>OY821517.1:197375249-197791008 GCA_963682025.1 Cordilura impudica | reverse complement strand
AAAATTAATTTTTAATTTTTAATTTTTAATTTTTAATTTTAATTTTTAATTTTTAATTTTTAATTTTTAATTTTTAATTTTTAATTTTAATTTTTAATTTAATTTAATTTTTAATTTTTAATTTTTAATTTTTAATTTTTAATTTTAATTTTTAATTTTTAATTTTAATTTTTAATTTTTAATTTTTAATTTTTAATTTTAATTTTTAATTTTTAATTTTTAATTTTTAATTTTTAATTTTTAATTTTTAATTTTTAATTTTTAATTTTTAATTTTTAATTTTTAATTTTTAATTTTAATTTTTAATTTTTAATTTTTAATTTTTATTTTAATTTTTAATTTTTAATTTTTAATTTTTAGTTTTTAATTTTTAATTTTTAATTTTTTTTAATTTTTAATTTTTAATTTTTAATTTTTAATTTTTAATTTTTAATTTTTAATTTTTAATTTTTAATTTTAATTTTAATTTTTAATTTTTAATTTTAATTTTTAATTTTTAATTTTTAATTTTTAATTTTTAATTTTTAATTTTTAATTTTTAATTTTTAATTTTTAATTTTTAATTTTTAATTTTTAATTTTTAATTTTTAATTTTTAATTTTTAATTTTTAATTTTTAATTTTTAATTTTTAATTTTTAATTTTAATTTTTAATTTTTAATTTTTAATTTTAATTTTTAATTTTTAATTTTTAATTTTTAATTTTTAATTTTTAATTTTTAATTTTTAATTTTTAATTTTTAATTTTTAATTTTTAATTTTTAATTTTTAATTTTTAATTTTTAATTTTTAATTTTTAATTTTTAATTTTTAATTTTTAATTTTTAATTTTTAATTTTTAATTTTTAATTTTTAATTTTTAATTTTTAATTTTTAATTTTTAATTTTTAATTTTTAATTTTTAATTTTTAATTTTTAATTTTTAATTTTTAATTTTAATTTTTAATTTTTAATTTTTAATTTTTAATTTTTAATTTTTAATTTTTAATTTTTAATTTTTAATTTTTAATTTTTAATTTTTAATTTTAATTTTTAATTTTTAATTTTTAATTTTTAATTTTTAATTTTTAATTTTTAATTTTTAATTTTTAATTTTAATTTTTAATTTTTAATTTTTAATTTTTAATTTTAATTTTTAATTTTTAATTTTTAATTTTTAATTTTTAATTTTTAATTTTTAATTTTTAATTTTTAATTTTTAATTTTTAATTTTTAATTTTTAATTTTTAATTTTTAATTTTTAATTTTTAATTTTTAATTTTTAATTTTTAATTTTTAATTTTTAATTTTTAATTTTTAATTTTTAATTTTTAATTTTTAATTTTTAATTTTTAATTTTTAATTTTTAATTTTTAATTTTTAATTTTTAATTTTTAATTTTTAATTTTTAATTTTTAATTTTTAATTTTTAATTTTTAATTTTTAATTTTTAATTTTTAATTTTTAATTTTTAATTTTTAATTTTTAATTTTAATTTTTAATTTTTAATTTTTAATTTTTAATTTTTAATTTTTAATTTTTAATTTTTAATTTTTAATTTTTAATTTTTAATTTTTAATTTTTAATTTTAATTTTTAATTTTTAATTTTTAATTTTTAATTTTTAATTTTTAATTTTTAATTTTTAATTTTTAATTTTTAATTTTTAATTTTTAATTTTTAATTTTTAATTTTTAATTTTTAATTTTTAATTTTTAATTTTTAATTTTTAATTTTTAATTTTTAATTTTTAATTTTTAATTTTTAATTTTTAATTTTTAATTTTTAATTTTTAATTTTAATTTTTAATTTTTAATTTTTAATTTTTAATTTTATTTTAATTTTTAATTTTTAATTTTTAATTTTTAATTTTTAATTTTTAATTTTTAATTTTTAATTTTAATTTTTAATTTTTAATTTTTAATTTTTAATTTTTAATTTTTAATTTTTAATTTTTAATTTTTAATTTTTAATTTTTAATTTTTAATTTTTAATTTTTAATTTTTAATTTTTAATTTTAATTTTTAATTTTTAATTTTTAATTTTTAATTTTTAATTTTTAATTTTTAATTTTTAATTTTTAATTTTTAATTTTTAATTTTTAATTTTTAATTTTTAATTTTTAATTTTAATTTTAATTTTTAATTTTTAATTTTTAATTTTTAATTTTTAATTTTTAATTTTTAATTTTTAATTTTTAATTTTTAATTTTAATTTTTAATTTTTAATTTTTAATTTTTAATTTTTAATTTTTAATTTTTAATTTTTAATTTTTAATTTTAATTTTTAATTTTTAATTTTTAATTTTTAATTTTTAATTTTTAATTTTAATTTTTAATTTTTAATTTTTAAT
Source organism: Cordilura impudica (assembly GCA_963682025.1). NCBI lineage: Eukaryota > Metazoa > Arthropoda > Insecta > Diptera > Scathophagidae > Cordilura > Cordilura impudica. The sequence continues at coordinate 197,788,678 of OY821517.1, read as the reverse complement.
TTTTAATTTTTAATTTTTAATTTTAATTTTTAATTTTTAATTTTTAATTTTTAATTTTTAATTTTTAATTTTTAATTTTTAATTTTAATTTTTAATTTTTAATTTTTAATTTTTAATTTTTAATTTTTAATTTTTAATTTTTAATTTTTAATTTTTAATTTTTAATTTTTAATTTTTAATTTTTAATTTTTAATTTTTAATTTTTAATTTTTAATTTTTAATTTTTAATTTTTAATTTTTAATTTTTAATTTTTAATTTTTAATTTTTAATTTTAATTTTTAATTTTTAATTTTTAATTTTTAATTTTTAATTTTTAATTTTAATTTTTAATTTTTAATTTTTAATTTTTAATTTTTAATTTTTAATTTTTAATTTTTAATTTTTAATTTTTAATTTTTAATTTTTAATTTTTAATTTTTAATTTTTAATTTTTAATTTTTAATTTTAATTTTTAATTTTTAATTTTTAATTTTTAATTTTTAATTTTTAATTTTTAATTTTTAATTTTTAATTTTTAATTTTTAATTTTTAATTTTTAATTTTTAATTTTTAATTTTTAATTTTTAATTTTTAATTTTTAATTTTTAATTTTTAATTTTTAATTTTTAATTTTTTAATTTTTAATTTTTAATTTTTAATTTTTAATTTTTAATTTTTAATTTTTAATTTTTTAATTTTTAATTTTTAATTTTTAATTTTTAATTTTTAATTTTTAATTTTTAATTTTTAATTTTTAATTTTTAATTTTTAAGTTTTAATTTTTAATTTTTAATTTTTAATTTTTAATTTTTAATTTTTAATTTTTAATTTTTAATTTTTAATTTTTAATTTTTAATTTTTAATTTTTAATTTTTAATTTTTAATTTTTAATTTTTAATTTTTAATTTTTAATTTTTAATTTTTAATTTTTAATTTTTAATTTTTAATTTTTAATTTTTAATTTTTAATTTTTAATTTTAATTTTTAATTTTTAATTTTTAATTTTTAATTTTTAATTTTTAATTTTTAATTTTTAATTTTTAATTTTTAATTTTTAATTTTTAATTTTTAATTTTTAATTTTTAATTTTTAATTTTTAATTTTTAATTTTTAATTTTTAATTTTTAATTTTTAATTTTTAATTTTTAATTTTTAATTTTTAATTTTTAATTTTTAATTTTTAATTTTTAATTTTTAATTTTTAATTTTTAATTTTTAATTTTTAATTTTTAATTTTTAATTTTTAATTTTTAATTTTTAATTTTTAATTTTTAATTTTTAATTTTTAATTTTTAATTTTTAATTTTTAATTTTTAATTTTTAATTTTTAATTTTTAATTTTTAATTTTTAATTTTTAATTTTTAATTTTTAATTTTTAATTTTTAATTTTTAATTTTTAATTTTTAATTTTTAATTTTTAATTTTTAATTTTTAATTTTTAATTTTTAATTTTTAATTTTTAATTTTTAATTTTTAATTTTTAATTTTTAATTTTTAATTTTTAATTTTTAATTTTTAATTTTTAATTTTTAATTTTTAATTTTTAATTTTTAATTTTTAATTTTTAATTTTTAATTTTTAATTTTAATTTTTAATTTTTAATTTTTAATTTTTAATTTTTAATTTTTAATTTTTAATTTTTAATTTTTAATTTTTAATTTTTAATTTTTAATTTTTAATTTTTAATTTTTAATTTTTAATTTTTAATTTTTAATTTTTAATTTTTAATTTTTAATTTTTAATTTTTAATTTTTAATTTTTAATTTTTAATTTTTAATTTTTAATTTTTAATTTTTAATTTTTAATTTTTAATTTTTAATTTTTAGTTTTTAGTTTTTAATTTTTAAATTTTAATTTTTAATTTTTAATTTTTAATTTTTAATTTTTAATTTTTAATTTTTACTTTTTAATTTTAATTTTTAATTTTTAATTTTTAATTTTTAATTTTTAATTTTTAATTTTTAATTTTAGATTTTTAATTTTTAATTTTTAATTTTTAATTTTTAATTTTTAATTTTAAATTTTAATTTTTAATTTTTAATTTTTAATTTTTAATTTTTAATTTTTAATTTTTAATTTTTAATTTTTAATTTTTAATTTTTAATTTTTAATTTTTAATTTTTAATTTTTAATTTTTATTTTTTAATTTTTAATTTTTAATTTTTAATTTTTAATTTTTAATTTGTAATTTGTAATTTTGAATTTTGAATTTTTAATTTTTAATTCTTAATTTTTAATTTTTAATTTGTAATTTTTAATTTGTAATTTTTAATTTTGAATTTTGAATTTTTAATTTTTAATTCTTAATTTTTAATTTGTAATTTGTAATTTGTAATTTGTAATTTGTAATTCGTAATTTGTAATTTTTAATTTTTAATTCTTAATTTTTAATTTTTAATTTTTAATTTTTAATTTTAACCATAACTGCGGCGCGTTAATTTGCACGCTGCACATCTCTAAAATATTCGGAGAGCGCGTTTCTCAAAACTGTTTTCTTTTTTTGAAATGAGGCATATTAAAAAAATTTGTATTTAAATTCATTTATTAAGAACCATTGTCATTGAATTCATCCATGTATAGTTTGTACGTGTATATAGTTTTAAAGCATGGGCTGCCAGACTTAGTGAATTATTTTGCCAAGTCTACGCGAAAAACTTTTTTTTTATCTTTTCTTAAGTTTCATTAGATTTCTAGTGATATTGGGATCCGACAAAGTTTAAAAAATAACCTTTGAAAAGGCAAATTATTTAAAATTCCTAAACTTGCTATGTCTGAGAGTATTTCTAAAAAACAAATAGGTTTATCGAAACCATGATAAATTGTATACAAAAAATTTTAAACTAGGAAAATTTTAAATATTTTGAAATGCAAAAACTTTAATATGGAAATGCTTCTATAAAAACCAAGTTTATTGTTTTAAGAATTGTTTATGTTGCAAGAAAAATTATAAAAATCTGATTAATATTTAATAAACTCTATAGTTATTTAATTTTTGATATTGTGGATTTATTGTATTTATTTCGGAATAACGTTCAAAAAAAGAGTGGTAACACCGGCCTAAGCTAATGTGACAAATGCTACAAAAACAACGACCACAATTAATATAACAACTATAGCTATAACAGAAAATGAAACAAATAAGAAAGTTATAGTCGGTCTAGACCAGTGAAGGCCGTACTAAGCACGCTGGTGCTCGGCTTCTTACATGTATACAGCCGAACGAAAACAAAAATACTCACCAAAGAGTAAAAGTAAACAACAATTTCATTCTGTCTTATGAAAGCTTTTGAACAAAGGAGGTCTATGTCGCATTGCCTTTTCAAATTCATATATATTTTTTTTTAATAGGTACACAGAGAATATTTGTTTAGACGGAATCCAAATTTTGAGAAAATTTCGAAGACTTAATAAACTAAATTACGCAAAGCAATTGAATCTGCTATAAATTAAACATTTTCTAAAAATAACATACGTCGCCTCTATTTGACAACATTATAGCTGTCTTTTATAAATTTTTTTTTAATTTTTGTTTTTTTAGTTTTTGGTAACACTTATTAACCTTTGAAATTTCTTATCTTTTTAAGTTTCGCAATTTTTTTTTTTTTTTTTGTTTTTTTTAAAGAAATGAATTATTACTTATTTGATTTAATAAACTCCAAACTTATGGATGAAAGAGATTAAATGTTCTTAACATTTTGTTTTACATTTTCAGAATGTAAGATTTAAAATTATAAAATAACAATATATATAAAATTTTACCATATTCTTCATGAACTCAACTATTTTCCCTTTTAGTCATTCATATAAACATTAATACAAAATCTACACAAACCCATTTAATATCGGCATTGTGTTACGTTCATGGATTTCGATCAGTGTAGTACAACTAACACATGCTCATAAACACTATTACTAACTCAATTCTCTCGATGGCCACCACTGGTCTGAACCGACTGTACGATACCCTAGGCCGTACGTTTACATTCTCCATCTCTTCGGTCCTACTAATTAGGTATAGAAAATTAGCATAAGCTAAATTTGAGTGACATTGTTATTAATTTGCCTTCGGATATGAAAAAAATTCAATTTTTTTGCAAAAACATACACAAACCAAATTTAGGTGAATATCGGAAATCATATGGACTACTGATAAATGGATGTACCAAATAGAACCAATTTGACCGAGATCTATATGATAATTTAGCTATTATGGCAATTTAAGTCGATCTGATAGGGGTTATTTGAATGGGGACTAGGTCCGAACTGGAACGGATTTTCACGAATTTCAATAGCGTTCATTCATACTATGGCCGATAGAAGCTTATACACTAAATTTAATCAAAATATAATCATATCTGCAACCTGTAGTTTGGTTATAATGTTTACATGGACACAGAGACGGACAACAGACCGACGTCGCTTAATCGACTCAGAAAGTGATTTAGGTCTAGGTCAAATATATTTGGTAGTTACAATCATCAGCACAAAGTTATTATACCCTGACCACGTAGTAGTATACGGTATACAAGTTATGATACCAGTAATAACAAGTACAACATTGAAAAATAATACAGCTTTTTACATATATATTGAAATCTCGGGACCTATTGCACCGATTTCGATGATTTTAAAAAGCAACCTGCTTAGGCTGTCAGTGCATCATTTTTCCGAGCGCTTGATCGGGATTTCCATAGACAGACAGACGGTCAACGCTTGTCGGCCGTGAGGTTTAAACCTGCGTCTATCTCTCGTACTTGCACTTTTTGGTCAGCGTTTTAACACACTCACCTAAAGTCGGGCCTACGAGCAGTGTGGTTAAGAATCAGTTTTGATACCGTACAGTTTTTACTTCGTATGAATCTCAGAAGATACAACTCTGTTCAAACAAACAATCGTTATTTTTGAATTTCTTGAATAATTCTGCATTCTAATTTCCACTATTCTCACTTTCGTAAGAATTGGTATATGTGATGTATGGTTTGTACATTCCACATATTGTACTTTTTACATATATTAGAGAACATTGCTGTGACAAATTTTTTTAATAGTTGGTTAGATTTTGACGTCATTTTTTAGACATATTGCGATTAGTACTGTAATTAATATGCAATTTTTTGATTTTGTTTTCAATGGTGCGTTGTAGGGCAGAAGAAAGCATATATTTCTAAAATTCACAAGTACACTTTATTCTTAATCGGACCGGTTGCTGGCATTTCAGCCTTGATCAGCGATTTATTGAACATTGTGATAAATTGTTATGTTTTTTAATTGAATAGACTGTTTCTATATGAAATTTTTCTACTTAGGGCGGCCTAAGTAGCCCGTAAGGAAACTCCTTTTACAACAAAATTAATTTTCTACTTTTTTACTCCAATAAGTAGACGGACTTGTACACCTTGGAATGAAGTTAATGGAGGATTCAAGTTTGATAAACATAAACAATAGAAGCAACAAAATCAATACGAATAGAAAAACTGTAAGCTTATGCAATTGGTGGTATTTTCAGAGTGGGATTATATTTTTATTTAATAAAATATTTGAATTATATTTTCAACAGCTCGAAAACAAATAAATCTTAGTAGGAGAGAACGATTGCAGTTTAGTTTAAAAGAATTACGCAAAACCATCAAATTACTACCCGAAGATTTAATTGCCAGCGTTGCAAAACATTTGAACATAGAACATTTAAAAGAAAGGCAAAAGGATATATTAAGAATATATATATATTTTATGGGGTCCAGATTTTTTTTTTCCTAATTAATACAAACAGTACGACAAACTTATATATACCTTCTGGACACTGATGTGGAGGGTATAAAATTTTTGACCTTTGCCGTTCGTATTAAAAGATGTACTTTTGGCGTTTTCGGTATTACAGTGCTTTTACAATGTTTTCAACTTATTTATACTTTTTTGTTTTTTAAGTACTGATGAAACTTTGATGAAGTGCTAGAGGGAGTAAAACTGTTAAGTTAACTTTTTGTTGTTGACGCTCTTCCAAAAGTAGATGAAATCACAACAACAAAATAAAAGGCCTATTACATAAAAATAAAAAATTAAAAATGGTACGCCTTCATCGAGAATGTTAGTATGTAAGTAGTACATGTAATATTTCCATTATTTTTATAATTTATTTTTTTTTTTTTTTTATAAATACATGTTTAAGGGAAAAAAAGTTTTTCCATTTTTTTGGTTTTATATTGAGCTGATGATAATCCTGCAGAAAATGTTTTGATGTGTTACTTAGTTTATTTTTTCCTACTTTTAATTAAGTGCAGTTATTTTGTTATTGTGCGTTCAGTTGTCTTCTTCTTTCTGTGGTGGTTTCAGTAGTAAAATTTTGTAATCATTTGATAAAAAAAAAAACATGAAAAGTTTTCTGGTTTTTAGTAGAAAATTTTACTCACGTAGTTAAGTTGTTAGAATTTTATGCTACCAGCCACTGCCATCGTCAATGGCAGCAATGGCATCAGTAACTGCGACAACAAATTTCACATCCACATCATGGTCCTCATCTCCATTCACTAATAAATTTATCCATATCCGTATATTACAAATAAATATGGTATACCGTCCTTTCTCCTTTCCAGCTTTCATATCATTACCATCTTTCATCTGTCGAAATTTAACCAAGCATAATATTGCGTTTATTTTTCTATATGTGTGTGTGTATGTTTTTACTTTCATCAATATTCTACCAATATTGAAAATAACAACGACTACGAAAATATCTAATCTTGCATCTAATAAGCATTTTCAATCAACTTTTATGCGAAAGTTGTAAAATAAAATAAAATCAACCAACCAACCAACCTTTCTTATGTTCTATACAGTCCCACTTTACTTCAATATTCTACTCATATATTTTCAGAATTCCAGTACTTTACTTATAACAAACGTTTAAAATAAAAATAAAAAAAATAAATATGTATGTACGTAAGTACCGTACACATATGATTTTCCATTCTAAAATAACCATTTAAAATTTTATATTCGTACAGCAAAACACATTTCTACTCTATGCTCAAACGGTAAGCGGTTTTCGCATTTCGAAATTTCCCCTCGATAATGCTAGAAACATAATTTTTATCGTTATTTGTTTAACAACGCAGTTGCATGGAGTGACCAAGATAACAAAACTGGAACATTCAATTTCCCCAAATCTTTATGCGGGTGTTGGATTCGAAAAAGACAGCTGTGTCCAAACTCTCTCTCCAAATCATTTATTAAATATATCTACTATCTCCGATCGTATCTTACTTCTCAGAGACAATCATGTAACAAAAACTACGAAGAACAAAAATCAGTGACCTTTTTATTTACGATATTTATCATAAAAGTTACAAACTAAAACTGTTTTCATATTGTTATATTTTCGTGCAAAAATAAATCTATTTTTATAAATTTTATATTTTCGAGCAAAAAAATGCGCGAAAAAATCTATTAAAAGGAATTTGTTGATTGATTTTAATATTTTTTCAAAGAAATAAATAAGAATAAAAGAATAGATGTAATTTTTGCCCGAAATAATAAAAATTTAAATTGAAAAAGCAAAGCATTTAGTGAAGGATAAGTTAAGAAGGATCAGTGTTGTTTACTTGGATCAGTTATCCGATGCCTCATTGTTTAAAAATTTTAATATATTATTTTTGGTTGCTGAAAGAAAAACATGTACACAAAAAAAAAGTAAAACAATACCTGTGATACTATGAATAAGTCTACAGAATCAATTCGAGTTTGGTATCACTTATTGACTGTGATTGATAAAACTTTAACATGAAAAAGACAATGCAAATTATATTAATGAAAACTATAGCATAACACAAATTTTATTAAAATACTAACAAGTACAAATTAGATGTTGTCAATGGAATATTTAGCTTTGTTCGGTAATCATTCCAGCGGTATGTTATTATTTATAAATGACCACTTCCAGAAAAATTGGGGAATTATTTGCAACCTGTTTTGTTTCATTTATGACTATTTTAGACAGCCCCCATTATCATCCGTTGAGTATGAGTTGAGGATAATTAACTTTTCGATACCGTTCAACAATCCATATACTATAGTGACATGAGGCAAGATCAGGCTTGAGAGTAGAAGTGATCTGTTTTCTAGAAACTCGTAACAAGTATTTTCTTGAGTATCTAATACTTTTTGAGAATATTATACGCAAACATAATTACGAGTATAGTATATACAGAAGTTTATTCCATAGGTGGAGTTTGTTTCCGTTTGTAGAATAAGTACCTTTATATTTCATGAAAAATATACGTACAATGTTAAACAATAACTTAATCCGTAAAATTTATTAACAACCTAAAATACATGAAAAGGCGTGGAAACAATTTTAAAATCAACATCAGCCAGAAAATTATTTTATTCGAAGATTGTTAAACGAGTATAATTTTAAAATCCCGCTTACGTTTGTGTATTTGAAAAAGTACGAGTATGAACATAATACTCCAGATAGTATTATCAGCGTAGAACAACAGTATTATGGGTTGCTCCATAATTTTAAGCAGATTAATTTAATTTGGGGTTAAATGTTCTTTCTAGGCAGTTGTTTTATATTATTCAATTATCACCGCCATTTAACTTCTTAAATGAAGACTAGACCTCATCCTCTTAGAACTTGATAGAGTACGGCATCATAATAAATTCTAGTTCTAGCAGTTCCTGATGTATAAAAAAGTCAAAAGTATTTGCTTTTATCTCCATAACTTGTTAAACTAAAATTTAAGTCTACCTTTAATTCTCAATTTATAATTGTAATCATTTAGAAGGTGTAATAAAATCCATTACAATGACAATCTATTTTAAAAAGGTCAAAGATCATTATCACATAATCGAAATTTTGTATTTAAAATCTTATTTTTAAACATTTTAGATAAAATATATGTGATTGCTGATTGTCTCCACTTATCGCACATTTCATTAGTGAGTTCATTTTCGATACAGAATCATAAAAAAAAAACTAAATTAGAAGGTTTTTTTTGTTTTTTGATAAATTTTATTTTATATTTTGCATTGGGATTATCATTTCGGTTCTTTTTTATTATTGTTTTTATTTTAGTCTATGGATTAAATCCTTTCAAACTTTGAAATATACATATATAAAAAATTACAATAGTATTAATACTAATGTTATTACATTAATATTTGAAATATAATCTATGGAATTATAAAGATCATTAACATTACCAGATAATCGTCTAGGACAGGGGATCGAAGTAGCAGGTGGGACGTTGAGGAATATTAAAAACAATGTTGTTCAGCAGGAACTCTGCGCTTACATCGCCACTTATATATTTCATTAAAAATGTCACATTAAGCATTTTTCTATGGCTTTTTAAGGCAGGCAATTTAATTTGAGCTGACGGCGTAGTGGGGCTCCCAAACAACGGACTAGGGATGTATCCAATTGATTTATGATGGGATCGCAAAATTCTTTGGCCTAACGCGTTGCAACGTTTGATAAAGGCAAGCACTCCACGAACTTTATTGGCTGTCGTAGAGAAACTGATAGTTTTTTGTCTAACAAAACTTCAAGATCACGGAAGTGTTCACAAACTCGAACTGATAACCACAAAGTGAATAATTATCCAATCATCTTTATTTTCTTGAAACACGCATATATTTACATATTTTTTCAAACAAGTCCAAAAAATTAAAGTTGCAAAAAATATCAAAATGGTTTTGCAAGAATGATTGATCACAGAAATCTTTAGCGTACATCAGCATACGTTAAAACGTTAAAAAAAATTAAAATTATTAGCCAAATATTGAAAAATTAAGTCGGAGTAAGGCTATAATAATTATTTTTATTAATGACTAGCTGGGCCCGGTCCATGTTGTTGGCCCACAGTAGCACCAGCCATGGTGTTCTAATGACTCCTTGAAAATTTCAGTAAAAACGGTACATCTATTTTTATATATAATATCATTAGTAGTACAGACCAAAAATCAAATATCAGACTTCATAGTGTCACCCGTCAGGCTATTATGAAGATTCCCTGAATTTCATCGAGATCGCTCCAGTCCATACGAACTCCATACATTCATCCATATTATATATATATATATATATATATGTATATAGATTAAATTGACTTAAAGTGTGCTTTCTTCTATTAAATTTTATAATTTTTTTAATTTTTAACAATATCGTCCTTTAATACAAACTTTTCCAAACTAAAAATCATTACCTGTAACATTTTCACCTTTTACCTTCTAAACAAATGGCAATCCATGTGTACTTCATTAAAATAAATTCCGGAGACCCTATAACCTATATGTATTACTGATCCTTATAAATGGAGATGTCGATCTGGCAATGTCCGTTTGTCTGTCTGTTGAGAATATTATCCTGTCCGACTTAGGCTCAAAATGCGTCAATAATTTGCAAATCTTGACCAAATAGATGATGAAAAAATATATAAAAATGTAATTGTATGTGTTTATATATATACTCATTGCAGTTAATAGTTGCTTTCAATTAAAAAAAAAAAAACATGAAAATATCTAAAATTTTTGTTAATTATCTTATAAATTTTAAACATCATTGTAAAAAATTTGGCCACTATAATATGAAATCTTGCCTTTGTATCTCTTACTGTTATACAACGGTGGAGGGTATCAAATATTCGTCGCAGCCGACTTTAAAACCCTTACTTCTTTTATCGTGCCGCACATTTCGGGAGGTTAGACGCACACATTTAAGCAAGATGCAACACTTTTACCGATTTTATATGAATTCTTAGGGTAAGGGAGACCAGTTTATTAATTGTTTCCGCTTCGTCTCATCTTAAATGAAAATACAACTTTCCTAATTGTAAATGAGAAAATAATTTATATTGTGAAAATAAAAAATGATATCGGGAAAAGACAAATTTATATTGAGAAATGAAAATTTATAATAGAAAATATGAAATGAAAAATGAAAAATTGATATAAATATTGATATTGAGGAAAAACAAATTTTGAGAAGTAAAAATTTGTGACGGTGATCTGTTTTGCTCTGCACTGTAGCAAAAGAATTTCTGTTACAAGCAGAATAAGAAAGAAGAAAAAAAAAATAATAACCTTGATCTTGAAATTATTTTCAAGTTCAAGTATGTACATATAAACAACACCTTATATGGTAAAATGTTGATGGCATTTTTTTTGGCAAACTGATTTATGGCGTATTTTTTTCTCTTCATTGTGTTGTATGAAATCATGAACACATTCATATGCAATCATGCTGGTCAAACCACGTATTTTCTTGTATTGATCTCACTTGCTCTCATAGTCATATATGAGTGGGAGTGTTATAAATACTAGAGAATATTATGAATGCATATGAATGTTCTCAATGAATTGGTGGTGATTTTGTTTTTTAATAAACAGGTTTTTATCTGCAGATGAATGAATGAAGATGAGAAGGTTAATGTAATAAAGTTAAATTTAAATCGAGGAGTTGAATTTTGTTTGTTGAAACGTAAAGGTTGAGGAAAAACCTCTATTACATTAAATAATAATTTTAAGAAATTTTTAAGAAAAAATTAGTGTAGTAAAATAAAGTAATGTAAAGTTAAAATTAAAGATAAGACATAGTGTAATCAAATAGAGTTAATTCTGAGAAAAGTATTAATGTTCTAAGACTTAAGAAATTTAAAATTTAAAACTTAAAAGATTAAACAAATTGATTATAGTTTGAATTGTGAGATCAAGCGGCGGTGATCGTTTATTGGAAATTTTGACCAAAGCTAACTGTGTTTTTTATAGAACTAAAAAGAAAGTTTAATTAAATACTAAAGTTATTGTGCAATATTAAAACAAATAGTATTTAAAACAAAAAAAAAACTAAAATATTTTTACTGTGAAAAAGATTACAAAATAGTCGGTGGCGTCTTAAATTACAAAAGAAATTGTGGAAGAACCTTTTTTAAAGAAACTAAAAATCAAATTATATTTAAGAACTTAAATACTGTCAAGAAAAGAAAAGAAGGTTTAAAAAAATAAATAGTTGAAAAATAATATAAAATTATAAAACAACACAAGTTGATTAAACAAATTTTGTATGGAAATCAGCAACAATATCGTTATTAATGCAGCTATGGCCGATTTTTTTAATGGCATATTGAGAGACACAACCACGGCGTCTGGCGGCAGCAGCTTCATCGGTACAACCACAAGGCGGTAAATTTTTTTAAAATACAAATAATTTTCCAAATTAAAAATTTTTTTTCACATATATAAAAATTTTCTTTGTTTAAAATTTCCCTTATTAAATTTAAGAATGTTACTAGATTAATAAAATTTTGCTATATATAAAATTTGGATAAAATATAAAATTTTTACTAACTATAAAATTTTCGATTATAAAAATTTTCTTTTATTGTAAAATTAAACTAAAATAAAATATTTCGAAATGTGAATTTTTCTAAATGTAAAATTGTCTAATTATAAAGTTTAAACAAAAATTTTTCTAATGCAAAAATTAACCTAAAATTAAATAGTGCTAAAAGTCAACTTTTGTTAAAACTAAAAATTTCATAAATTAAAATAATTTTCCTAAATATGGATAAAATTAAGCTAAATTTAAAATTCTCCTAAAATTAAAATTATGCTATACTTTAAAATTTTTCTAAAATTAACCTTTTCTTAAAATTAAAATTTCCCTAAAATTAAATTTTGATAAACTTAAAAATTTGCTAGAAATAAAAAGTTAAAATTAACCTAAATTTAAAATTATAGAAATTTAAGAGAATTTACAAAATGGTACCATATTTAAAAAAAAAAAAAAAAATTTTTTTTTTGTTAAAGCCAAAATTAAAACTAAATTTAATTAAAAAAAAAAAAAGAAAAAAATACATTGAGTTGAAATCGCATTCAAACTTAATTTTTTTTTACAAAATTATATTAAACAAAATTTTATAACATTAAAATTTTTCTAAAATTACATAAACAGTCTTCTAATTATAAAATTTAAACTAAAATTTTCCTAATTCTAAACTTAAGCTAAAATTAAAAATTTTCCTAAATTAAAATTTGGCTGAAAATAAAATGTTGCCAAACTTAAAATTTTTTCTAAAAAGTGAAATTTTGCGATAATATAAAAAAAAAATAATAAAATAAATTTTGATAATTATGATTTAAATTTTTAACCCTTAAAATGAAGGGTAAATAAAAATTTTTTTTTGTTAAAACCAATGTAGAAAACCAAACCAAACCTAATCTTTTCATTGCAGTGGGTTACCTCCAATTAAGATGGAATATCAGGTAACATGGTAGGGAGGGCAAAAAGGGGCATAACAGCTAGTCCCCACCGGAAAGTAAGTATACCATCCATCCATCCTTTAGATTCCGTTTTGACAGTGTTTTTTTTATAAATCGCACGTGAACATCTGTAGTGCGGTTTCCCTGGGCCTGAGCAAGACCCCACCCATCCGGCGAGCTAGGACCCTTCGCAAGCACGTGCGACCAGCAAAGGCTCAGGGAAACAGGAAGCGGAAATTCCACCACCGCCGCACCATTACAAATTTTGTACCGTGATGAAATTTTAAAATCGAAAAATGCCAAATTATATTGAGGAAATAAAAATAGATATTGGGAATACAATCTAATATTTCTTTAAACATTAGTTTTCGTTTGGATAATATGTTCTCTAATATAATTTATTTGGTATACTGTGTTTGAATTTCGAACTGCACTTGCGCAGTCTCCATCAGCTATTTAATCTATTTTGTGCGTCGATAATATTTTCTAGTTATACCAGACCTTGTTTGCAGACTATTGAAGGATATTCATTACTTGTGTTAAGTAAGCCTATTTTAAACTTCTTGACTTTTAAATATTTACATATTATAATTAAAATTTTGTGTCTGGGGTGTGACCACTTTTGGATCATCCGGCTACACCAATCATATTGAGCCTACTTTCTTGTTTTATTTTCCAATTTTAGTTGCTCAATATCAATTTATATATTCTCAAATATCAATTTCAATTTTTAATTGTTCAATATCAAATATCTCTATCCCAATTACGATTTGTAGTTTCTTGTAATTGTAATTTCTCAACAATAATTTGAACTTTCTCTATATTAATCTTCGTTTCTCAATATAATTTTGTATTTTCTCAATTGCAAGTGGAAAATGTGTAATTATAGAAGCAGAGTATAAGTAATCAGGCTTAATTTCAATTTTTGTTTTCATCTTCTGTTAAATTTTTTTAAAAAATGTATATTTTTAAATATGCATATGCTTTAATATACTAAATATGATTGAAAGACCCATACCCGTATTCACTCCATCCTATTTAAAATCAGTGGGAGTTATTTTTTCTTTTGCTGATTTTATTTTTTTTTCCTTCTAATTCTCCAATATTATGCATCGTTTACCATCTTCATGCATTTTGGTTGGCAATGGATGAATGAATACACAAGGATGGCGTGTTATACATGGACAACAACGGCTCGTTTAAGTCACAAAACGTGCCTTAAGCTACGTTTAATAATTTTTGAGACGAAAGAATGAACACAACACAAAAAAATACCAAAGAATTTTGTTTTAAATTCATTTATTGTACTGAAATAAAATTTCATCTTATTTTATAGCCATCAAAGTAAGTTTGTTTGTGTTTGGGTGTGCATAAATGTGTTTTTGTAATTTTCGACCATATTTTTTTTTCTCTTAATAATTCTTCAACCCTATTCGATTTGAGTATTTTTAAAACAAAACTAAAGTTTCATTCGGTACGTACACTCAATGGCCAAATATTATTTTAAAAATCTGTAGTGAAAAATTGTTACCAACAATCTTTTTCATCCCTTTTTATTGTTAATAAATTATTATTATTAATTTTTGTTTTTTTTTTTTTTTTTTGCTAAATTCATAATGTTTTATATGTATGCATGTATGGATTTGTTGTTCAGCAAGAAGTTGTTTTTAATATTGAGAGAAATTACGTTTGATACCAAATTCTTGTGAATTTCAATCGATTTATACGTACGAACGAACCGCTTAAAACTTTTTAACATTTGAATGGTGCCGCATTTTTTTTCAGTTTTTAATAGACAACTGGCTCCATTCTAATCATTTGAAATTCTGTTGATTTTATAACTATTGAATTGACATCTTTGGCCAGCAAGAGTGTTCTTTTTTCATACACTAGATGATTTTTACTGAATGCAATAACACGGTTTAGTAATTTTCATGCCTCATAGCCGGCTGCTAAAAAATCCTATAAACCTACAACTTCGTTTATTTTTAGCTTGTTTGCTATATTTTTTCTAAAAGTAGTATTTTGGTGTTGGTTCACTCCATTTTTCATTTCTTTACTTATTTTTGTATCCTAAATATCTAATCTAACTCATAAGAATTTACACTATGCATCAGTAGGATGCGGATATTTTTTTAAAGAAAACTTATATAATTGTATAATTTAATACAATTTAATACAAAGAAGAAGTGGAACATTTCAAATTGATACAAATTAATACCATTTAAAAATATTATTGATTTTAGTTGTTGAATTTTTTATATGGAGATTTCATCCACAAGCTACAAAATATGTTAAAAAGTGGATAAATTTATAGCGAGAGTTGTTCCTTTCTACTAAAACCTAATCTTAAAATTCAAATTAGAAATATATACCAAGCCATATATAAAAATTTGATACAAAAAAAAAATGAATTACATTTTACTCGATTATAGCAAAACAAATAGTGAGAATGAAAATGACTTATAAAGTTTGAATTATATCATTTTGGAAATAAATAGTAATGTTAATTTCTTGATAACAAATACATGGCAATCTTACTTCAGCTTGTTATGTTCATTTTCTAATATTATAAATACTTATGACATCAACCAATATCTTTTTATCTTAGGCAGTTTAATAGCACTCATTGTGAAAGTAATCGTATAATCGATTTCTACCGATTTTAATTTTCTTCCTTGTTTAATTTCACTTTAGTAAAACGATTTTTATACCAAATATTTGCTACCAAATACTTTCTGAGCATTTCGCTCATCGTCTATGTACATATGTATGAACGTATTTGAAAATGTAGCTTTGGCATTTCATGGACAGATTATATTTTCTTTTTTTTTTCTTCTGTGCAACTCTTTTTGCTTAATGGAGATGAAAATTAAACAGTTTTCCCTTTGCTTCTGATGGTTTCACCTTAAGTTTTAGTTTCCTATAACTCAATACTTTTTGCTTATTTTTTGCTACATCTTTGCTGGAAGTTTTTATGTTTACTTCTCTAATAAAATAAAATAACCTTAGCTTATTTTTTATCCGCACATTCCTTACGCATTTTCTTAAAAGAAATGAAAATATTTTCTTTTGATGAACTTTTATATTATTACAGCAATCCATGAGAGCAAAAACTCAAAGGGGTTATGTAAATTTTTGTTTCGCTTAATTAAGTTGCTTCTTTTTACAAAAAAATCATCAAGAGTTTAAGTGGGTAGAGAGTAAACATAGCAGTAAAATATATTTCGAACAGTTAGAAGAACTGTACACTTCATAATTAATTTAATTAATTCACATTTGTACTACTTTCGGTATTTCGTTGAACATTAGGCACAATGATATTGAGAAAAGGAATAAATAGGTATTGTAAGAATGATCAGATCACATCTGATCTTAGATTGTGTATAAATTTTAAAGATTTTACTAAAAGTTATTACAAAATACTTATTCTTTTCAAATTCTGTGTATATATGGGGAAAATATTTTTTTTTTTTTTTTGCAGATTTTACGAAAATTCCGTTCTATAGTTTAATTTTTTGGACAAGCTGTGATATGAAACGATATCAGTACTAAATTATCTTTTCAAAAAGCTATATAACTTCAAAATCAAATAAAAAGTCGCCAGGAAGTAACAAATGCCCCAGACCACTTCTGTGTCAAAAAACTCTAGGTCATGATATGTGATGAAGATTTTTCAACTTTAATAAATTGATGAAAGCCATGCTTTTTTTCTTGGTCTCTGTACCTCGAAGTATTTAAATATGAAGTATTGTTTTATTACCACGTTGTTAACCTATTGCGAAATGAGACCAAAAATTAAAAATTTTTTTATTAAAATTTGAAAACTACTTTTTTAAGTCTTAAGAAATTTTCTTAAACAAAATTTCGAAAATGGATCTGGCACTTAAAAGTTTTGTTAAATATATGTTAGAGATTAATGTGTGAATCCTGAAGCAAATTTCTTAGCCAGAAATTAAAAAAAAAAAAAATTTTTTTTTCGGATTTCGAGAAAAATTACTTTTTGTGAAATATTCAGTAACTGTTCTCTTTCTAAATACTTTGTATCAAAAAATTATCAGTTTTCTACTTTTAAATATTATATTTTATCTTAATAGCCTAGGGTTTCTGAAAAAAATAATATGACCACACTAACCCTTTTGGATTTGGGGTCGCATATGAAAGAAAATATATTTTAAAAAATGAAATATTTATTATTGGGAAATAAAATTGCGCTATATTTTATTGACTTTTATGATCTTATGATTATTGATTTTATAATTTGACGATTTTGTAATTTTAACCCAAGCTAGTATAGGATGATTAAGTTAAAAAATTCAAATATTTTGCAAGTACTTCTGAATTTTGAATCATTTTAACCCTAGGAGCACATAAGGATAAGTTTTCGTAAAATGTAGCACAATTTTATTTCCCAACCCATAGTAAGGGTTTGATCTAGTTTACTAGAACAATTAATTTTATTAAATATGCCAAAATTCATAGTTTGGGTTCGGCAAGGAATGAGTTAACGTTGCTCGATTTATTCCAAATTTTAAGCATGAATTTGAATTTTTTGAATAAATTGTCTTTCATTAGCTTGGGGTCATATAAGAGCCCAAGTCAAAATGGGTTAATGGTCATATTATTTTTTTCAGAAACCCTAGGCTATTAAGATAAAATTTAATATTTAAAACTAGAAAACTGATAAATTTTGATACAAAGTATTTAGAAAAAATACATATATTGAATAATTCATAAAGAACTAATTTTTCTCGAATCCGCAAAAAAAATTCTTTGTAAAAAAGATTCTGGAAGAGGAATTTACTTAAAAATTCACACAGTTAATCTCTAACTTATATTTAACAAAACTTTTAGGTGCCAGATCCATTTTTTGAAATTTTGTTTAAGAAATTTTTTTAAAACTTAAAAAAGGAGTTAAAAATTTTATCCAAATAATTTTCCATTTTTGGTCTCATTTCGCAATAGGTTAACAACGTGGTAATAAATCAATACTTCATATCTGAATACTTATAGGTAAAGAGACCAAGAAAAGAAATTATGACATTAAGCAATTTGTTAAAGTTGAAAAAATTTTTATCACATTTCATGACCTAGAGTTTTTTGCACAAAAGTGGTCTGGGGCGTTTGCTACCTCTTGGCGGGGTTTATTCGATTTTAAAGCTATTTAGCTTTTTGATTCATATCAGAACTTGTCGAAAACATGAAACTGTAGAACGAAATTTTCGTAAAATCTGCAAAAAAAAAAAATATTTTCCCCATATAAACACGCTTGAAATTTTCAGTCGCGTTGAGGCACCTCTGAATTTTTTTCGGTTTTTTGCTATTCGCATATTTCTAGAGAATGGGACTATAAATTCGAACACATTTTTCCCCCTCCATATAATGAAGGGCCACCCTAATATATATATTAATTATCGACCCGACGACAACAAGACAAAAACTTGGAATCATTATAGTGGTGAGGGAAACGTGTACAAAATACAACCTAAAAAAATTTTCCCAATTCAATGATGCAATAATGCAGATTTAAAAGGATCTATAAAAAATATCAAATATAAATATTCAAATAACTTTGCTAATATCATGATCTAATACAGAGACATTAGAAAAACTATAGAGTGTTCTCAACAGTTTCAAACAAAATATTGTGATATATGTATGTAGTGAAAAGCAACTATATTCTAGACATATTCTGCTGTAATCATCTACCAGTAATTACCGAAAAACGATTTTTAATTGCTTGGGCAAAAGCTTAAGGTTATAATATCTGATCGCTTTTGAAAAATTGAATTCTTTATTATATTTTAACCCTCTTATTCATAAAAATTAAAGCATATTTAAATTAGGTGTATGAAATAGTTCTTCAGGCAAAATTTATTAATAAAACCTACTTTAAGGTACACAATACTTTACATGAATACAGCTCAAAGTATATTGAATTATATTTTCATTATGTTATTCGAATATAAATTTATCTTTTATATGTTATTAAGTTATTAATGATATGTAAAATAGGTGTTTGCACACAGAAAAAAGATTGGTTGGAATTCGGTTACCACTAGCAAAATTTTTTAAGGTAATAATAATATCTATTGTGATTCTTTAATGTATCAAAATATAGTAGATATTCTTCTATAACTATCGTATAAATACAATTCATTAAGAATGAAGGTATCAACAACAATAGAATAAGTTCTGGTTACCAAAAAAGACTTTTTATAAATTACCAAACAAATTTAGTTGAGGCAACATAATTTAAACAAGAATAACATGTCCCAATCCTAAATATTGGCGTCTTCAACTACTAATTTTATTATAACAACATATTTGAAACTGAAAATTGGTAAACAGACACTCTAACAAATAATTGGTTAGAGTACTATTTATAAAATTTGTATTAAGAATGGTTTTTCGGTTGCAATAAATATAACCAAATTTCTACCCTCTTTTAGTATTTCCAACCGAAAGGAAATTCTATAAATAAATTTCTGTTGTAAATACAAAAAAAAAAGATAAGAATATAATAAGCCGGACCGAATTTGTTGATTTAATTGTCATTTGTCAAATAAAATAATATAAAATACAGAAAATTTTAACCGATGTACAATGTGATAATCTATTTTATGTGAGAGTGCCAAAATACTTTAAAAAATGGATGAGAAACAAATATCCGTTAATATAGAAACCGAATATATAATTGTTCCACATTGCATGATTTTTTTCTTGGTGTGTTTGGTGAAAGCATAGGACACAAATCTGTCATACACTAGCTCACTATCAATACGTCAAAGGTAGGTATGTATATAGAGATACTCAGAAGATATTCGAGTAAATGCAAAAGTGCTTAATGTCATGAGGACGTTCAAAACTTGGGGAAGTTGATTCTGCCGTTGTCATCAGCACCTCAGGATTTATGCAGATATTTATTTATGTCTACGCACGAATAATATAAAATTCTTTGTCTTAGACGAGGCATATGAACACATCCAAGACGTATTCAACGACCAGCACAGATCTTTGATATATTCAAAATGCTTACTACTGATTTTTTCGGTTAGGACTCCATTCCATGTAATGGAAGGCAGTCATTGTTGCATGCGTGAACCTTTAATATTCTCGTAAAGTGGAAGATAACAAGCAGTTCTATGTGCATTTCAAACAAGAAACTATTTTCTGTATACCAAGATAATAAGTCAAAATTGACAAGGGGATGATTATGCGATTGGGTAAGTAATGTGCTGCTGTTTATACTAGGAATTGTACTTGACCACACTTTTTAAATTCAGTATTTTAGAAATATTTTCTGACAATGTGTGCGGATATAATGAAAGTACAATATTGTATTTTATAGGATCATATAATGGCGCCAACGATACCTCTTTTGTTTGCCATATAATATATTATTTTATTTAATTTAATGTAAAATTATTTAATTATTTATAATAAAATAAATATTAATAATAAGTTTTGAGTTTTCTATTTCATATGTATTAGTAAAAAAAAAAACTTAAAAAACGGTTATGACAATCAATAATTAAAATTAAGTATTCCATTGTATCAACTAAATATCACACTTCATATAATCGAATTTATATATAAATAGAGTAATCGCAACAGAATAATGTGATTGTACACGGGACTATCAAAATTCGGTTGGCAACAAATTCGGTTGCAACAATAAATCCGTTTTCTGTGTGTGTAAACATTCTTTTTTTATAAAGTGACTCAGTTAAGAAAAACCATTTCGAATATCACAAGTATACAAATTTGCAACTCAAAAATATTTTGATTAATTTTAATTTTTTGATCTTTGCACAATAACAAAAAGTAATACTCTAGCAGATCACTTATATAAAAAATTTCTCACAACTGCCATGGCTATAAAATATTTTTTTACGAATCAAAATATTGAAAAATATTAAATAAAAAAGAAAATATTAAATCTGTGGTCATATACCAATCAAAACCGACTTTGAATAAAATATTCATAAAAGTATAAAGTATTATTGACATTTTATTAAAATTTCGATTTTTTGTTAAATGAGCCAGAGCTTTGTGCGCTTTAGTTAATTTGTTTGTCATTACATTTTAATAGCACTGGCAGCGCAGAAAAAAAACAGCCATTGTTGAATCTGTTAAAATCAGTTTATGTCTGCCAACTAAATTTTAAAATATTAAAAGCAGAATAAGGGAATGTGAATTGTAATCCCTTATTTATGATTATTATACGATAATGTATATAATTTGAATATTATATGAACAAAACCAAACGATATGAATACATTTATCTGCAAGTAAAGGGCGATTCATAAATTAGTAACAATTTTAAATTGTTGTTTGAAATTAAATAAAGCAAAATAGCGTATAGAGAACAAATTTTATTTTGAAAAATTTTATGCCAAAAGTCATTTTTACGCAGATATGTCCATCCTATGTACAAAATTTCTCTAATCAGGGTTACGTTTTTCCAGATTAGGTAGAATATCGGAATGGCATTGATAAATTTAGATATTCCTCCGAAGCCATACCTCCAAAGCAACGCCATGCAAAGAAGTAGCTGGCCCTAAGCATATTTTTTCTAATTTTCGGACATAAAAAATATTTGAAGTTCCACAATATAATACGCCATGTATTGTACCGTCGGATACAAATCGATTTGAATGATTTCTATCGCAGGCTATCATATCATATTTCCTTTCAGTTAAGTCAAAGAAACTCATCTAACTATCTGTAGAGGTAAATTAATTTGTCGATTTATTTGATGGACCATCCCATTTTGGAGGCATTACGGGATGCTTTTTTGCAACAATTTCAACACGACTAGCTGTCATTATTGAGGCGTCAACTTATCTTCCGCGGTTGTTTGATTTTCACGTTTTCAGCTTTTTCAGCATTCTGCACAATAGCTTTAGAGCAATCAGTGGTTTTTGAGTTAAAACGTTAACTTGAAAGTACACACGGAAAAATGAATCATTGTGACAACAGAATTTGTTGCAAATAGAATTTATTTTATTTTCCAAATAACCGTTCTAAGTTCAAGGCAATTAGTTATTTATTTAATTCGATTATATTCTGAATTTTTAGAGTTAGTTTATGCAATCGTATTCAGATTTTGTAAATTGCTTTCAGCATCCATTTGTCGGCATTATTTATTTCATAAAATTTTATTATTTTTATATAAGAATTTAGAAACAAATTAAATATATAATATCATATATAATAAATAAATCACAAACATTTGTGTATATACATATAAAGCTTGAGCATTTTTGTTAACCAATAAGTTATCCATAACAGTGGATTTACATGACAATGTTTTCTTAAATAACTGTTTCCTTAAATATATACAGTCATATCAGATATGCTGTTTTATAATTTTCTTCTACTGTTTGCTTGAGTATAATCTATAAGAAATTGTATATTAAATTATATACTCTACTGAAATATTCTCAAAAGACTATTGAATTCATGAGACCAAAATATAATTTCCACCTCATATCTCAATCAGAATATATCAAAGAATTTGATTTTTTTTATGAGTCGTCAAAAAAAGTTCAAACTCACACTCCGACTCCATCCGCTGAAATTTTTATGGTTTGACTACGACTTCGGCTCCTACTCCAAACCTGACTCCGATGCTAAATGCATACAGACATATTTATAAAAATAGTGAAAGTTATGTTGTGGGTAATTGATGCCAGTTAATCAATATAATATTTTTTTTAATATAGAATTTATTTTTATTAATTATTTTAATAATAAACAAAATACTATAAGATCGGAAACTTAGAATAACAAAACTTCAAATAAAATAACAAAACTTTAAATGGCAGATAAGAAATAACTCTGCATTTATATTTAAAAATAGGATAGTCTCAATAATATCTGATTCTTTAATTTTTATTAATTTTTATTATTTTAAATCTTTATTTAAAAAAATATAAAATTATATTAAATATTTGGAGTTCAAATTAATTATTTGTATACTATAGCTAATCAGATGAAACTTTAACTCCACTTAGACTTTCAGTTTTCAGTGTAATTATATTTTTTTTTTAAATAAGAAATTAACTAAAACACCACACCTATAATATATAATACTAGGTGTAACCCGGTGTGCATTGCTACCCCTACCCCCACACCCTCGCGCATCGTAATGAAAGGAATGGCGCAAAGTCCCAAGACTCTCACTATTACAATACTCCAGACATTTGACATTTAGCATATACTTTGTATGGGGGTGCCACTCCCACCTATCCGACCCTGCCCATTTCCGGCATAGCTACTAACATTAATAGCAGGTGACCTCACACAAATTTGCAAAGCTGTCCCTATTATAGTACTCAATGAATATGATATTAAAAATTTATTTGTATGAGAGGTGTTACGCCCACTTAAAATATTTAAAAAAATATAGCCTATAGTACTTCTCATAATCGCAGTAAGACTCTGTAAACATTTCAGGAAGATCAGATGAGCAGTTATGGAGATTACCTCCTACAAACAAACAAACAAACAAGCACAATTACCTCGTTATTAAATTCGTACAGATGAACTATAATGTTTTTTAACACAAATTTTGATTTTATGCTGAATATTGTTCAAATTCAATAAAACCTTAAAAAAATCGCAAACAGCTATTTTCAACTTGATCAATAACAGAATATAAGTTCTGCTAATGAAATTTAGACATTATATATTATATTATTTAATTTAAGTACTTGAATAAACTTACTCTCATAAAATAAATTAAAATCTACTTATTCATAGTGATCTGTAAAATACTACGTCTGCAATTTCGAAGAATTTTTTTTTTTTTTTGGCAAATATTTTAAAAACTGTTTTAATTTTTCATGCAGGTGCAATAACATAACCTTTTGGAGTCGGCAGCGTCTCTGACTCCGGTACAAACACCGCGACTCCGACTCCACAGATTTTGTTTATACAAAAGTCCTTAGCAATATTACTTCTGTGGAACAAATGTAACAAAATTTAGTGGACCTGCGTCTGTTTAGAATCTGAAGTAGTCGTATTGAAAACAGTTCTGCAAAAACCAAGTACAACTTCACAGTTTGTTACTCACCCAATTGATAACCTTCTCGAATAAACCTTATACATAATAAAATTTAAACAAATTTTATTTTGATTTTATCTACATATCTGTGATCACAAGCATTGACCGTCTAAGTCGAAAATCATGATTTCGATAAAAATTACAGTTTATATAAATGTAATAGGGTTTCATTACGACTTAGGTCAGTATGTTTTTATTAATAACTTTTTAAAAAACAATGTTAGAGAAATGGAGATTTCACGTAAATATAAAGCGTTGTTAGTAGATTATGATAGAATATATAACTCACATCATTCTTAATTCGACTTAAGCGGTTATCGCTTGTGACCACAGATATATAAAACAAAGTCAGGTTAGGCTGGACCAATTTTAATGATTTTTAATTTGTTGCATCATTCGTATCCGACCCGAATATTAGAATAATGATGGAAAATTCATGGAAAAAAATAATTGGGCGTGTCATTTCCCATACAAAGAAATTCTTCGATAATATAGATCTCGAATAATATAATAGGGAGAGCTCTGCAAATTTGTGTGACGTTATCTGTCATTAAAATTAATTAATTAGTAGGCATCCCCTACAAAGAAATAATTGAGTATCACATATCCTGAATTCTATGATAGGAAGAGCTTTGCAGACTTGTGTAAAGTCATCTATTATTATAGGAGAAGATAAAGAGTGAATTTTCAAACTGAATTTTTAAATTCATTTGATTTGGCAGGCCTTCTACTATATAATTTACTCTTGAAAGTTGCACCACCAACTAAACTGCTTCTAAACGTAAATGCACCAAAATTTTACAAGGAACACGGTTCATTATTAATAAAATATTGAGTAATATTATTCATTCGTCAATTATTAATGCCAAATTTAAAGGAGAACATATTATATTGCTAAGAATCACGATGATTTCAACAGATTCTCTAATTGCATTTAAAGTTTTAAAATTCCCAATTCGTCTAGCATATGCAACTGCAATGAACAAATCTCAATGTCAGCCAATGAAAGTCTGCGGCTTTGATTTGGAAACTTCGTACTTCATATATGGACAATTATTAGTAGCCTGATCCAGAGTTGGTAAGCCAAGCGACCCGTCTACCATATGTTTTCTTATTATAATATAAAATATGTAAGAAAATTATAGTCGGCCTAGACCGACTATACGGTACACTATACCATGCGTTTAGGGAACCTATCTCTTAGGTCCAGTTAATTAGATATAGAAAATAAGCATAAACTAAATTACCATGGGAAATGTTCTTAGTCCAAGTGCCCAAGTTTCGGTTCGCTCTACCCGCTTCTCTAGTAGATCACATCCGTTTGTAGTCTACTATTGTCCAGTTGACCGCACAGTTGCGCATTACAGAGAGAATTCGTTTATCAGTCAAACTAGCCGTATGTGGAATAAACTTCCTGACAGTTATAATTTAATAAAATTTAAGTCAAATATCCACAAACACTATTCCCTCTTTCCGCCTTCCAATAACCTGTTTTCCTGAGATCAACACAATGCACTGTATCTGTAGGGGGCATCCCGTGAGTGTTGGTTAGCAAAAAAAAAAAATTATATAGATTATTTGTATAGGGACTAGGTCAGAACATGAACTAATTTTCCCCAATTTCAATAGCGTTCATCATAATTATTCATATTTGCGATCTGTAGTTTGATTACAAGGTTTACATGGACACACAGCCAGACATCACCAAATCGACTCAGAAAGTGATTTTAAGTCGATTGGTATACTAAAAAATGGGTCTAGGTCATAGGTCGGCAGCCTCTTGAGCCGGCAGAGTCAAATATTATAATTTACAAATTCTTTCTTGCCAACAATAAATGGTACTCGCATTAATAAAGTTTTTTGATAAAAAAAAAAATATATAAGTATACTCATTCAATGGGAGAGCGTTGGCTTTGCATGATTTTGGAAACTTTGGGTAAATTTGGCTCATGACTTGTTCTTTTGTTTTCATTTGTTAGTTTGCTTCCCACTTTACTTTAATTATATTCATTCAGGTGAACGCTTGTTCGCACGAATATGTCGATCGGAATATAGCCACCACTCCAAATGCCAACTTCTTTACCTCACTATAGCAATCTGGAAGATTAATCCATGCCTCGAATATAAGTGCTTCAACTCGCTGCATTGCTTTTAAAACAGACCACTTTTGTTGCGTTACGTACATACATTTATGGAACTCCCACTCTTCCAACTTGCTTTTCAACTCCACAAAGCTATATTTTTAAATCGATCAATTGCATTTCTAGGGATCCAGTATCAATTCCAAATGGCTCAATGTGGATTTCGTTACTATTTGTGTTGAGAGGATTTACTGTGAATGGTAAGGTGGTTTTGTTGGGTTTGAATAGGTCAAATCTGTCAGCAAATTGGTCTTTTTTTTATAACTGTGCTGAAATAATTCTTGTCAACATTGCACTGGTTTTATCGCGATATTGCTTTGGAAATTGAAAATGAAGAAATTTACCGTTCTGAATATCTTCTGGAAGAAGAATTAATTTTTCTTCAAAACAAACCAATTCTTCGACCAAAAAATAGGCTGAGTTTCCCTTTCCTTGCAGTTTAAGATTCAGCTCCATAAAATAAAATTTTTGCAACCATATGTCGTTCTCTATTCCAGGGTGCCTTTTCTATTTAGGAATATATTTATTTCTTGTAAGCACAAAGCAAAACGTTTCAACACCCTACCTTTGGAAAGCCATAGCACTTTATTTTGAAGAAGGAGGTCGGATTGCTGAGTCTCCATTTCATTTGGTGACGATGGTACAGTGCTTTTGACATAATGCTGTTAAAAATCTTGATAACCAAATTAATTACCTCAACTATTTCGGCTGGAAATGTTTAGGTAAAAAGCGCTTCTTGGTATATTATGCAGTGAAACATAAGAATTTCGTGGTTAATTTTGCTCTGAAGGATCTTTGTTGCCCTTTTATTTTTTCCTGTCATACTTCTGTCATCAGTTGCTATTCAAACTATTTTATTTAAATCGATCTTATTGTCTTCAAGGCATTTTTGCACAGCATTCGCTATATTTTCTCCTCTAGTTTCTTCCGAGAGCGGTAAGCGGAAGGGATATACCTGACAAAAAGGGCAACTTGTGCCGTGTCTTTTATGTCGCAAGACTCAT
This sequence comes from Cordilura impudica, assembly GCA_963682025.1. Classification (NCBI taxonomy): domain Eukaryota; kingdom Metazoa; phylum Arthropoda; class Insecta; order Diptera; family Scathophagidae; genus Cordilura; species Cordilura impudica. Next base: position 197,761,215 of record OY821517.1, on the reverse strand, counting down.
CTGCAGCAAGTGATAAGGCGGAAGAAAGTTTTGTTTTATAAAATAAATAATATTTGAGTATGGATCTAATGAGCCGAGCTTCACACCCAAAGAGCCGCATGTGGCTCGCGAGCCGCAGATTGCCTGTTCTAGGTCAAATATTTTTTGTAGTTACAAACACCAGCACAAAGTCATTATACGCTGACCACATCGTAGTATGGGGTATAATAATAATAAGAAAAAAATTTAAAAAAACAAAAACATTTACAAGGTATGAAATTATTATTTTTACTAAGTAAATAAAGCACTTCAAAGCGAAACATACACCACTATAAAAAGATCGGGAATTCCCGCTTTCGTTTTCAAGTTCACATTTAAATTGTTAAAATATAAAAGGAGTTCGATGTATATTTACAGTCTAATAGACATATTACGCAACTTATAAATATGAAATTAAAACCACAATTTATTTATTTTATTTAAAATATTTATTTAATATTTTTATATTTTATTCAAAAATAGAAACTTCTTTATTTGAAGACGGTTTATTTAAGACTAACAAACTTAATGACTAAATTACAATTAGGAGTTCTTAAAATTAAATTTGATTGAAAAGAGTGAAAGCTTTAGGTGAATAAGAAAGGAAAGAGTAGAGTTAAAGTAAAGTAAAAGATTAAGAATAGAGATAGGAATAGAAACATAAGTTAAGTTAATTAAATTAACGTAACTCGCATATAAAAAAATTATTGAGTAGCCTACCCATCATTTTGAATATATGTGCATGTGTGTGATTTATGTTAAAATCACGCATTCACACTCAATAATGCCTCCCATGTAACTAACAACTAGCCATAGTCAAAGTTTCTTTCGCTGTAAATTTTTAGGGCCACTATTTACAGATATTACAAATTTTGAGAGGTGATGAGAATGATCGTGAATTTATACATTTATACGGCTTGTTAGGTGAACCGTTTGCTATTGAGTCGATTGAGGAATATATTTCATATATATAACATATATTTCACCACTGGCCTGTCGTTTGATTACGAAGTTGATATGGACTCATTTCGTAAATCTACTCAGAAAATGATTCAGGGTCGATCGGTAATAAAAAAATATGTGTAGGTTTTCGATATGAGGCGGCCTACATGTACAAAATATAAATTGATACCTATCAAAGAATCACCCTATAAAATTATTTAATTCGTATACGATTGTTTGCGAACAAGTTAATATAATGATTGCAAATTGTAAAACCATGTGCATCCAGCCACGCAACCCACATTTATGCGTTGCGTATTATTTTATGATTTTATAATGTCCGGGCATTGATTACTGAATGCTATTTTGTTTTTGTTGTTATTTCTGTTTTTTTATTTATTTTTATTTATTTTTTCAAAATAAAACGACAATGCATTTACGCATATACGCATTGCCAATTTTCGTTTAGTATTTCTCGCAACACAGAGCAAACATCTCTAGATATCCATGGCTGATATGTTATGGATGATGATGATGATGATGGCGTGGTTAACCGAATGAAAGAAACATGTATTACAAGTGCGTCATTGCGATAAATTCATATGCTAATGGATGAAAACGGAAAATCATTGTACAAGGAAAATATTAAAAGTATTTTTTTTTCATGTTTAAATAATGTATATTGCAAATAGTTGGCTATGCCAGTCGGTTAAATTTAATAGCCTGTCAGTTAAAATTCAAATGAAATTCAATAATGTTTCAATTTTTATTTTTATGTACAATTTAAGTGCAAATGACATTAAGAATTCCTTAAACATAAAAACTGAATCAGTGAATTTGCAATTAGCGGATTTTTTTTAACATTTTGGAGTGCATAATCTCGTTAGAAATATATAAGTCTAATATAAGTCTACGTAGATAATACTATATTAGCGGCATAGTTGTTTTTATCATAATTTAAAAATGGACCCACGTGACACTCAATACTAAACTAAAAATTTATAACATCCACGGATTTTTTGCCAAACTGTAAAAATGAATGTTGGAGAGTGGGATTCGTGGCTTGTGTTTTGTTTGTTAGGCAAAAATACCACCATTATTTTGCGTACATATATTTTGCCAAGAAATTGCTTGACAAACAATTTGTAACAACAAATATATCAGCTTTGCCAAACATTTTTATATATCAGTTTAGATATTCCATAACCAAAAATCAACTTTAACAACTAAGTGTTAGAAAATATGAAAATAATAGCAGAAATGTAATTTATATAGTGTTAAACAATTGTTTGCAAAATTAAAGTTAACAAGGAAAAGATTCACAGCAACCTCTAATAATATCTTGAATGGCGGGCTTTTCTATCAAATGCTTCTTGCGTCTGTTCAAACATTGAAGCAATTTACTTTGATGTGTCCAGACTTTTACAATTTGAATCAAATCTGGGCTTTGACCTGTTGTATAAATGACAAACAAACATCAACAAATCTTCACATAAATTCGATATATGCGCAGGAAATGTGGTTTGGTATACGTTTTATTTTTATTTTAAAATTTTTTCTAGTTTCAAATTATCGGGGTAGAGTTGCTTTGTCGTAGCATTACTAATAATTATAATTTAACCAGTTGTATTTCTATAAAATTTTTTAATTTGATTGAACGCATTATGGTAGTGTAACATAATTTAATGCCATCACCAAAAATGCTTCATCCAAATACTCTTATGGAAGAGAAATATGTTTTCCCAATGATTCGCGCTGAGATTAATATATTTTTTCCAGTGATTCGTGAGTCGCACTTATCGCTTACGAGCAGTTTTCTAAAGTTCTCATATCAGACATTAACTAGGAATTCATCTTTGAGCTGGTGAGCTATCGTTTTTGTGCTAGAACTGGTGCTGGGATTACCATTAATAATCCTGTAATTTCCACTGCCTTCGCGTTTTGTAAAGAATTGTTTGAGACTATTGCAGGTGCATTTATTTTTGACAATTCACGTCTCTTCTAATATTTTAATAATATTATCTGTATCGGATTATAATTCTGAAAAAAAAAAAAAAATATATGAAACTATCAATTTGTTGTGTATATCCTTTTTCTGAATATTTTCTTGTTTTTTTAATTGAAAACCATTTCTTGACAATCTGTATAAAGAATATACTCTATTTTAAAAAATTCAAAAAAGGTGGAGAGTTGTGGAACAGGAAACAATATAGAACCAAATCCCTTATTTGGATGAATACACACAGAAAACTGATTCGTTTCTTGCGAACCTAATTTTGCTAGTCATATGTAATACCCATACATTCTGTGGTAATTACTGAGTTATATGGAATTTAGGTTTTAATTGTTGATTGTTACAACCATGTATTGGGGTAACCAATAAATGTACAGTAATTTGCTGTTATTTACAATTTATTAATTTTTCTATGAGAAATCTATATACATAAAAAAGTTGCGTCGCCCAGTCCAGAACCTTGAAATTTGGGCTGTTCCCCTGTCGACGCAAAGATCCACTAAGAAGGGATTTTTAGAAATTCGTACATTAAAGGGGTAAGAACGGTCAAAAAGGGGAAATTGGTAATAAATGAATTTATGAATATGAAATTTGCTGTGTTGATTCCATCCGAGAAACAAGCAAGATTAATTTTTTCGAAATTCGGTCATTTTTTGCATCTTCGTAACATATTTATCTATATATATATATATGAAAACATCGGCATCAGTCAAGAATGAATCTGTTGCTAATTTTAACATCGAAGGGAGAAAACTTCTTTAAACTTTGTTACCAGAGTTGAGTTAAACATTAATAAAAATAGAAGAAGTTATGAAAGATGATGTATAAAATCTTAACCGTTATTTAAAAATTTATAGTTTCTGAGGTTTTCTTTCAACAGTTTTTTAAACACAATTGTACAAATTTACGATGTTTTAATCTTATAATTAATTATTATAAAATAATATCAAGAATAAAGTTTTGCTAAGAGTTAAAATCCAGTATTTTAGATGGTTTTACTGCTGGTCTTGAGCAAAAGAAAATTTGTAAGAAATATTATCAAGACGTATCGTGATATAGGTACGGTGCCGACTCAATGTTTAGGCGCAGGTCCCGTAAAACGAGTCAAAGACAAGATAATTTATTAGCAGGAGAGTTTTAAAATAGCCAGAATTGCTACCTAAAGAGGACATTAACATGATGAAACTAAAATGATGTGCTCGAACTGTTTCCCGACGAGCAATTCTAAATGACATAATATGTCCATACGTAGAGGAAAATACGTCCATGGTCTCGATGTTCAAACATGATAATAAACCTAAACGCACCTTCAAAGTTGAAACCGAATGGACACAATCTAATGGAGCTAATGTTTTGTATTGTCCAACCCTAATCACCAGATTTCAACCCCATAGTAATTAGTTAGTTAATTGTTCTTTGTTTAATTCATTTCTTTGTTTGACATGTTTTACAAATAATAAATATCTATTGAACATACGACTTTGACTTAATGTCGTCAGTCGCAAAAAGTTTTTTACTTTTAAGAAATTTTTAACAGGTGTTTTGTGTTACAAAAAATGTTAATAATTAAATTCTTCTATAAAATCCTTTCTTTAACCAATCCCATCTGTAATTTATCTAGATATTTCTTTAAAATTATCTTTAGCGTTATTTAATATTGTCTTTAACTTATTTTCTGTAAGATCGATTTTTCAAAAATGTTTATATTGTATGTGGAGTAGTATAGAACATTTGGCTACGAAATGTTGGATATTCTCAATTTCTTGTAGATTGCATAATGAACATAACCGAGATCTTTGATGCTTAAACCTAGTTCCATTGAGCTGTATTTGGTCACACCTTGCCTTAAAGATGAAACTTAAAGCGTAGCTGTTGTTAGTGTGTTGAAAATAAGTTTGTGGCTCACTAAAATTAAGCTTTAAATAAAATCGACTGGAAGAAGCGGCTTTCTCTAGATACAACACTCTTTCCTTGTTTTTTAGAACAGATATCAAGCATTCTTAAGCGTTCCTAGCTTTATCTTGTTGTGCGATGTGTTAATCTTATTGTATTTAATTCTCTATTTTTATTTTAACGATGATTTTTATAAGCTGATTTGGTAGTCTCTTATACTACACCACAAACTTTCAAAAATTCTCATATCCTCGTCATTTGATACATAATTCCTATATAGAATTTTCCGCTGAATCGAAATATGAAGTCAGATTGTTCAAAAGTGGAACAGTTTTTGCAAATATTCCAAAATTACCTTTTTTTTGTTATAGAAAAAGATGACCTCACTTTTTATGTAATATATTCAACATTTATTTACCGATTTTTAATTTATTTCTATCAAATGAAAGAGAATTAAAATGTCTTTTCTAAAGTGAATTGAAATTCGTCGAAAAACAAAAGAGTTATGCTTAATCAAAATCTATAATTTGTGTAAATTTTCGTAACTTTTAGCTATTTACCAACTTTTACATAATTTTTTGTAACATAAAACGAAGATATCCTTCATATTTCGCCTTGTAGATCGATAGTTTATTTTAAAATGAACATTTTGATTAAAATTGCTGGAAAAATGACTGAGTTATTAGCAATTTAGCAACAAAACCTGTTTTTTTTTTTATAAAAATTCAGAACCTATATTTCTGACGGGCTTCCGAGGTCATTTCAAGATTTAAATAAAAGATTATTATTTAATTTTTTTCCTCCTACGTTTCGTTGGGATTTTCCAACTTCTTCAGGGATATTTTTATTAAATATGTAATCTTTTCTTTAAATTTCACATATTATTTTATATAAACATTAGTGTAAATTAAATTATTAAAAATATGTATAAATGTAAAAATAAATAAAAAATTTTTTAAGTATCACATATAAATATTGCTTGGTATCACAGTTGAACTATTACTGAACTAAACCTGTTTTTATTCGTTTTAAACTAAAAATGTTTTGATGACAATTTTTTTTGCGCTTCACATTATTAACCGTTTCTCGGACAAGAAACCAACAAAAAGCGCGATTCCATTTGTTTAATTTCTTGATGAAAACGCTCACCGTGTTCGTCACTTTCATCAACAAGACTATTTGCAAAAAAATCCAAATGAGAATGAAGGAAGTATATTTTTTTAAAGAAATATATTTACGCCTGTTTTGAATAACATGTAATGCAATTAAATAAGAAAGCAAAATAGATCAAAATGCGAAAATTTGCTATGACTTTCTCGTAATTTGGGCTTTTACAGTTTCCTAAGAATCCAGAGCAAACAGCACGAAATGACTCAAATGAGTTCGCCTCATCCGCAGATAACGTCGAACCGAAATGGGTGTCCGTGAGGATTTTCCTAATTTGTGGGCCCACAGACACACCATCTTTTATTTTTGCATTCGATAAATTTGGAAAACTTTTTTTCAAATGCTCAAATGCCAGACTGTTACCATTCCTTTGCAGAGCTTTAACAAAATTTTTAAATAGCCCAATTTTTATGTGTAGTGGTGGCATTATAATTTTGTCTTTATCGACAAGTGGCTTAAATTGTACGTTGTCTTGTCCCACAGTAGTATTCAATCTTTTTGGCCAATCTTGACGAGCATAGTGCTCGCTCCGTGAACGACTGTCCCACTTGCTCAGGAAGCAGCAGTACTTTGTGTATCTTTGCTGTAAACCTGTTAGCATAGCTACAACTTTAAGGTCTGCACAAATTTTCCAGCCATGCTGTTTGTAATTTATGACTTCAAAAAATTTTGACATTGACTCATAAGTTTCTGTCATGTCAACAGCATGTGCCACTGGAACTTGTGGTTTTTCACTACCTTGGTGCAATAAAACTGCCTTAATGCTGTGATGACAGAAGCAAATTTTATCTTCCTTTGAGTAAAACTTGACATATCGTTCATGACGGGTTCTATAGCTAGTAACTTTGACATACGAAGATGCAAAGCCGCATTCATTCATTCGCGATTCCATCAGATCTGACATTTCCTTCGACATCCCAAAGTCCCTTATCCAATCATTCAATTCTGCTTGTGTAGGAAGCTTTTAAGTTTTTATCTCCTGAGAATCACTGCTACTGAATTCGCTGGACTCGCCATCATTTTGGGCATTTTACTTCAGACGAATAGGGTATGGAACTTCTGGTGAATACGGGATTGGGTTTGTAAAAGAATTTACGTTGGCATATTCAACACTTCGGTGGTGTCCAATTTGCTTAACTTTCGTCAGACAGAAATAACAGTCTGTTTCGTGATACATGGGTTGCCGCCATGTTGCCGGAATATAAAATGGCAAATGTTTACTATGATAAAAGGGAAAATAAGAACAAGTACGTACTCTACAACTTCCATCCACATACTTTAATTTGCTCTGCAGGTATGGCACACAACATTTGGTGACCATGGATCAGCAATGTTTTTAGGAGCAATATTAAAATATAAAGGAAAGGCTTTTTGCAGGGCTTCTGTAAAATTTCGAAGCGATGCAAAAATATAAATGCCACAAATATAGCAAAATTTGTTTGGACTATTTTTGCAACTACATCTACGTTTGCTCATTTCTTTACTTTCTTTTTAACAATATTTTTTTTAAAGCACTTAAAAAAAAATCACTCCAAAACGCCAAAATGAAAACAATGTCAATCACGGTTTCTATTTGTAAACAATGCAATAAGCATTACAGTTACGCCAACTTCTACGTAATTTTTTTCTTTAACTTTAAAAATATTTTAATGAATAAAAAGTTTTTTGCTAAATTGTGAATAAAGCAGTCATTTTTTCAGCAAAAAGAGGATCAAAATGTTAGTTACAAAATAAATTATCGACCTACAAGGCGACATATGAAGGATATCTTCGTTTTACGTTACAAAAAATTATGTAAAAGTTGGTAAATAGCTAAAAATTACGAAAATTTTCACAAATTATAGACTTTGACTAAGCATAACTTTTTCACTTTAGAAAAGACAATTTAATTCTCTTTCATTTGATAGAAATAAATTAGAAATCGGTAAACACATGTTGAATATATTACATAAAAAGTGAGGTCATGTTTTTCTATAACCAAAAAAGCGGTAATTTTGCAATATCTCAAAAACTTGTTATACTTTTGAACAATCTGACTTCATATCTCGATTCACCGTAAAATTCTACATAGAAATGATGTATCAAATGTCGAGGATATTTCTTTGTTCAGTAGTGTTATTAGAGTCTTCATATAATGTTTTTATAATATACCGCATATGTAAATCCAACGTATATATTAGGGCGGGGCGATTTTTTTGCCTGCCCACAAATCGACCCGGCCTAGTATATATGTATATAGTTATTTGTAGCCCCAGTTTCCAATATGAGGGCATATGTAGGTGTAAAAGGTGGTAATTTCTGAATCTTTTTAGAAGAAAACTTTGAAGTTTATCTGCCTCATCAGACATAGGAAATCCCCATATTTGTGCACCATAGAACTGAATCCATAGCAAATCTATGGAAAATTTTAGATCGAAAAATATAAACACGTAATTACACAAACAAGACAGAACTCATAGAGGCAGTTAATTCAAAGTGGCAAAAAATTTAAATGGATACATTCAACAGTCTATTATATCTATTTATTCCATGCCGCTAAGTACCAAACAAAATACTGACAGCAAAAATGGGGGGAAAGTTTTCAATTAATTCCGTTATTTTGTTAACTGTATAGAGATTAAATTTTGTTAATTTTTTTCTAAAGTTATGCTATTTTAGGTTAATACTTCCTCTTTTTTTAAATAAATAAAACACAAATGTTGAAATTAAAAGCAGAGTTTTTAATTTTATGATCCAGTTTTTTGGTATTGTCATTCACACTATATTTCTTACTGATTTGTAATATTTTTATAGTTTAAATATATAATATGCTAATATGGTAGTAACATAAATGTATACAATATCTTTCATATTAAAAATAAATTCACATGATGACGTTAAATTTGAAAGTTACATATTACTGATATTGAATTATATTTATATACTTAGTTATGAAATTTCAAAGTTACATATTACTGATATTGAATTATATTTATATACTTAATTATGAATCACTTCAATAAAGCGTGAGGATTTTTAAAATTTAAAACATTTAAAAATAAAAATATCTTATAGAAATATATTGGTAAATAAGTTTAAAATTATGGTTTTGTTCGCGTAGTTCTTGTGTGTTAATTTTTGTTATTTTTCAGTACATTTATTAACGTTGCCTTTCATTTTGTATATTTTGTAATTGTATGCAAAACAACTCTCCACTTAAACAAAACAAAACAAGTAAGAAAACTATACGATACCCTATACCATGCGTTTAGAGACCCTATCTCTCAGGCCCAACTAACTGGATATAGAAAATAAGCATAAACAAATTTGAGTGGGATTTTTTTAATTTTTTCGGCTGCAGATATGAAAAAGTTCATATCGGATGAAATATCTATATGGGGACTAGGCCCAAAAATGGACCGATCCTGATCATGTTTGTTAAAGTCTCTTGTATTTTGCAAAAATATATACAAACAAAATTTGAGAAGAATCAGTGCAATATTTTTTTGTTTTTTGATAGATTTAAGTGAAGATCGGGAAGCAGCTCTATATGGGGCCTATGACTAAGAGTTATTCCATAGGGATCATTTTTGGACTACTCATTAATGGATGTAATAAACGCATACAAACCCAATTTGACTAAGATTTGTATGATAATTTGGATCTTATGGCAATATATGTTGATTTCATAGGGGTCATTTGTATGGGGGCTAGGTCTGAACATGGACCGATTCTCACCAATTTCTACAGCGTTCATCCCATGGCCGATAAAAGATCAAATACCAAATTTCGTCAAAATAAATTCATATTTGCTACCTGCAGTTTGATTACAAGCTTTACATGGACACACAGACGGACGGACGGACGGACGGACATCGTTAAATCGAATCAGATAGTGATTCTGATTCAATCGGTATAATTAAAAATGGGTGTAGGTCAAATATTTTTGGTTGTTACAAACAGCAGCGCAAAGTCATTATACCCAAACCACATAGTGGTATAGGGTATAAATACGAGAAGCTAATTTCCTTCTTGGATTTTCCGGTAGATTGTTGATCTGTTTTCTTGGGTGCAAACTTGGAAGCGTCTTTCCCTGTAGCTTGTCTTCTTTTAATAAATGTTGAGAACTTTTATAGGATTGACGGGCATTTCTTCAAATTCCTCAAGTTTTTTTTTTGTTATTTAACGAGGAAGCCACTGTCGATACTTTCGCGCAAAAAACAGTGTTTTGACGCTTGAACAAATGACTGCTTTCGTAGGATCGAGTGGGCCATACACCCTTCAATTTCTCTTTCCATTGCAAACGTTCATTGTCTACACAGAATAATTCTTAAAAGATAAAATCTTATTAAATTAAAAATGGATTTAAAAATTGTATATTTGCTAATTTTTGCAGCAATATTCATTAACAATGCATCTTGACTGCATACAGAAAAGAACCATCGTAAAATCCACTGAAACAAGTTTGATTCAACAATTTATCCTAATGATTTTGCTTCATTAGCGTGTCGTGTTAATTTAACATGATTTAATAATGAAACAAAAATAATATTTTTCCATTTTAAAACAACTATAAATCATGTTAAATTAACATTGTAATTGTTGAATCATAGGGATTATCATGCTGAAATAATTTTAACGTCCTTTTTGAATCAATGTTATGAATAGTAACAATAACATTAATTTCATGTTGAATTAACACGAATTAATATGACGGTCCAATAGAAATAATACTAAATCATGTTTAAATAACATTAAATGTCATGTTAATTTGAAATGAATTTACATTTAAACAATATTGCTTTCTTAAAAGTAATATATTTTTTTATATATTCAATTGTTTATAAACACATATGTGTAACATAAATTTAATAAAGTTTACAAACATATATTTCATAAATGTATTTTACCATTATTAATTGGTAATAGATGTAAAGGTGGACCTGTAAATTCACAGAGTCCTTTTTTAATTATTTCATCATTTAAGTTGCCTACTACAAACTTAAAAATTTTGTTTTGATTGTTAAACATCTATGCGCTCAGGGGGTAAAAATCTATTTCACAATACAATCACCAAAGCAGCGTAAGGGAAAATCGGTGTGAGGTATATGTAAGTGTATTGTGCAAAGATTATGATTTAAATTTATTTAGCTGATTCAAGAACCAACAGAAAGCGCCATGAATGTATAGCAAACAACTGCAACCATCAAGTATAACAACCACAGCAGTTGCTTGCTATACATAGATGGCGCTTACTATTTGATTTTAATTGATGTGTAAATAGATGAAATTTTTTTGGAATTCTTTCCAACTTTTCTGGGAAACGTGTCGTTGGTAAAGTTACTGCATTAAGTAGAATGACATACATATATACTATATAAAGATTTTTTATTTTCTATACTTAGTTCATAATAACTGCTCATTTTTTCCATGAACACCCTACATTTAGCAAAAAAGAAGATGGTTTTTGTTTGGATGCACTAGTTCGAAGTCTATATTTTTCTACCAAAAAATGACAAAAATAAGTGAACAGTGAATTCTTTACACTGATTTACAAAATATCCTTACTATTTCGTCGGATCTGCTATTTGTATATGATGGCCAATTGCTGAGAAATTGGCAATTACTTTGAGATGTCTTTTTGCCTAAATATAAATCCCTTGCATCTTATTTTGGAGAAGATGATAGTAAATGTTGATCATCAATTTCAGGACTAGCTTTCTGGGAGATTAAAACTGAATTTTTCATTGATGAACGCATGCGCTTTGCTTTTTGGTTTAAGTATTTGTCCCAAAGTTTACCGCCGGGATTCACTTTTCTGCCTCGTATTATGAAGTAGAAAGATGAGAATATTTAAATAATAAGTATCTGTAATAGATTAGGAAAAATTAAATACATTATCCTATTTCACAAGAAAACTTTTTTATTATTTCTTCTACTACTGTTGGGAAATCTTTTGGCGATAATTTTAAATCGCGATAAAAAATATCTTCTAGTATTATGTTTTTTAAATCTCCACGGAACGAATCGGTTAGTTCAAAATTTTTTTTATAATAACTTGTAATGGATTTTCCTTTAAGGCTGCCTTCTAAAATAAGTTTAAGGCTCTAAAAAACAAAATTGATAACAAATTAATAATTACAGTAAAGCAAAATCATCATTTCAAAGTTTGACTTGGATGGCGTAGAATCCCCAACCGATGTGGAAAGAGATGAAGCTAGAGTTAATGTTGTACTAACATTAGATTGATTTTGTAGCCAAGAGACTACCTTATTGGCAATCATTCCAGACAATGCCATAGTGAATCAAAATTACGGAAAAGTTAGCAAAAAAATCAACTAAATACATAGTTAAAAATTATTTATCTTTACCCCACTTTTTCTCCAAATTAACAATTTTTTTCGGAAACAAACACGAAGCCCTACAGATGGTTTTAGCTTCCCTTATGTCCCCCCTTGATAAGCATTTCTTGCTTTCAAATGTAATTTCAGCTCCTAGACAATTATTTATTTTTTGTTAGAGAAATTAGCAAAAATAATATTAATTATATGCATACATATACTTAGTTATCAAATAAAGCTCCACTTCAATTAAGTCAAAAGTTTCCTACGGCTCGTCTAGTTGGAAACTTTGACCGATTGAATATTTAATAAAACATTTCCGTCTTCATCACTGATGAAATTAATATGTTCTTCAACTGACACAATATTTCGGACAATACTTACTAAATTCATATTATTGTTGTTAGTCGCAGACATTACTATATTTATGTATAAGAATTAAATTCACTTATTATCTATAAAACTACACTACCTCGCAGTAAACGTATTAAAACTGTAAGACATACAATAAGACTCTTTGTTTTTTGTTGTTCTAAAGTAGCGGTTCTTCTTGTCTGATATTACGATTCAATATTAATTCATTTCATTTCAACATTTTTTCAAGTTGTTTCAAAATTCCGCAACTTTATTTCAAACTTATGTCAGTTTTTATTCATAACATTAAAAGAGTTATAAGAAAAAGGTGTGAATTAAGCCATACAGGCTACCTAAAGCGAATTGCAAAAAATCTTGTACTATTTTAAGTTTATGAAATGCATTGAAATATATTTTTGTTAAAAGGTTTTGTTAATTTTTGAAAATTATATACTTTTGTTGAAGTTTTTTTTAATAAAATGAATTTTGTAAACCAGCATTTTTACTTCACAGTATTTTGCAAAACAGTATTGCGAAATCTAGTATTTTGTAAAACAGTTTTATGAAACACATTATTTTGTAAAACAGTAATATGAAAAGCAGGATTTTTAAATTTTTTTGACCAGTATAACACACATGTTCTTCTGTTAGTATAAAAGTGCTATCTACATAAAAAATATTTGCGTATATAATATAATAATAAAAGTAGTTTTTTATAAAATATATATGTATATAAACGTTGTAATTTTTGATCAACCAACAAAAAGAATCCCTACAGCGTATTGCAATCGAATATAATTCATTTAAAGAAGATGAGGACTATCTTATAACAGGTCTGTTTTTCAAAGCTCGTCACAGTTATAACTGCAACTGAAAATTTATTCTAGATTCTGAGAATGAACATATTAATCATAATGTAGGCTCTTGTCGTAGGAGAAAGCGAGTCCATTTTTCTTCAAAAAACCAACTGAAAACAAGTAAGAAAATTATAGTCGGCCTAGACCGACTATACGATACCCTATACCATGCGTTTAGAGACCCTATCTCTTAGGCCAAACTAACTGGACATAGAAAATAAGCATAAACCCAATTTGAGTGGGATATTTATTAATTTTTTGGCTGCAGATATGAAAAAGTCCATATCGGATGCTATATATATATGGGGACTAGGCCCAAAATTGGACCGATCCTGACCATGTTTGGTAAAGTCTCTTGTATTTTGCAAAAATATACACAAACAAAATTTGAGTTGAATCAGTGCAATATTTTTGTTTTTTGATAGACTTAAGTGAAGATCGGGAAGCAGCTCTATATGGGGCCATGGGTAAGAGTTGTCCCATAGGTATCATTTTTGGACTACTTATTAACGGATGTAATAAACGCATACAAACCCAATTTGAGTAAGATCTATATGACAATTTTGATCTTATGGCAATTTATGTTGATTTCATAGGGGTCATTTGTATGGGGGCTAGGTCTGAACATGGACCGATTCCCACCAATTTCAACAACTTCCATCCTATGGCCGATAGCAGCTTATATATCAAATTTCGTCAAAATATATTCATATTTGCGATCTGCAGTTTGATTACAAAGTTTACATGGACACACAGACGGATGGACGGACGGACGGACATTGTTATATCGAATCAGATAGTGATTCTGATTCGATCGGTATAATAAAAGATGGGTCTAGGTCAAATATTTTTGGTAGTTACAAACAGCAGCACAAAGTCATTATACCCAAACCACATGGTGGTATAGGGTATAAAAATAAGAAAAGGCGTGTGAAGGGGCTGTAATATTCAGGATTTTCGACAACCGATAAAGATGTAAAACAAAATGTAAACAAATTGGACCCGAATTTTTATCGAAAACTTGCATAAAAAGTACAGTAAAACACTGCCAAAAATTAGATGATGACATTAGAAAAGCTATATTTGAAATGTTGTGGAATATGTCCTGGGAAAGTAAGCAAATTTTTGTAAAGACCAATGTACCACAGCTTCCTACAAAAAAAATTCTATTGAAAATTCTAGGAAACAGATTAGCTTCATGTATAAACTTCAATACAGCCACGAATTGCTTCAAGTATTTAGAGCTATGTTCCTTTCCAATCTTGCTATAAATACAGGAATGCTAAGATATTGGTTGGTCAATAAAACGTCAGTTCCATCGTCTCACTACAAAAACAACTGGTCTAAACGTGACTTAAATAAAGGCGGCTGTTCAATATGCTTAGAGTAATATTTCGAAAAAACAGGACAAAGGGGGAAGTCATTATTGCCCCAAAGAGAGTGGTAAGATAGCAATAATATTCAAAAATAAAGCTGATATTTATAATGGCTATAAATCTGAGTGTTTGAAGAATAAGTTTCGTCCGGTATCAGCTTTTACATTTTATAATTTTTTTAACGAACAAAATATATAAAAGCCTCGTAAAGATGAATGAGACATATTTGTCGGATTCAGAGCCAAACACGTTGGATTACATGAAAATAATATACAAATTTTGAAAAAAGAACGCATCCACTATTTACTATAAACAGCACCTTCAACTACACAAGTTTACAATACACAATCTTCGCAACCCATCACTGTACAAATTACTGTCCGCATTGACGTTCATTTCATGTATAATACATCATTAAAGATCCATTGTTTGTCAGATACATTACCAATCATAATATATTCCGATGGTTCTGGCTATCAGAATCGTAACCGTTATTTATCAAATACTCTCTCCGTTTTTTCTATAGAAAATAATAAAATAATTGAGCAGAAGTACTATGAGAAGAGGTACACTCAAATGGAGTGCGACAGTGCACACGTTAAGATTGAGATGAAGCTAATAAATCATACAATTTATTTCCCAAACTATTATGTTAGAGTAACAAAAAAAGCCAGAAAGACCAACAATATAGATAATGAAATAGTAAAGATGCCCTTTGATGCTCTATATCTGAACTATGATTTCTTTATAGCTATAAACTTATTCGTTTCACATCCATTAGACCTGGTCGACAAAAATGATCCCACCGTATCACAAATAAAAACTCTCATGTATATACCAGGTTTTATCATAAATATAAAGTTAATTTATTTTGATGACGAATGCAATAGAAACGAATCCCAATTCAACTAAACAAATTCAAGCATTTAGCCTGTTAAAGCCTGTTATTCCGCAAGAATATCATTACTTTTATAATAATTTAAAACATTTTTATTTATTTATTTAATTATTTATTTATTTATTTATTTATTTATTTATTTATTTATTTATTAATCTATGGAATTAATCCTTACAGAATATTTATAAAAACATTTATTAATGAATGAAAAATGAAAAATGAAAAATTTAATTTAATGTGTTCAGATAAATTATTATTTTACTCTTTAAGACATTTGTATTTGAAAAAAAAAATCAATAAATATATAAAGCTTATTAAATTCAATACACATTCGTCTAAGCGGATCACAGTTCACATAATTTGATCTATAAAACTGGACAAATAAAGGTGAGAAGAAACGTGTTGGCCGCTGGGGGATGTTAAATGAAATATTGTTGATCAGGAAACCAGAACAAACATCGCCATTAATTATGTTCAAAAGAAACGAAACTTTTAGCATAGATCTGCGGCTTTTTAAGGTTGGCAGCTTAACAAGGGTGAGTCTGCCGTTATACGACGGAAGATTTAGTTGGTTAAAATTTAAGCTGCCAAGACAGAATAGTAGGAATTGTTTTTGCACCGATTCAATGCTATCAATATCAGTTTGATATATAGGGTCCCATATAAAAGACTCATATTCCAAATCGGTCTCACGAGTGACGTGTATTGTGTTTTTTTTTTACATACACACAGAAAACAGATTCGTTGTGTCTACCAAATTAATTGCCAACCGAATTGCGATGAAGTTAGTTACCGAATTTTGAGGTGACAGCAATTACAATTATACTGTCTTAACAACAAATACTTTATCACGACAGAAAATGGTTAGTTGTTATAAAATTTCTATTGATACAATCGAATATTCAGTTTTTAGACTTTAGAATAATTCGGTTGGTGCATTTTTTTTTCTGTGTGTACGGATCATTGAACTCTTTAGACCAACGTTTTATAAAACCAAGTACTCCTCTGCCTTTATTTACTATAATTGTAATATGAGGAACGAAACTAAGCTTTTAGTCTAATAAAACACCAAGATCTAAAAAGTTATCAACTTTTTCCAGTTGAAAGCCACCCAACGCATAATTTCCAGATATTGGTCTTTTTCGAATAAAACGCATATATTTGCACTTCTGAAGATTCAGCTCCATTAAATTTAAAATGCATCATGAGTGAAACGAAGCCAAATCATTTTGAAGATAATTATGGTCGGAATATTGGTTATAACTCATAACGACTTAGCATACATCAAGATATTTGAAAACTGAATAACCTGGGGTAAATCATTTATAAATAATGAAAATAAAAGCGGTCTAAATTGGCTCCCTTGCGGTACCCCAGATAAAACATTAATATTTTTCGAAGATATATTACACAAGGGAACAATGGTTCTGTTGATTAAGAACTGAATATTGTTTTTAAGGTTATTTGGGACGCTGAATCCAAATCTGCCCTTAGTTTTTTTCTATCAGCTCGACTTTTCGAGATATACCGTTATGTTCAAAATTAAGGCACTTCCGCTACATATATTGGAATAACTTGAAAACTGTTCACCATATTAAATTAAAAAAAAAATCCGAAACTCGCAAACAATATTCTCTTAAAGCCGTGCTTACTTTGTTTTTAAATTTTCCAAGTAGTTTTAGAGATATCGTTCAAGTTTTGAAAAAAAAATTAAAATTTTTTTAAAAAAAACATTTTTTTTGTTCTTTAAAAATTCCTAAAAAATAAAAATGGGACAAAAATCACAGTTTCGGTCTACAAACAGTTAGCTAAATATCTTTCGAATAAAATGAGCTTTATTTCATTGCAATCGGTGCACAACTTTTGATTTTGTTCACGATTTACTGAATTGATATAAATCGCGATTTCCATACAAAAATAACATTTTCTAATGTGTAAGTGTTTGTATGTAATAAGTTAGTTTTTTATGATTCTAAGAATTAAAAAAATTAAGTAATAAAAAAAGATTATTTCATTTTTATGGTTGCGGTAGCAAACTCATAACGCCTATAAATTTTATTGTCCCTTTATGACACCTAGTCAGTTCACAGTCAATTAAAGAGAAACAAGTAAGAAAATTAAAGTCGGTCTAGACCGACTATACGATACCCTATACCATGCGTTTAGGAACCCTATCTGTTAGGCCCAACTAACTGGACATAGAAAATAAGCAAAAACCAAATTTGAGTGGGATTTTTATTAATTTTTTTGGCTGCAGATATAAAAAAGTTCATATCGGATGCTATATATATAAAGGGGCTAGGTCCAAAAATGGACTGATCCTGATCATGTTTGGTAAAGTCTCTTGTATTTTGCAAAAATATGTACAAACAAAATTTGAGAAGAATCAGTGCAATATTTTTGTTTTTTAATAGATTTACTGAAGATCGGGAAGCAGCTCTATATGGGGTCAAAGGAGTCATTTTTGGACTACTCATTATTGGATGTAATGAACGCATAGAAACACAATTTGAGTAAGATCTATATGACAATTTGGATCTTATGGCAATTTATGTCGATTTCATATGGGTAATTTGTATGGGGGCTAGGTCTGAACATGGACCGATTCTCACCAATTTCAATAGCGTTCATCCCATGGCCGATAAAAGCTTATATACCAAATTTCATCAAAATATATTCATATTTACGACCTGCAGTTTGATTACAAGCTTTACATGGACACACAGACGGACGGACGGACGGACATTGTTAAATCAACTCAGAAAGTGATTCTGATTCGATCGGTATAATTAAAGATGGGTCTAGGTCAAATATTTTTGGTTGTTACAAACAGCAGCACAAAGTCATTATACCCAAACCACATAGTGGTATAGGGTATAAAAAGAAAAGTCCACTTGTTTTTATTGATGTGTGGTTTACCGTTGGTAACGGATGATTTTTTAAAGGAATTCCCCTGAACACATGTGTTCATTCATAAGTGACTGTCAATAAAATTGTGGATATAATTTTTTTTGGTACTTCAGTAAAAAACTACTAAGTATTTATATGGGTTCATTCAACCAATTTTTCTCATTCAACAAGTGTTTACGAAAGCGAAAAGTATAACGACAAAAAATATAAATCATTTTACATTGAACATTTAATCAGTCAACACAAAAAAGTTCAATTTTGTTCCCGTGTGTTATTTATTGAAAATTGTGTTACTTTGATATATACTTCAAAATTGTGCAATGGCTACGTCAAGAAACACCTGTAAAATCAATCCCAACTATTTTTGTAACATATGTGGCGAATACAAAAAAATAGAAAAAGTGTGTCAGATTTTATTAAAAAAATTTATTTTGACTACTTCGGATTTACCATGGAAACCCGTGACAAGTACTGGATTCCTAATACTGTATGTAAAAACTGTGTAGAGTATTTAAGGTTATGGGCAAACAAGCAACGGACCCACTTCAAGTATAAAACACCAATGATCTGGCGGGAACCTACGAATCATTATGATGATTGTTATTTTTGCGCTGTCAACATAACAGGCATTAATAAAACAAACCGGTCTAAATGGATTTATCCTAACGTGTTGTCTATTACCCAACCAGTCCTGTACTCTAGTGAGGATTCAGAACCACAACCATCTACATCTACACACAATTTCCACGACTTACGACAAAATGTTCCTTCACCAATTTCTGAATTTGGATCAGATGACTTGCATTTAGATATTTCTTCTGAACGCGAGCAATTTAATCAGGAGGAGCTTAGTGATTTAGTGAGAGACCTTGGACTTTCTAAAAAAGCATCTGAAATTCTTGCTTCTCGATTAAAGCAAAAAAATCTGTTAACCCAAGGAATAACAATTTCATACTACCGTAACAGAGAAAAAAACTTACTTCCATTCTTTTCCGAAGACGATGAATTTGTTTATTGTTCAGATGTTCCTGGTTTAGTAACAGCGATGGGATTAGAGGAGTATGATCCAAATGACTGGCGACTATTTATAGATTCTTCTAAACGCAGCCTAAAATGTGTACTTCTGCATAACGGTAATAAATTGGGTTCGTTGCCCATTGCACATTCAACTAAAGCTAAAGAAGAATATTCTACAATTGCCTCAGTTATAAATAAAATAAAGTACAACGAACACCGCTGGCTAATTTGTGTGGATCTAAAAATGGTGAATTTTCTTCTAGGCCAACAAGGTGGCTACACAAAATATCCGTGTTTCATTTGTTTATGGGATAGCAGAGCCAGATCTGAACACTGGAGTAAGAAAGACTGGCCTTCGAGGGAAGCTATGTTTCCAGGAAACCACAATATAGTTAATCAACCACTTGTGCCCAGGGATCGCATAATACTACCACCTCTCCATATCAAGCTAGGACTTATGAAACAATTTGTCAAAGCTCTCAACAAGGACGGTGATTGTTTTAGATATATCAGTAAAAAGTTCAACAATTTGAGTTCGGAGAAACTGAAAGCTGGCATTTTTGATGGCCCTCAAATCAAAAAATTAATCAATGATGAAAATTTTAGTAATTCCATGACAGATATTGAAAGAAATGCTTGGAATGAATTTGTTTGGATAGTGCGCAATTTCCTGGGAAAAAAAAAGGGTGAGCACTATTCGGACCACGTGGATAACATGTTGTCACATTTCAAGCAGCTTGGTTGTAATATGAGCATTAAGGTGCACTACCTACACAGTCATTTGGATTGTTTCCCTGAAAATCTTGGAGACTTCAGTGAAGAACAAGGTGAACGTTTCCATCAAGATGTCCGCACTATAGAGGAGCGGTACCAGGGTCACTGGGATAAGCATATGATGGCGGACTATTGCTGGAGCATTAAAACAAATCCCTCTAAACAAGGTTATTTAAGAAAATCTTATAAAAGAAAATTTTTCGATGAGTTGTAATTACATTGTAATATTTGTGTATTAAAATTTTTTTTTTTTCTTTAAAATTCTCTTTTTGTGTTAAATTAAAAAGTATAGCTGACCATAAAAATGAAATAATCTTTTTTTATTACTTAATTTTTTTAATTCTTAGAATCATAAAAAACTAACTTATTACATACAAACACTTACACATTAGAAAATGTTATTTTTGTATGGAAATCGCGATTTATATCAATTCAGTAAATCGTGAACAAAATCAAAAGTTGTGCACCGATTGCAATGAAATAAAGCTCATTTTATTCGAAATATATTTAACTAACTGTTTGTAGACCAAAACTGTGATTTTTGACCCATTTTTATTTTTTAGGAATTTTTAAAGAACAAAAAAAATGTTTTTTTTTTAAAAATTTTAATTTTTTTTTCAAAACTTGAACGATATCTCTAAAACTACTTGGAAAATTTAAAAACGAAGTAAGCACGGCTTTAAGAGAATATTGTTTGCGAGTTTCGGATTTTTTTTTTAATTTAATATGGTGAACCGTTTTCAAGTTATTCCAATATATGTAGCGGAAGTGCCTTAATTTTGAACATAACGGTATATCTCGAAAAGTCGAGCCGATAGAAAAAAACCAAGTGCAGATTTGAAATCAGCGACCTCAAATTAGTAAAAATTTGCTATAAATTTCAAATCAACACAAAAAAAGTTCAATTTTGTTCCCTTGTGTTATTAAAACGTACATTTTGCTTTCTGTTTGTTAAATATGAATATACCAATTTTATGCTAAGATCAGAAAATCCTATTAGATGTTATTTCTTTATAAGAAGTTTATTGACGTTATCAAAAGCCTTGCTAAAATCAGTGTTAATTGTGTCAGTTTACTTTCTTTGAAGAAAACTACGATTGACTATTGTTCTAAGATGTAAAAGGTTCGTTAAAGTTGAGCACCGTTTTTGTAAGCCATGTTGGAATGGAGAAATTAATGTGTTGACTTGATGACATAGTTGATCAGTTATAATTTTTTCAAAGAATGTAGGTACAGTACTTAATTTTGCAATACCACGATAATTTGTAATGTCAGACTTGTTTCCGGATTTAAATAACGGAATAATGAAAGAGTCTTTCCACGTATTTGGAAAGTATCCGTATTTAATTAATGATATAATCATTATTGTCAATGGAATAGCTAAAGCATCTGCATATTTGAATAATATACTACTAGGAATTTTATCAGATCCACTATTATTAAAAAATTTTGTTTTTTCAAACCATTAGAATCCATCGAGATATGAAGGAATGGAATATATATGGTTCTATTAGCAGTCAGTATATATGGATAAGTGGTAGAATCATGGAAAGTTGAATCGGAATAAGTTGTTGAAAAAAAATTAGCAAACAAATTAGTTATTATCATAAGATTCAGTATGTTGAAATTTCATAATAGCAGGATAACCAGTTGTTATTCTCCTAGTGTTGGCAAATTTGTAAAAAGACTTGGGATTACTTTTGAAATTATTTTTCATTTTGATTAAGTAATTAGAGTAACACGATTTATTCAGTGCAGTATATTCCGCTCGGCTAACGGAGTATTTCCCATAATCCACAGGAGAACCGGTTAGCTTGTATTTCTTGTTATATTTATTTTTTTATTTTTAAGTCTTGTCAGTTTCTCGGTATTCCAAGAAGGACCTGAAAGCTTATTACCAATTAGTTTCGGATAACATAAGTCCATTGCAGAAGAAATTGTACTATAAAATGTATCAGTATATGATCAATAGCAGCTGTGGATCCAATAGAAAAAGATAATAGACTGTGCCAGTTCATACTGTTTGTCATATATATACAGTGGGGACGATGGAGGAATAACTGAGCAGGTAATAAATAATTGTTTTCCATTAAGTGAAAATAAAACTGCGATAAATTCGATGTCGAATGATTGGTCAATTAATAAAACCTCAGAGAATAAAATACTAGAGACCGGAATATGAACACCGCCACCATTTGTTGTGGTCCCACGATCGCGTCTAAAAATATTGTATTTGTAAGAGAGTATTTCCGCATTCAAAAAAGTATCATTAAGCCAAGTTTCAGCAAGCACGATGATGTAATGGTTTAATTTAAAACTTTCCATATATAAATATGTAAGATTAGTTCTTAACCCGCGAACATGCGGGTAAAGACTAATTTTTTGTTGTATTTCAATATAGTTTAATGTAAAATTTATTAATTAACTATTAATTCAAATTCTTTTAACATGATAACGTGATTCTTAATATTTTACTTATCCATGATATAAAAAACTAACGAAGATACAGCAATCTAAACGACCGGCCTCATACGGTTTATCGTATGTAAATCAGTTTTTGAAAAACTTTAAATCGATTTTCTCGCAAATTACATGTTTGAAGTCCGCGAACATCATAACTCGAATTTACTTGACCGAATCTTTCTCTCTGTATTTCTACACATAAATCACCAGGTAGCCACGAAGAGTTTTTTTTTATATTTCATTTTCTTCCCCATTTTCTAAAAACAAATTCACCGAAACTTTATAGTAAAAATCATGTTTATCACTTCAAAATGCTGCAAAAAAAATATATTAAAAACCTCTTCGTGATCACCTCTTGAAACACGTCACCTTTTAAACGCATTTCGATTTTTTAATTTCACATGATCCGGTAACGAGCTATGATGTTCGTCGCAAAACAACAGAGCCTCCGGAGATTCGCCGTCACGGACTTATTTATTAAAATTTTTAATTGAAAATTTATTCAAAGAAATAAATTATCCAACGTTATTCGTATCTTCAAAAAATATGAAAAATTATGAAAATACGCCTTTATTCGCTTACCCCCTGCCCCTTAAATAACATTGTAAAATAAAATTTTGTTATTACTCTTAAGGTGGATTCATCGTTGCGAACCGCAGTCTGCAGATTGTATATGAAGTTTACTCGATAGAAAAGGAGAGGAAAGTAACGAGCAGACTATGACTGCAGATTAATTTGATTTTAAAACGCAGTCTGCAGTCTGCAGACAAAATATTGCCATTTCTCGTTTTTTTATTGTTTTCTAAAGATTTTTAAGAAATTGTTTATTTTTTATATGGTGCTTTGGCATCTCTGTGATGCCATCGTATATTCGAAATGGCGAAACAAGGTAAGTTGTTTAAATTCAATAAATATTTGTTTGACTTGTTACCTGACTTTTACCTGCATTTGCAGATTTGAATAAACTAAGGAAGCTTATATCAGAGGTACGCAGCTCTGCTGATCCACGCGGTGAAAGTTTTTAAATCTCTCAATATTTGTTAAACGCATTATTGATATCAATGTAGCATAATATCCTTTCATTCGACGTTCGCGCAATATTTCACTTACAAAAAACTTTTTTTTTCTCCAATCAAAAACAATTTTGCCTATTGATAAAACGTTTCTGCTTCTAATTGAAGCAAAAATAATATTTGTTCGCGGCTCATGTTTTCATAACTCATTTAATTTATTTTTAGTTTGCGTTTAAATTTCGCAAACTACATATCTGACTACACATCTGAAAAAAATGTCTGCAGTAACTGAACCTACAGACAATGAATCGAGCTGCGGGTTGCACGTTATAATTCAACAAACGAGTCTTCAGTCTGCAGACTGCGGTTCGCGACAATGAATCCACCTCTGGCGTTAACAAAAAATCATGTGAGTCCGATCACAGGGGAGATGGTAATAAATAAAATGCAGAAAACAGCGACAAAAAGGTTATTGCATATCATAATTTTTTCACCAAACAATCATGTCACACCGATTTGTCTTAATGCTTACATGTTACGCGTAAGATCTTACGCTCACATATTACGCTGTTTTTGTGATTGTATTGTGAATTAGAAATTTACCCCACTGCGCGTATAGATATTTACACATCAAAAACAGCGTAAAATTGCGATTTTGTCGATAGCACTTTTTAAATATAAACCCTCGATATCATATATACAAATGTTGTTTAAACATGATGGACTGTTAATTATACCCTATACCACTATGTGGTTTGGGTATAATGACTTTGTGCTGCTGTTTGTAACAACCAAAAATATTTGACCCAGACCCATCTTTAATTATACCGATCGAATCAGAATCACTTTTTGAGTTGATTTAACAATGTCCGTCCGTCCGTCCGTCCGTCCGTCTGTGTGTCCATGTAAACCTTGTAATCAAACTGCAGGTCGCAAATAAGAATATATTTTGATGAAATTTGGTATATAAGCTTCTATCGGCCATGGGATGAACGCTATTGAAATTGGTGAAATTCGGTCCATGTTCAGACCTAGCCCCCATACAAATTACCCCTATGAAATCGACATTGCACTGATTCTTCTCAAATTTTGTTTGTATATGTTTTTGCAAAATACAAGAGACGTTACCAACCATGGTCAGGATCGGTCCATTTTTGGACCTAGTCCCCATATAGATATAGCATCCGATATGAACTTTTTCATATCTGCAGCCAAAAAAATTAATAAAAATCCCACTCAAATTTGGTTTTTGCTTATTTTCTATGTCCAGTTAGTTGGGCCTAAGAGATAGGGTTTCCAAACGCATGGTATAGGGTATCGTATAGTCGGTCTAGACCGACTATAATTTTCTTACTTGTTTTAATATTGACATCAATGTTGATTTTACAATGGGCAATATTGTTTTAAATCGATCCAATGTTAACTTAAGAAAAACATTTATTTTCACTACAAAAATTAAATTTTAGAAATTCAACATTGTGGCCAGTGGAAATTTACTCCGTAAAAGGTTAAAATTGTTATGTGTAATTCTATTTCAACGTTAAATTAACAATAACTATTAATTTAATATGAAACAACGTTAAAAGTAAAAAGAATATAGTTACAATGATTTGAAATCAACATTTCTTCATATTAAGCGTTGTTTTCTGTGTACGGTATAACTTAGCAAAGAAAATTGAAGTACCTGTTTTCGCAGAGAATGTGAAGTAACAATGCTTTAAATAGTTGTTACAAAAAAAAAACCCAACAAAAATAAAGACTACATGATAAGTAACTCACCCAACTGTAGTATCTATAATATTAAAAGCCTAGGCGATTTCTTTTAACCGATGTTTTGTTCTACCATTTTATCCCGATTTTGACCAAACGTATATTATTTGAAAGGTAGTACAGATTTTAAAATTTTTCCTTAATTTTAAGTAAATTGCATTTAAAGTTGCTACTAACACATACATAAAATTATACATATGCTATGTGCGTTTTATCAAATTTGTTAATGTGTTTGTTAATGAATTTGTTATCTTCATTCACAATAATAATAAACCATAACAGTTTTAGTTTGTGAATTGGCTAATTTGAAAAATAAAGCCCATAGAAATTGCACTCGAATTTCGAGCGCTGGAATCTGCTAGTCTGCTTTAATGCAATTTATTTATTTGAGCGTTTATTACTATTTATTTTCCCCAAACTGACAAATAAATTTAAAATTCAGTTGGGTTATACATTTCACTATCTAATTGGATATTTACAACAGAATTTGGTTTTTATTTTGACCAAAACATGTAAAAAGTTTGCAGTTCTTTTGTCATAACCTAAAATTAATTACAAATAATAAATTATTTTTGTTGTGTTCCCCAACAATTTATCACAATATATCCAATCCTATAGGTTCTTAATAAAATTTTCTAATATAATAAGTTGTTGCAATCTTCAAAATTTAGTACCGAAGCATTTTATAAGTACTGCTTTTAATATAGTTGCATTAATTGAATTAGGTAATTTAATTTGATTGGTAAACTGAACTACTTTTGCTATCGAAAAAACTTTAATTTTAAAAGAATTATATTTACAAGGATGCTCGTGAAGAAAATTTATTGCATTTTAAAATAGTTACGAATTAAAATAAAAATGATTATTACTTAATATAAATATTATAGTGGTAACTGGACTCACATCAATTCTTTTTCCGTGCGTAATCTTTATTGAAACTGTTTAAAATGGCAAATTATGATTAATAATTTTGACTTTCGGCAGCCCTCAGCAGAAAATTTTTTAAAAATAAACAATTTAATCAATTACAATACAACAATTATTATGTAATTATTATGTATTCCACCAAAAAGTGAATAAATGATTGTTTCACGGCTTGTGTTGCACGGCACGTCAACCTCTTGAAACCAAATGTTAAGGTATGATACCATCGAAAATGGGCCATAATCAGTTATCATTGAATGTGTGGATTTTCTTTGCTCCAGATGCGACAATTTTGCTTCGTGACGAAACCACCGATGTGAAAATGAAGATTTTTGATAAAAATGCTCATCTTCTTCCAAGCGTTCCATAGCCCAATTCGAGAACCGAAATCGACTCATTTTGTTAGACGTATATATCATAATAACTTCTTGTCATAACATAGCTGACAGTGATGTTGCCATACTCAAAGTAGTTCAAATTGTAAACATAATGACTTTAAAGAATATGTGGACAACACAAAATTTACCGTAGTTTAAGTATCTACAATTAGAGAAAAATAACGTGTACTTCGTTAGATGACAAAGTTTCAAGAAGATAAGTTACGCACGGATGAAGCTTCGCGAGTGTCTATTTTTATAGACACTTTTGGAACTTGTCTTTTGGCCGCTTAAAGCCTTCAACAACCACTGTGCTCAGTTCGATTAAATTACTTAAGTTACTTTGAATCATGTTTGCTTTATTTCAATGGCATGATTTATTTCTTCTTCCGACTCAGATGAAACAAGTAAGAAAATTATAGTCGGTCTAGACCGACTATACGATACCCTATACCAAGCGTTTAGAAACCCTATCTATTAGGCCCAACTAACTGGACATTGAAAATAAGCAAAAACCAAATTTGAGTGGGATTTTTATTAATTTTTTTGGCTGCAGATATGAAAAAGTTCATATCGGATGCTATATCTATAAAGGGACTAGGTCCAAAAATGGACCGATCCTGATCATGTTTGGTAAAGTCTCTTGTATTTTGCAAAAATATGTACAAACAAAATTTGAGAAGAATCAGTGCAATATTTTTGTTTTTTAATAGATTTAAGTGAAGATCGGGAAGCAGCTCTATATGGGGTCAAAGGGATCATTTTTGGACTACTCATTAGTGGATGTAATGAACGCATACAAACCCAATTTGAGTAAGATCTATATGACAATTTGGATCTTATGGCAATTTATGTCGATTTCATATGGGTAATTTGTATGGGGGCTAGGTCTGAACATGGACCGATTCTCACCAATTTCAATAGCGTTCATCCCATGGCCGATAAAAGCTTATATGCCAAATTTCATCAAAATATATTCATATTTGCGACCTGCAGTTTGATTACAAGCTTTACATGGACACACAGACGGACGGACGGACGGACGGACGGACGGACGGACGGACATTGTTAAATCAACTCAGAAAGTGATTCTGATTCGATCGGTATAATTAAAGATGGGTCTAGGTCAAATATTTTTGGTTGTTACAAACAGCAGCACAAAGTCATTATACCCAAACCACATAGTGGTATAGGGTATAAAAATTACCAGGCCCTTTTTTTTCTACAGTCGCAGTATACTGACGAAGCGGCTTGGTGACTACAAAAATATCAAAGAGTTACTAAATAATTACGAAAGACGCTAAAGAAAATCTTTAAAATTACATAAAACATTTTGAATTATGCATGAGTAATGCGAAATATGCATGAAAAATGCAACTTTCCTCACTTTTGTCCAATTTTACACCGCGTCATTATGTGTTAATGCAAAATTCATTTGGTGTGTCCAAAATTTATGCACTAATGGATATTTGGCATATATTTATCCTTGAATTAAAATACTATTAACACCAGTAGGTAATGAAACTTTTTGGAGACCAGCGCTGATTAAAACAAGAGATCTCTGCGGAGTTGTTGGCACTTGTCAAAACTATAGTTATGATATATTTATTTACTTGTTTCTGAACTATCCAAGCTACACATCTCCCAATTCTGCCGTACTGATTTAAATATAATTTGTAAATTTGTTCACTCCTAACTATGAATATAATAAACCGTTTTGGCTCTACTGCAATACACAATTGCACAGAATAACAAAAACACATTGTATTCAAAAACCAGTTACCTCGCCCTTAGATTGTGGTCATAATGGTGATATAGAGATAGACAAAAAGTTGAATCACTAATTCGACTCTTTATTTTCGCTAGTATTTATTTTCACTGGTATTAAAGATAAAACGAAGAAAAAAAGTTACGACATCAAGCAATACAAACGGTTTAAAGGGACTTTAAAATATAGAAAAATATTTCAAGTAAAGTAAATATGAATTGGAATATGTATGTCTTTGTATGTCGAATATTAAAAAAATAATAATAAAAAAATAAATTTCGTTTGCGTGTTTTGCAGTTTGATAAATATTTCAAACAAAGCTACTTGGGTTTTATGAAACGAACAATTGTGAACAGAAAAATATGACAAATTTCGGAACGATTAAGCTGGACGTATCGTACACTTCGGGCATGGAAATTTCTCTTTAATTTGTTGTTTGTATATTTTGTATGTCCAGTTTAATTGATAATTGGATACAAGAGTGTTTTCTGTCATAATGGTCACATTTAGAATGTGATTGACATCTTGAACTTTTCTCAGTTTATATTATATGTATTATATTAAGCATGAACTAAACGTCGGTCAAATTTTTTGTTCGTACATAGGAGCAAATTCCAATAGTTTCGCAATATTAGGTACTGCTCGCTCTCTTAAGCACAATATAAACCAAAAATATGTATTTTTTTCACAAAATGCATTACGATCGTAAATTGAAGGTGCTTGGAAGGACCTGAAAATTCCGCACTAGTTGAATATGACTACAAAAGTCTTCCAGTTATAAAATCAAATTGTCAATGAGTCAAGAAGTGCCTGGCCAGACACAGTTGTCCACTTAATTGAGATCTCATAATGGTTGTGAAAATGCATGTATTGCGTTGACTTGAAGAACGAAATAGACCAAATACAAGTTAATCGCATTTCTAAATTAATTTTTAATCCTTTTTATAAAGAGGTAGTTCATAATTTGCGAAGGGGAATTTTGCCTTGGTAGGTGAGTAGGTAGCGTGTTCGCCTACCCTGCAGGGGTCGTGGGTTCGATTCCCACCAGAGGCTATCGCTGCAAAACTAGTCAAATCCGGCTTATCCCTGAACCCAAAATTATAATCTGCAGACAAGCCACTCGGCTGCACAGAACTAGGCTTAAAAAAAATAAAAATTGTATCGGATAAAAGTGCACACAAAAAATTTAAATAGTTGACTTAAGTTCTCATCTATTTTTATGCACACAAGTGTACATCGTGTATATTCCAAAATCCAGAAATATATATTGATATTGGCCGCAGCAATAGGAACAGAAACAGCTTAAACAAGCAAGCTGCAAAGAATATAAATAAGGTTGCAACTTGTGCAGATGACATTAAAACAACAAAAAAAAAAAAAAAAACAGTGACAGCAATATAAATTTTAAGAGTTAAAGAAGAACAAGAACACTTGATAAATACTAAGCAGTACGTTGACAGTGTAGCAATTAAAGATCTGTTGGGAACAAAATAAAGATGTAAAAGGCTTTTAGCAAAAGTGCTCTATATCACATAAATGCGATAATGCGTTAATTTATGCTCTACAATAATCAATACAATTATATTTACCAAATTCACATTGAATGGAAAATGTTCGATCAGTCATAAAAATAAAATCAAAAAGTTCTCTTCGCAAAAATATGTCAAGAAGAAGGTTCAAATCTCACACATTGTAAAATATAACAATTATTAAAATTAGTGATTGCACGATCATTATTGTTGCGGCCAAAATTCGTTCATCATTAATTTAATTATAAACAAGAAGCATAGATTTTTCTAATATTTGTTTCTACAAAATATGAGTGATATTACTAAATACGGTCGTGATCAAACTACTTCTGAACCTAGTCCTAAGATAGCGACTGATATCAATTTTTTCATGTCTGAAAGAAATACTTTTTAACAATGCCTCTCAAGTGTTGTGTATGTTTATTTATTTTTATTTATTTATTTATTTATTTTATTTATTTAATTTGGTATCCCACCCAACAAGACATGTGACCTTCAAACAGAGCGGGTTCTAATATATGTTAAATTGATTTATGATGTACAATGGAACTTAAAGCTATTATCTCAATATTTAAATTTAATTAAAAAAGAATTAAAATAAAAAGAAATAAAAAATAAAGAAAAATAACTGACTTTAAATAGGAATATTAAGCATTAAGAATAAAATCATCCATATAAGTAAGAAAAAATTAAATAAAAATTGATAAATTAATAATAAAAAAAAGGAGAAAATATGAAAACAAATATAAAATAAAGAATGAAATCAAAAACTAACAGTGCAATTTTGATGTATAAAATATAGAGAAATTACAATACTACTTAGAATAGAAGAAACAAAAGAAAAAGAGAAGAGAAAAAAATATTTATATATTAACTTAAAAGCTATTTTGACAATTGTTAATTTTATGTAATATAGATGAGGTGTAAAAACAACAATTCCTATATGTATCGCTCGAAAATTATTTTCTTAACTAACTTCTAACTGTAACTTGCTTGCTAACTTCTTTAATTGTAGAGGGTAAACTATTCCAAAGACGTACCGCAAATATGAACAAGTAAGAAAATTATAGTCGGTCTAGACCGACTATACGATACCCTATACCATGCGTTTAGAAACTCTATCTCTTAGGCCCAACTAACTGGAAATAGAAAATAAGCAAAAACCAAATTTGAGTGGGATTTTTATTAATTTTTTTGGCTGCAGATATGAAAAAGTTCATATCGGATGATATATCTATATGGGGACTAGGTCAAAAAATGGACCGATCCTGATCATGTTTGGTAAAGTCTCTTTTATTGTGCAAAAATATATACAACCAAAATTTGAGAAAAATCAGTGCAATATTTTTGTTTTTTAATAGATTTAAGTGAAGATCGGGAAGCAGGTCTATATGGGGCCAAAGGGATCATTTTGGACTACTCATTAATGGATGTAATGAACGCATACAAACCCAATTTGAATAAGATCTATATGACAATTTGGATCTTATGGCAATTTATGTCGATTTCATAGGGGTAATTTGTATGGGGGCTAGGTCTGAACATGGACCGATTCTCACCAATTTCAACAGCATTCATCCCATGGCAGATAAAAGCTTACATACCAAATTTCATCAAAATATATTCATATTTGCGACCTGCAGTTTGATTAAAATGTTTACATGGACACACAGACGGACGGACGGACGGACGGACAATGTTAAATCAACTCACAAAGTGATTCTGATTCGATCGGTATAATTAGAGATGGGTCTAGGTCAAATATTTTTGGTTGTTACAAACAGCAGCATAAAGTCATTATACCCAAACTACATAGTGGTATAGGGTATAAAAACTGCCATTCAGATACCAAAGTATGGTGCCGAAATTGTATTTAATTGTTATTTCTTCGGAGCCTACTAAAACGCTAACGCTTATAAAGATATTCTGGTTCTTGATTTATAATAATTTTGTGTAAAAATATGAGTGATTTTATTTTTAGTATGTCATCAAAATTGACCCCATAGATTGTCTTTGAGTAGGAAGAAATGTGATCGAACCTTCTGAGAGCAAAAACGTACCTTGCGATATTGTTAAACGTGATGTTTAACCTGGTTCTACTCCTAGCGTCGCAACTTGTAAGGATTTTACATGCATAAAGTAATGTCGGTATTAGGTAGGTCTTAGCTAGTAGTAAACGAATACTACCTGGGGTGCAATATTGAGTGTTCCAGAGAGTTTGCAACATTGAATAGGTTTTTCCACACGCCGCTCCAATGTGATCTGACCAGGTAAGATTTTTGCTAAAAACAACACCCAGATTTTTGGCTCGTTCGACAATATCAATTTGCTGATCATTTAAATAAATGTTTGGGTTTACTCGTATTCTAGTTAATCTATTACGCATCAGAACGCACTTGGTTTTTAAAGGGTTAAGGCTGAGACCGTTTGCAACCGCCCAATTTGAGATTCGTTTTAAATCATCATTCAGTTTTCTACTGCAGTCCTCAATTTTTCCTTTTTTGCTACTAATGTTCAGCTGTACATCATCGGCATACATTCTTACATTGCAGTGGACTAACTGTTTAGGCAGGTCAGTAGCATATATAGAGAAAAGGAGGGGACCAAGAATAGAACCCTGTGAACGCCTCTTGAAACAGGAAGAAACGCTGATGCTGTATTATTTTTTCTACGCATTGAACGCGATTTACTAAATAAGATGTCATCAGTGCAACTGATGTTGGGGAAAAGTGGATCATTTTCTTAATTTTTTGCAGGAGGACTGTGTGATCCACTGTGTCAAAAGCTTTTTAGTGATCTAACAGCACTAAAAATACCACGCATCCATCATCAATTTCTTTTCTGACGTCTTCAGATACATCGGCTAGAGCAGTAACACAGCTGTGTTTGGCACGAAACCCGGACTGACGGTCAGTGAGTAAATTATTATTGTTTAAATATGACGTTATTTGACTATGAAGGAGTCGTTCAAATGCCGATAACGATATTCAGTGGCTGACTTTTGAACCGGCAGAATTTTAGCTTGTTTCCATCGTTGGGGAAAAGTGCTCGTTGTGATTATTTTGTTAAAAATGTGTGTTATATATGGCAAAATTAAGGGGAGAAGCATTTTCAAAAAAGTAGGGTGGATAACATCAATACCAGTTGCATTTGACTTTATCGACTGACAGCTCTTAAGTACGTCCAATTAACGAACACATTCAAATGAGAAAAGGGTTTCGGGGGGACAGGTATCAATATAGTTATTATAATATGTGTGATCAGCTTGAGGCATAGGGATATTAATAAAATTCGCGTTAATTTCATTAGGATTTGATGCTGAAATATCCACTGATCTTTTAGTTTTGCCAACTCCAATTTCTCTAATGGTTTTCCATTTTTTCTTGGTATCAATTAATGCGGAAAACTTTTCAGCATATAATGTGGCCTTAGCCTTTCTAATACATTTATTAACTGCTCTCCTTGCTGTGCGATATAATTCGTGTAGGTCATCTGATTTAAAACGCTTCATCGGAAAAAACTTTATCACGATAATCAATAAGTTTTCTTATCTCTGTTGTGAACCAGGGTGTTTGTCACTTACATATTGTCCTGACTTTGATTGGGACTATAGTGTTATATAAAGCAGAGATATGATTTTCCAAGAATAACAGTTGATCATCTACCGACAACATAAAGTAAATGAGATTCCAATCTATTTGGCAACATGCTTCCTCCAAGTATGGGTTATTAATGTTTTTGAAGTCTCTAAATTCTATGGTTTCGCTAGGAGTTTTTAACAGTATGTCGTAAGTCATAAAAATAAGGTCGTGCTTAGAAAAATATAGAGCAGACAGTTGGTCATATATCAAAGTGTTTTCTTCATTAGAGACAAAAAATAAATCCAATAATGTGCTGCTAGTGGCTGTGAAGTGTGTTGGAATATGCATATTCACGGGAGTGAGACCGAAGAATTTCATATTTTCGACCATACTACAGTTTTCTAAAAGGTTTGAATTAAAATCTCCTGTAATTATAATGTTGTTGTAATAGGGTATAAAATCAGTGGTCAACATTTCATAAAAGTAACCGAGGTCGATATTACGATTTGGTCTGTAGACACTACCAACAAGAATTTTACCTCCCACATACCGTATTTCTAAAAATTAATGTTCCACCTTATCATTTTCAACGTTAACACTTCTGCACTTAACTTTACTAATTACTCCACTTTTAATGTAAATGGCTACAACTCCGTATCCATCAGTTCTGTCAGCTCTGCTAAGTCTATAACCGTCCAGTGATACGAGAGTATCTGTAATGTTTTTTTTTTATGAACATTCATGAACTATGTTTGGTTGGATTAAAGATAATTTTTCGAAACATATGTCTAACTTAAATTCCAACTCAATCATTAAATTTTCTACATTTTCAGTTTTAAATTTGAAAATTCCCGACTTTAGGAGTTGATGTATAGAATTATGGCTATTAATTTGATTCTCGTTACTTCTTGAAGACAGAGCGGTGGCCTTTGACTAAGTATTTAGATTAATTAGTTTTAGTATGTAAAACTTTCAATTGGTTGAAAAATAGTATAATATGTCATGGGAACGACCTGATACTGTATGTTTAATGCCAGGACCATTACATAGAAGTCACACATTTGAAAGTTTTCTTCGAGCAGTTATAAAAGTCATATTTTGATTTATATTTTTTCGAGCATAAATAACAGTTATTTTTTATTTTTATAACAAGAAAGGCTGCTTCACAAGGATCAAAATTGTAACTTAAATCAGTGCTCCGACATATCGATATGCTTTTATTTTTCAAAGTTACTGTTATTTTCTATCCCTGGTGAAGTGTTGTCATATTTTGTTTTTTTATAATGAACTTCTGCCTCAATGTCACTTTTTTCTTCCCGTTGTTGCTGACGGGAATATTAAAACAAAACAATTAATAAAAAACTAAAAATTAAAAGGATAGAAATATTGGCAAAACTGAATGTTTGATAACCACAGAAACAGAATTTAAGATTTTCATGTATTTGTTGTCAGCACATATGTTTATTTTCAATGCAAATGTCAAAAGTTTATGCGGTCCTAGTCCAACAAATTCAGATCCCGATATGATAATAAACCAGCCAAATTTGAGGAAAATCTATGTTGCTTGAATGTCTTCCAATAGCTTTTGGAATATACATATAGGAGCTATTACTAAAAATGAGCCTACACAGTTTTGTTTTGTGCAGATGCAATAAAGACATACAACCGAACTGGACCGAGATATATAGTATGTTATAATTTGAAGCTTAGCGTATTTACAGTCGTAAGCAAGGGGCAAATTTTTATGTGGACTACTTCTGAATATACACTTTTTTTTTCTAATTTCACTGGATTTCTTTTTTTTTATTTTATCGCATCTTTCGAAATGTAAACAAACAGTAGTTCTACATTTCTGACCTATAATTGTGTACAGGATCTACAAAGACACAATCGGACGCAAAAAGTGATTCTGAGTCATGGGTGTAAAAAAGTTGCCTCTAGATCAAGTATATTTGGCAGTTATAAATAAAGTTTCTAAAAAACTGAAATTAGTGCTAAATATGAATATCGATAAGTCTGATTATTTCTTATTAAAATTATATATTAATTTAGTTAGATTTTATAAACAATACAGTTAATTTTCCATTCTCATTTATATAAAAATAGCGTTTCTGATTTAGAATAATCAACTTTTTGTCTATTCTTTTAATACATCCCCTAATTTAACCCATATAAAGTTGTTGTCCTGAAATTTCGCAAAAATCTGCCTTAAATATGATTCGTCGTACCTTTAAAATTGTGCAGCTCTATGTTTGACAATATTCGTTCTCTCTTTTTTGCACTTTTCCTGTTCATCTTATCTTTTTGACACTTTTATATTTACCACAATTCTTATACTTTTTCATCGTTTTGGTATTCTTTGTTATATCTCTCAAGGAAAGGTAAGGTTCTGATATAAAATCTTTCTATATAATTTTAGCTAATTTACGATCAATAAATCGAGAAGGCTGTCTACATCTAGGTTGTTTTCGGTGCTTTGGGTATTTCGAAATTTGGTAGAAATATTTTTGGTTGTTATCCGGGATGAACCAGATGAGATTCGCTAAAAAATTGATTAACATTACTTATTCAACTTAAACTTTGCTTGAAAGTTTTTAAGTTTTGTTTACTGTGGCCGCATTGCTATTATTTGA
The DNA here is from genome assembly GCA_963682025.1 of Cordilura impudica. Classification (NCBI taxonomy): domain Eukaryota; kingdom Metazoa; phylum Arthropoda; class Insecta; order Diptera; family Scathophagidae; genus Cordilura; species Cordilura impudica. Next base: position 197,724,617 of record OY821517.1, on the reverse strand, counting down.
ATATGTGAAAATTGTTTAGTTTAAACCTTTTAAACGGTAAATGGATTTGAATTTTTAACTCTTTAATGAAACATTAAGCATAGTGGAAACAAAGTAATAAAGCTATAAAGGAAGAAAATTAAATTCGACATTTGTCACTACTTTAAATTTTTATATGAAATTTTATTGGAGTGCCTTTAAATTTTCGTACGTCATTCCTCGTTTGTGGGGCCTAGAGTTTGCAAATGCAATATCAATCTGCTGCAGATTCTAACAAATATTTTAAACCTAAGCAGTATGGCCTATTGCGGACAGGAGAATGTTTTCAGCAGACAGGGAGATAGACAGATAGACATCGCTAGATCTCCTTTTATAAATATCAAGAATATGAATGTTTTATGGAGTCACTGGAATTTATTATGATGAGTTATGAACGGATTGACAAACTGATATATACCCTCTGCACAGTGGTGTGGAGGATATGGAAAACGCACAATATTATGTAGTTACGGTTTTCGTTAAATTTAGTTATATATTATTCAATGGTGATTGAATATGAGGAAACATTTTAAAGAAATCAAATCAATTATTTAAAAAGTGTTACTAACTAAAATGAGCGTGGAAGAAGAAAACATGTGGAAAATTGTTACATCAGTTTCATTTTTTATATTCTTGGCAAATGTTGAACAAACAGATTTTATATGTTTAAGAAACTCATAGTATTCGAACCCTACCTTCATCTTTTATAGTTAACAACACACAAAATAAATTTCCTTCAATGAAAGTTTTGAGGAACAATTTTTTGTAACAACCCTTTTGGAAGAAATGTTGTGGCAAAGACAATATCACATACATATGAGGTATGGATTTTATTATAATTTTAAAACAAACATAATAAAATTTTAATTTTTATAATTTCTCACATTACATATTACCTATAAAATTTAAAAGATGGGAATAAACATAATCACCTAATATCAGAACAATTAGCAATGTAGTTAAGAATCAGTTTCTATGCCGTATGGGGTTATTGTTACACTACTTGTACAATTAAATACATATAACTCCAACAATTTAATAGTACTTTTGTTTGTAATCGATTGATGTAGGGTATTTATAAATGTGTTTATAAAATATCTTTCCACCATATTATACTTTAACTTTAAAATTTTCAAACTAACCACATCATTACGAAATAAATAATGATGCCTATAGAGTTGTTCTATGTGCCAGTAGTTGCATAACTACATAAATATAAAATTTTATTTGTGGTTCCAGTATTAAACATTTTCTAGTGATCAAATAGCTTAGGTATTATATTTTGTTAATTTTTTGCGATTTCTCAAAGAAGAAAATAAAAAAATTTTTTTTAGTGCATAAATTTTGATGTTCTATAAACAGTTTCTATGCAATTGTGGAGACGCCAAACTTTTTTTGTGAATAGTCATAAATATGAATGGGGTAGGCGCATATCCTCCACAAGCAATTGGAGAAGGGAAAATTTTTAAGGAAAGTTAAGGACAGACCGTAATGATATTTACCAGTAGTTTACCATTTGTTAAATTGTTAAATACAGCAATATCTTTGATTCACCCTCTGAAGAGTTGTTGCAAACCGTCAGCCGTTGTATACAACGACGATAGCTCAGCAGCCGTGCCGTCTTAGGTCACACGACTGGAATTATTTAGAGGTACTACGGAGAGTGTGCCAAACCAGGTCACTCGCACATCCTTCATTTCGAAGCCCTACGAAACCAATCCATGGTGTATTATTTAATAATACATAATTTAATGCCGCAAAAGCCTTTGTTTAGCAGTTTTTTCTATACGATTGACGGTTTCTTTTGCATGAATTGCAAATTTTTATACTTCTATCGAACCTCGGAAGCTTTTCATAAAAATCTTTTCTTAAATGCCAAAAATCACTCAACTGGATATAACATTTCAAAACCTTCTAACCTTAATGGCTAGAAAAGGATATACATAGTTTTATTTTCAATAAAAATGTCCAACATTTTTTTACACTTCTTCTCGTCCCGACAATCTTTCACGCAATATTAATCTCTATCAAAAAAAAGTTGTAAATGTTATATACCAAGAAATACTTCCAACGGATTCCAAGGTAATAGAGTTAACAACTGTTAAAAATGAAAACAAGCAAACAGAGGCGAATCATCCACCCTCTATATGTTTTATATTTTGTTGGAAAATATGGCCTTGAGTTGGAGTTATGTATTAATAGTGCAAAAATCCATTAAAATCGAAGAATAATATGTATAGATCCCTTATATTATCGTTATTTGAATACCATACCTAAATATAATTGTATTTCCGGAACAACAGTTAATTACATTTTACCTGAAAATTTGCACCTCTTGAATAAAATGCCTCATATAAAAGGGTTTCTTTGAACACTTTCATGCTTCTCATATTACAAATAAATGAATTTTTTTAATTCTAAATTAAATTTAATTATTCTTTACAGATCCTTTTTGGCTATATAGTCAAGTGAAGTGGAACTTGAGACAAGTTTAAGTTCACGAATTGATGAATAATATTGTCCCTACCCATCCACGTTTCGGGCTAATCCGGTTTCTATAATATATTATTTATTTTATTTATTTATTTATTTTATTAGACTTATAATTAAAATTATCAGCTAATATTACTTATGGGCAATAGCAACATAGGCCTTCAGCTCACTATAATTATATTAAAATATACTTTATACATTATTTGAATGTTGTTAATATATATACAGGTATGTTAGATTTCATTGTAGAGATTAGATATTTTTAGGAACTTCGTTATTAATGCAATATTATTTGTCGAGGGATTGGATAAAAGGTATAACGGGTCAGCGTTTTGGAATGCAATTATTCTGGTGTTATGGGTTTTTGGACATTCACAAAGGAAGTGCACTGGTTTTGTTGGGTAGGATATGTTACAGTTGCAATAAGGTGTAGTATTGGGGTTGAATAGTGATCCATGGGTAAGTCTGGTATGACCCAGACGAAGCCTTTCGAATTTAATACAGTCTAGTCTATTCACGCTATATTGATTAACAAATGATTTTCGAGTCGCATTAATTCCCCTATACCAGGAGGAAGATAAACTAAATATATGGTTCCTATCTTGTTGGAGGTAATAGTTATCTATCATTTTGTCAATGTCTTTGCGATTGTAATTTTGTTTTAAATGTAGAGGATATTTTGAGGCATTTTTGGCAGCATCATCTGCAAACTCATTTCCGAGTATTTGGCAATGGCCAGGTACCCAAACAAGAGTTATATCTGGATATTTTTTGACGAGGACGTTTCTGATATTAGAGGTATAGTAATCGTTATTAGAAATGTTAAGTATTGATTGTAAAGACGAAAGGGAATCTGAACATATGGCAAACTTCCCACTTTTCCCCTTGACATAATTTATAGCTTCATGAATTGCTATTAATTCGGCACTGTAAATTGACGTATATGAGGGTAGAATTGAAATTAGAATTATATTATTTTCTGTAGTAACGCTGTATGTTGTGAAGTTATCAGTTTTTGAACCATCCGTGTATATAAATTGGCAGTCTTTCAATAAATCTTTAGTCATAGCAAACATCAGTCTGAACTCAGACTGACTGGTGTTGGATTTTTGTAATTCGTGGAGTGTGGTATTAATGGATCTATCATCTAATGACCAAGGCGGTAGTAATTTTGTTTTAGAATTGTAATCAGGTATATGTATTGGTATATTTATTTTTTTGCAGTTATCTATTATCCTTGAAATTGTTGATGGTATTTTAGGTATCGTTTTAGACTGTTTTATCTTTTTTACTATTTGTTTGATAGGGATGTTAGTGCCATAAAGTAAAATTCTGAAGAGCTTTGTTGTTAGGATTTCTCTTTGTGTGGATAAAGTTTTGATATTCGCTTCGAAGAGCATGTTACTGATAGGAGTTGAACGTAACGCGCCAAATGCAGTTCTTACAGCTGAATTCAGTACAGATTCTAATTTTCTAAGTTGCGTTCTAGGAGCGTAACCGAATAAAGGTAGACCGTAGTTGATTTTGGAGAGAATTAGGGCTTTGGTAATTGATAAAAGGGAGTCGGTATTACAATTAAATCTCGGACTTGAGAGGCACTTTATAATGTTAAGCCTTTGTGTTAGTGAAGTCAGTAAGTAGTCTATGTGGTCGTTCCATTTGTAACGTTTATTTATAAGTATGCCCAGTATTCTTAGAGTATCAACTCTTGATAATGAGAAGTTCGATAAGTGAATATTGGTAGTACAGTTTTGAAGTCTACAAATGTGTATGAATTTACATTTAGTGGTTGAGAGGGTGGCTCCAGAAAATTCACACCAGTGGTTAATATCGTTAAAGAGATTATCCAGGTTTAAGGTTAGATTTTTCTTCCTCTCTGATCGAATTATTAAATTAAAATCGTCAGCATAGGCACAAAAGTCAATGTCCTTATGACGGGATATTATTGAACTTAGTTTATTGTATGCTATTATGAAGAGAATGACTGATAATGGAGAACCCTGAGGTATTCCATTATGAAGTGGAAAGGCAGAAGAGTAGCAGTTTTGTATTTTTATTGTAATTTTCCTCTTTGTCATGAAATTGATTATGTATCTTATAACCTTTGGACCTACTTTCCAATCAACTAATTGTTCGACTATAGAATGTGTACCTACTTTGTCAAATGCGCGTTCGAAGTCTAGCGATACTATGGTCGCATGTTTTCGTGACGAGAGGCACTTAGCAATTTGATAGTCTACATAAAGTAGACTATCAATTGTCGAACTCCCCTTTCTAAAACCGAATTGACGGTTATTAAGTAGTTTGTTGGTAGAGACAAACCACCATAACCTGTTTGCTATTATTTTATCTAAGACTTTTGATAAGCAAGGGTTTAAAGAAATGGGGCGGTATGAACTAACCGTTGTTTTGTTAGTTCCAGGCTTGAGAATTGGAATGACGACGCTGTTTTTAAATTGTTGGGGAATGTAGTTTGAGAATATATTATTATAAAGCTCCAGTACTCTGATTATCATATTGCGTGGTAGCCTTTTCAACATTTGATATGAGATACGGTCCATTCCGGGGGTTTTTCCTTTTAGTTTATTCAGTGTTGAGATTAACTCAATAAAGGTTATATTAGATTCGATTCGAAGTGCCAGAGGGCATGTTTCAGTTGTTGGGGTATTTTGTAATACATTTTTTTTATTTAATTGAAAGGTTGTTGAGTATTTCGAATCAGAAGAATTTTCTGACCAAAACTTTCCAAATTCCTTACTTATTTCAAATTTTTCATTTAAAATTACATCCGGGTTGTCCAGAGAAGAAATGCAGTGTATGTTCTGTGTGGCTTTATAGCCAGTAAAGTTTCTGATGTTTGTCCAGATTTTATCAATTGGGGTTTTTGGGTTAATTGTTGAAGTAAAAGAGGTGATAGAGTTTGTTTTTGATATTTTAATTTTCCGTTTGTATAAAGCATTAGCTCTTTTGTAGTTTAGCAGGTTTGTTTGGGTCATATTTCTTTTAAATATATGCCATAAACTATTTTTTTCTAATTTCAAATCTTCTAACTCTTTGTTCCACCATGGGACTTTTCTGATTTTTGATTGGGATTGTGGTATGGATACGTTAGCAGACTGAACAATTATTTTGCAGATGTTTGCTGTTTCTAGATTAATATTACTAGATATAGGTTTCTGACGATCAATGACATTGCATTGGTCTTGATATTTTGGCCAGTTAGCCTTACTGGTGTTAAATTTTGGTTTACTGAACGAGTTTTGAGGTATCTGACTAGGAAATAGTGAAATTAAAATGGGAAAATGATCACTTCCACACAGATTGTCCTCTGTTTTCCACTCAGCTTGGGAAGCTAAATTAGGAGAGCAGAAAGATAAATCAATGTGAGAGAATGTTCTGTGAGTATTTAGATGGGTTGGGGATTTGTCGTTAAGTAGAACAAAATCTGAATTGTTAATGAAATTGGCTAAAATAGTTCCCTTTCGGCTGTTAGAAAGCGAACCCCAGTTTTTGTGAGGGCTATTAAAGTCTCCGGTTATAATAGCTGATATATTGGAATTAAAAACATTTTCAAGATTTCTAGTGGAAAAATTTGAGTTAGGTGAAATATAAGCGCTGAAAATATTGAATTTAATTTTTGAAATAATTTCTACGCACACAGAATCGAAATCATTACCAACATCAATTTGTTTTTGTTGAAGGGACTTGTGAGCCAGAATTGCTACACCGCCGTATCTGGTGGGAGATGTGTTAATAGCATATATATTGTAATTAATAGGTATTGGGATGTTTGATAAGGAGTGTAGATGGGTTTCTTGTATGCATATAATTTTTGGGTTATGAGCTTTAATAAGAAGTTGGAGTTCAATAAAGTTATTTAAATAACCATTCATATTCCATTGAATGATATTAAGATCCATTGTAAAAGTAAGATATTATATTATAACATTGTGTATAATAAGAGTACATTTTGTATGTAAATATGAACTTCAGTAATAATGAAAGTAAGAGAGAGATGATATTGAAAAAATTAATTAACTTAAAAGAATTAAGAGATGTAATGGTAGGGGAATTTATAAACAGTAAAATTACATGTGAAAGAGGGCGATGAACATTTGTTAGTGTTAGATGGTATTTAGTTAATAATTGAGATAGCGATGTAAAGTTAAGATTAAGAGAGTTGAGTGAAAAAATTAAAAGAGTTGAAAGAATAATGCTAATATTGAGTGAAGTGTTAATAGTGTTAATGTAAATGAGAGGAATAAATTTAACAGTGTGTAATATTGACATAATAGTTGAAAAATGTAAGAGAGTAATGGTACAAATGGATTTATAATTTGTTATTGTTTGATTGCAGAAATAATTTGACTTTGAAAAATTGAGTTGAAGAGAAAAGTAGTGTTTAGATAATTTATAAATTAATAACATATTGGGAGATTTAGATTTGTTACTTATTTCTTTTGGATTTCCTGGTGGCTATCTTGATTTTATCTTTTAGTCTTTTTGAAGCGTTTTTGGGCAGTATTAGTGGTTTGTTTGCATTCATCGTTTGGGAAGATGTACTAAGATGGTCCGTGTCCATTTCAGATAGGGAATTGTCCACATCACTTATTATATCAGAGTAATCTGTTAAGAGACGTGATTTGTTGAGTTCGGTTGGCGGGGGCATGGAAGAAGAGGTGGTGCCGTTGAATGTTTTTGTTACCGTAGAGTAGAAAGCATTTGTTTGTGGATGACGTTGTTTATATAAAGTGGAAGCTTTTTTTTTTCCTACTTTTTCCAGCGTAACGATGGCCTGAATTTCTTTTTCTTTCAGGAAGATGGGACACTTTTTGTCGTTGGTTGCATGTTTAAATTCTTCGATATTGGAGTTTTTGCAATTAATGCATGAGGCAGGATTGTCACATTTCTCATTTTGTTCAATGTTGGTGTGAAAAGCATTTGAGCAATTAGCGCATATTTTTTCGTTTTTACACACTTTGGCGACATGTCCGTACTGCAAACAGTTTTTGCATTTTAGCGGTAGAGGTATATAGGGTCGAACTTTTACTTTTTCATAGCCTATAGCTAACTCATTCGGCAAATTAGTAGAGGCGAAGGTTATTATAATAAGCCCTGTTTCTTTAAGGGATCCTTCAACATACTTCATAATTTTATGAACATTGGCTACATTTTGGTCTTTTAATTCGGACAAAATTTCATTTTCGTTGATTCCACGTAGGTCGTTGGAATAGATAACTCCTTTTGCAAAGTTAAGTCCTGGGTGTTCCTTCAATTCAATTTCGATTTCAGGGGAGAGGGATGCCAACTGAATTAGATTGTTTGCTTGAACAAGTGATTTGGTTTGTATTAGGATGGTACCATTAAGAAGCTTTTTGCATTGCAAAACTTCTCCTCCAGCAACGTTGTCAATCACTTTTTTTATCAAGAATGGAGAAACATTGGTAAGTGTTTCAGCACTATTGAGTCTTTCCATGACTAAATATTTTTCACCGGGAGATATAATATTCATTTTTCTACATTTATTAAATGAAATAAGTGGTTGAGCTGGACCACCACGGTCTGGTGGTTCATTCATTTTTGTTTTTAATATTTTTTTTTCTTATGGTAGATATTTTATTTTAATGTGTTTACGTTTGTATTGTTATAAAATAAAATGATTAACGGTAAACCGAGGTTATTTGCGAGCGCGTGTATATTAATTTTTGCGAGCACAGATAATTACGTCTGTTAACAACGAGAGCGGTCTATCGACTGTTCTATAATATATTTATAATATAATATACATATGTTTGTAGCTACAATAATACTTGACTAGATCTACATTTAAAATACGAATCGACTCAGAATCGTTTTCTGAATCGATTTAATATTGCCCGTCTGCCAGTCTTTCCCTTATGAGATCAATATTATTTGGACGAAGATTATTATATTATATTAAATATCGTGATCAAATTCGATTTCTGTGTGATTATTATATACGTAAACATAAGTCCAAAACAAAAGATTGTAGGACCATAATTCTTACAAATATAACATATTTTATTCAACTTTGGTTTGTATATTTTTTTGGAACATATAAATGACTTTACTCTGTAATGTTCCTCATTCGAACATTTTTGAACCAAGTCGTATAATTCAAAATGAATTTTAGACTTATTGAGAGCAAACAGTAAGTTGATGAAAATAAAATTTTAATCTGATACCCGTGATATACCAATGTGTCTGCTCAATTATTAATGTAACTAAGATAAAAGAATAGTATGAACATGATATGGAAACCTAATTTTCTGTCATAATCCCTCTTAACTAATAGAAAAAATTGATGTGCTGACATAAATTATGCAGATCCTGGCAACGTGTTTTATGATTGTTGTTTGTTGTTCCTCATTTTGGCGCATCTTCGTTTTCTAAACATAATTAAGTAGAGGGGAAATGTAATATGTTTGTATGTATGTATGTATCTTTAAGTATGATAATAAACCGTATTCGTTTTTTTATTGTATTTTTGTTAAGTTAATTACGAATGACCCCCTCCTCAGCGAAATATATTTATGTAAAATTAATTGACCTTAGGATTCCTAAAAATTTAAATTAATTTTAATTATATATTTGCCATAGCAAGTTGGAAAATAGTGTGGAAACTTTCTGGGAGCCTTTGGCATTTGAAAATTTGATATTCTACATTTTTAAATTTCCTTCCACGATTTCATGTTTTTACCAGTTTTTCATTTCATGATAGTAAAAAGTTTTTATATCCATTTTAGTCTTTGGCTTCTTCTTTTTTTTTTTTTGTTAATCTTGAATGGTTGTTTGGAAATGTTTTTACTGGCTCGTTTCATGCTACATACTAGACTCTGTGTCCTCATTGTGCAATATATCATTTCATGTTATCAACTAATCCGAACAGCAGTGGGGCAAATATATTTCCCAATACAAATGGTGCAACTTATATTTCAATTTTGAGTTTTTTGAGAAATAGTAAGCGGTATGACTCCGCCATTCTTAAATGCAGTAACAGGTCATCTATGATGCTACAACTGTATTGAATGTTTTTAAAGTCAATTTTTGGTTGTGAAATCGTTTTTACAGCGATAATATATAATAATCAGGTGTCTGACTTTCGTCTGTATGTATGTTGTCAGATCCCAATATAGATTTTGACAAAATTATTTTCTGAATCAATGTATTTACATAGATATAGCGTCGATATTATGTATTTTTGTTTTTTTGTAATGTTTTATGTTATTTAAAAATTTTTTAAAATAATATATGAGTTCAGAATTAAAGCCTTAAACCCATAACTGCGAGTTGCGAGTGCGAGAAAAAACGAGAATGAGGCTGCATGATTTTTTCTATATGTGGAAGCGAGATCGATAGTAAAGCTTTTTTGTGTGGCGTTGCCAACTTATGTTGTAAAAACAGCAAGGGAAATATAATTGATTATATTTTCTGTGCGAGAAAAATCAGATGACAGGAGAATCAGCTGTTAGGCAAACGCGATGCCTACTATAGTAATTACTTTATTTAACCCGTTAATAATTTCGATTTTATTCATTTTGCTATATTTTTTGTTTATTATATGAACAGCTTTGTATACAATTGCCAATTGAATTATGTTTGAGAGTAGGACTATCAGCTGCATTTTGGTGATTTTGTAAAAGCACAAAAGCACTAATTCTCGCTTAGTTTTTACTCGCACTCACAACTCGCCGATATGTGTTTAGGGCTTAATAGTTTCTATATAAAACAAGTAAGTAAGATTCGATGGTGCCGAATCGTTGATACCCTCCACCTGTGTGTTAAACTCAATAAGGTACGTTTGCCATTTTAATACAGTTGCCGATTATTAACTTTTAAATTGCGATGACATTTAAATTTAAAATTAATTGCTTTCCGTTTTTGGACCAAGATTTTTTATTTATTGTTCTTTCTTTATATAAAGTAATTTTAGTATTTTTCTATTATTAGAGTAAAAAAAACAAGTAAGAAAGTTACAGTCGGCCTAGACCGACTATATGATACCCTATACCATGCGTTTAGAGACCCTCATAGGCCCAACTAACTGGACATAGAAAATAAGCACAAACCAAATTTGAGTGGGATTTTTATTAATTATTTTGGCTGCAGATATGAAAAAGTTCATATCAGATGATATATCTATATGGGGACTAGGCCCAAAAATGGACCGATCCTGACTATGTTTGGTAAAGTCTCTTGTATTTTGCAAAAATATATACAAATATAATTTGAGAAGAATCAGTGCAATATTTTTTGATAGATTTAAGTGAAGATCGGGAAGCAGCTCTATATGGGGCCTATGACTAAGAGTTGTCCCATAGGGATCATTTTTGGACTACTCATTAACGGATGTAATAAAAGCATACAACACCAATTTGAGTAAGATCTATATGACAATTTGGACCTTATGGCAATTTATGTCGATTTCATAGGGGTCATTTGTATGGGGGCTAGGTCTAAACATGGAGCGATTCCCACCAATCTCCACAGCGTTCATCCTATTGCCAACGTAAGCTTATATACCAAGCTTATATATCTTCATGTTTGCGATCTGCAGTTTGATTACAAGGTTTACATGGACACACAGACGGACGGACATCGTTAAATCGAATCAGATAGCGATTCTGATTCGATCGGTATAATAAAAGATGGGTCTAGGTCAAATATTTTTGGTAGTTACAAACAGCAGCACAAAGTCATTATACCCCAACCACATAGTGGTATAGGGTATAAAAACGATTAAGTTTCCTAAGTTCTTTATTAAAAACCTAGGATAAATACTTTTTTAACGCAACTGGTGTTAGAATACCTAAAGTCATCCTAAGGGATCATACTATGCAATGTTTTGAGAGTATAAAAATTATGTGATATTTAAAAAAATATTAGAAAATTGGTCTCGTCTTCTATAAATAAAATGTTAAATATTTTTAATCTCATTTGGATTACAATTTCTTAATTAAAAGATACAAAGATACACATAGAAAAAGATTGACTCAAATTCGGTTACAACTAGAGAAATTTATTAAAGTAATAAGAATTGATGTTGCAATTCCCTAATACTTAAAAATACAATAAAAATTTCATTAAAATAATCGTTAACGTTCGAATTGAATTTGAAATGATTTGACATCACTCAAAAATGCATAATGTAGAACTGTTTTCAGTCATAGCATCCACAGTCTCTCTAAATGGTTAAGATATTGGATATAGAGTGTGTTACATAGTTCACTAAATGTCTTTAGAATCCATAAGTGAGCGTAAATAATACCAATGTTTTATATAGTTCCAATAATATTTTATCTAGTCCCTATTATATTCACATCCAATATGAATCTATGTACATACTTCAACCTTACGATCTAATCTTTTTGAACCTTAATCAGAAAATATATTCATCAACCGAATAGTTCTAAAGTGAAACTGTGTTATTGATTGTATCAACAGATATTTAATAGAATCTAACAATTCGTTATCTTCATAAAATGTTTAATGTTAAGACAATAGGATTGTAATCTCGTTGAACCCAGAATTCTCTATGAATCTGTTTTCTGTGTGTAGTAATTATGTAACATTTAATAATAATAACATTTATTGTTGCAGATATTAAAAAAGCACGTAGACACCTAAAATTTTTGTTAATTGTCATACAAATTTAAAACTGCTTTGGTTATAATATCGTGTTTAGAATACGGATGAAGGGTTTCAAAGATTCGACACAGCCGAATTTAACTATAATACTTGTATTTTTTGTTTGTTTATCAAATGACAAGTTGCGTTTCATAACTATAGCACAGTGCTATATGTTTCAATATTGAGCTAGAATTCTTATTATATTTGCTGAAGCAAAAACAAAAACTTGTTTGTGCTCTCTTAAAAACAATAACAATTGCATATATGTCGCCCTACCATTTTATTGCCCGTTATAAAATTGATTTGGAGTCAAATTATGCACTTATAGCGTTTCAATGTTCATATTGTAAAGTATTCAAAATATTGTTGGACTCGTAATAAAAAAAATATTGCGTAATTAAAAAAATATCGTGTTATTAAAAAGATTAATTTAATTAAATAACGCCTCTAAATGATCTAGAAAAGGGCAAGATCTTAGCTCTAGAGGATAAGGTCGCTGAAAATATAAAATTTTTTGGTAAAATAAGAAGGGTATGGCAAAAATCGATCTGGAGGCCAAAACAAGACATTCAGTGAAAGACAGCAAAGAAAAATAATAAATAAAGCAAGCAACTCCAACCTAAGTTGCAATAAGCTGGCAGAAATTGTTGGAAGTAATGTGTGGAGGTGTTTAAGAGATGTCGCATTTGTATCCGAACATTTCTTTTTTTATCAACAGTACTGACCATCTAGCCTATGTAATCAAACAATTAGGAGATGAGCCAAAAAGTCTAAAGAATATTCGACTTCAAAGAACTAAATGTAGTGCTTTGATAAAAAAAAAACGTTATGGCACCAGCTTTTTTACAAAAACTTTTGGAAGATTTAGAATAATTGATGAAAGTTCATCCATCGACAAAACGAAAATAATTTGTATTATGATTAAATATTTCAATATGCAAAAAGATTCTAACATAATAGCACTGTATAGATTTATGGAGATTGAAAGTGGAACATCAGAAGCTATTGCTAAGTCTATACAAAATATGTTGGAATCAGACGGAATTGATATAATGAGATTACTTGGTATAGGGTTGAGGGAGCGAAAGTGATGATTGGAACATATTAAAGGATATGGTTCCATACAGTAAACTATATATATCATTCATTGAATCTTGAGTGCGAATATGCAATGAAGACTTTACCTTCAGAATTATAATGAGGACATATTAATAGCTAACCAATTTAGTTTTATGAATATTTAATACCAACTAAATGCCTTTTTGGGTGCTATTTTACAAAATTTGCTGCATCAGTAAAAATAAATAATATTAAATTCGTAAAAGAAAATTGTAAATCGTAAGTTGTAGAAATATCTCCATCATTATGGAAAAAAAATATTAACATTTTCCTCCGACAATGCGCAGAAAACAACAAATCCCGACATAACTAGTATTGTACTGCACTTCAAAAATATTTTCGAGGATATAGATGAATCTGTCAATGAATGGAACAACTTGCATTATATAAAATGGAATAATATATCATCCACAGAAAAATGTTGGCATTTAGTGGGAAATAAGCAAATTGGCATCCTCGTTACTGGCTCTTCCTTTTTCAAATGCATCGGTGGAAAGATCCTTTTCATTTTTAAAAATATGTTAACAAATAGAATGAACATTTTAACGGTTGAAAGCATTTCAAGGGTAAGATACTCTTTAGATAACAGGTGCCATAATTTTACACCACCACCAGAATTGATAAACCTGTTTAATTTTAATAATATGTACAAAGCTCTTCAAGATGATGTGGCTGTCCTATATGAATATTTTTGAAATTAACTGATCTTTTTTGTAATGTATACACGTTTGTATATATTTATTTACTTATTAATAATTTACATAATAATTAATAATTACATAAAATAGTCTTTTGTTTTTTTTTTTTCGAGAAAATCTAGGTTTTTTGATTTTTTTTTTAATTTTTTACATATTATATACTCTTAAATACTAATTAAAAAATAATTATATAGAATTTTATGTTAGGAAATTTTTTAAAATTTGCTTAAATTTGGGAATTTCTTAATTTTTTTTAAAGTCAATACATTCAATGCTTCCAAAATAAAGAAGAAGTAACAAAATAACAACAATATAAAATTTGTTTTTTATGTCAAAACATAGTCAGATTTTGCATTTGTGCTATAGTTATGAAATTCACTTTATATATAATGTAAAATGTATATATAATAAAAAAAAAATACTTAAGTATTAATAATTTTTTATTTTTACCTATTTTTACCTATGCAAAATAAAATCCGATTAATAGCTGTAGCAATCAACAATTAAAATTCATAAAAAATCTTACGTTTTAACATTCTTTATTTTTTGTTTTGATTAATAATACGTATTTCCGTAATAATGATATAATTAAAACTGATTCATTTATCGTTTGAACTAATTATATACAAGACACGTTTTAAAAAAATTTAATTAATATTCAATAAAAATTTACGGTAACATGCGCATGCTTCTTACCAAACTGAAGTCATTTGATTTAAAATAATATTTCTAGTAGTTAATTGTAAAATGATTGAAATTAGGGGCAGTCAATAACTCAACTTTTTGATTTTTGTGTATAAAAATAAAAAGATTGTCAAGGAGTTAAGCGAAATATTTTAATCTCAAACGATAAACTATAATGTCGCACAATGGTACGATTGACGAGAAGGTTGTCTAATGTATGTACCTCTTGAAGGAGGTAAATATATTAAAATATTCGACAACTTTTGATGAATGGAACATCGAGCATTATACTGAGTATATATCAAATGTTGCTATTATTGAATTGTTGTCCAAGAATGTATTTTTTTTTTTAAGTAATAGTACTAGTATTTTTAGCTTTGACTATATTTGAAAAATCCTCCATACTGTTGCATTACTAATTTTGTTTTGCTTAAAGAAATAATTATTTTTGGTAAAAAAAAAGTATATTTTTTTAAACAACTAAAGGAAATAAACTTCTGATAATAAACAACTTTCGTATGCTCCAGGTCCCACAAATGGGAGATATAATAAGGGATATGGGTATATATTTACAGATAGTAAGTTAGACTCTAATAAATTATTAATTTTTTGGAATTGTTTTTATTAAAAATGCAGAAAAAATTTAATTGTAGCAGTTTTAATATTAGTTTGTTACAAAAACTAATTATATTTGCTGTTATTTGACTTTTTGTGTCGTTTGCTTATTTGTTTTTTTTTCGGTGTATTTTTGAAATTAAATTTTCAATAAGTTCCCAACTATCTGATGCTTTGAAAGTTTTAACGTTTAGATTTAAAGAGGATGACAACATCTTGGTTAATAATTTTTATTATTAATTGATTTTTAAATTTACATTGTTCATCTTTCTTAAAGAAACTACAGTAAAATAAACAACTTACAATATGTGCTCTAATTTTTATACTTCACAATGGAAGCTGCCTTATATATCATGGGGTATAGGACTTTAGAGAAAAGTCCAACCTGTGTAAATATATTAATTTTTTTAAACTCTTGTTTGGAATTGTGGGTCTTGTATAAAGAACAAGTACCACTTTATTCGTGAAAAAATTTTAAGATCAAAGAAAAAATATTACGATATTTAATGAAATGTATCTAATCGCAACGGCTTTGAAAATGATGGAGTAATCTGCATTAAAAATTAAAAAAATACAACTGAAATCTTGCAGTTTAGCCCTAAAGACAAAAGTGTATTTTGGTTCAACCTGTTCGCAGTGTAATTATTGAAACAGGTATTAAATTTCTGTCTTTGTTATAAAATAACTAATTCCTAAATCTGACTTTTGGCCACCTTCTCAGAAAATGTACCACAATTGGCAACTTGCTGTCAAGTTTATCACTAAAAGATCTTAAAACTGTTCGATTTGTTTCTGATTTAATCCTTCAAAAGCTAAAACTGAAAACTAAGTGCTACCGTAATAATTATATATATATATATATACCATTTATATATATATATATATAGATGTATCTATGTGTTTATATGACACATCTATCCATTTACAAATAAATGTGTACATATATATGAAAACTGTTTTATGACTTCATTTCGGATGGATCAGGATTTGTGTATCAACCGTCCGTATGCACAAATGTACATGTATTAAAGTAAATGTCAAAAAGTAATAAGTCATGCTACTACTGCAAAAATACACCAATGCAAAAATTTCTTCCGTTTTATGCGGGCCATACTTCAGGGATATTTATGTGCATATTTTAGTGTTCCGGTGTAGATGGTTTGTTATTACACGTTGAAAACATGAACATACAAAACTACTACAATACTACAGGTCGGATCATCATCATGTTCATGTTCGTACAGTATGAATGTTTTTTACAACTTCATGCATTTGATGTCACCATATTAGTACCATTTGACGTTGTTGGTATTTTCGGATGTTTGCAAAGAATTATACATACTCGTACATACAGACGTATATTTCATTTTATGAATATTGTATGTATGTACAAATATATAAAGATGTATAAGCAAGGCTCCACCTTATAGCTATTTTATAAAACAAAAAACTTATTTGGCTTTTATAGGGATAGTCAACAACTAATGCAATATAACTTTAACCAGAGCTTTTAACAAATTTATTCTCTAAAAATTCAACGAATAAATAATTTCTAACACATTTTATTGAGTCGTACTAACTTAATTTTTTACAGTCTGTTAACGTTTTAAAATAAGTATATAATAATTTTTTTTTTTTTGGCGATATTGAAATATTCGGAGCAGAAAGATGAAATATTTATTTAAAGTAAAGACATTTGATCTTAAGCTTGATTCATTTCCAATTCAATCATTAAAGTGATAAAGATCGAAATTGAAATTTTTTTAATTTTATATTTCTAAAATAATAAATAAATTTTGGTATATTTTTATTTATTAGCTCATCAAATATTATGGAAAAAATACTTTTAATATTAAAATAAAATTCAAATTAAAAGATTTTAAATAATGAAGTCTGTGGTCGTACCGTCTACGGAAAAAAAACGAACACAACTTTTGATATATTCCCCTAAATTTTACAACCATTATATATGTATGTACATACTCGTATGTAGATGTTTGTCAACAGCATCGTAAAACGTAAACTTTTCTAACAAAAGCGCAAATTTGTGCATAACTTTTTTAAGCTGCAGCAAAGTGCAGTTGCTCGTGTATTATTGTCACAAATATATCCCAAGCAGTTGGATTACTCATTTACTCATGCTTTCTATTACCCGATTAAAGTTTTAAGAACTTTAACTATACACTGCAAATAATATATTCATCTTGGTGGCAAATATTTGAAAATGTGTTCTGCAACATCAACACATTTTACTTAACTGTAAGAAACAATAAGAAATCGAAAACTACTTCTGCTTTCTGGAAGTAAGAAATTTGCCTGCTCAAGGACAAATAATTATTAAGTTTTTCTTCGATTTGCTGAGGGTGTCTATGTATAGAAATAAACAGTTCACTTATGGTATGAGGGGCAGGTACGACAAAAAGTGGCGTTGACATCGTGTGTGTATAACATATAATCTCTATTCTGAATTTAGTCAGACAGTCTTATAAGTTTATATCAACAATAATGGAAAAGAAGTACACATACGATTGAAGAAAAGCTGTAACTACAATCTTCAAGGGTAAATTGTATTGGAATCGACTTCCTAATTCATTAATTAATTAATTGGACCACAAAGCCCGAAAACTGCAATAAATTGTATTTTTTTCTCTTTTGAAAGTAGTTTATACATTTCAGACTACATATGTTTGGAGTTAGGACCAACCAATTTTGTAACTAATATCTTTAAAATATTAAGTAGACTACCCAATTCCTCTGTATTTTGAAAAAGCGGAAATATGAAATTTGCTAAAGGCAAAGAAGTCGTATGATTTTTCGACATAAAAATGCGAAGAAATTCATCGGACTGTCATAAAGGCATACCGACATTTTCATACCCTATACCACTATGTGGTTTGGGTATAATGACTTTGTGCTGCTGTTTGTAACAACCAAAAATATTTGACCTAGACCCATCTTTAAATATACCGATCGAATCAGAATCACATTTTGAGTTGATTTAACAATGTCCGTCCGTCCGTCCGTCCGTCCGTCCGTCTGTGTGTCCATGTAAACCATGTAATCAAACTACAGGTCGCAAATATGAATATATTTTGATGAAATTTGGTATATAAGCTTTTATCGGCCATGGGATGAACGGTATTGAAATTGGTGAGAATCGGTCCATGTTCAGGCCTAGCCCCCATACAAATTACCCCTATGAAATCGACATAAATTGCCATAAGATCCAAATTGTCATATAGATCTTACTCAAATTGGGTTTGTATGCGTTCATTACATCCATTAATAAGTAGTCCAAAAATGATCCCTTTGGCCCCATATAGACTGCTTCCCGATCTTCACTTAAATCTATTAAAAACAAAAGTAATGCACTGATTCTTCTCAAATTTTGTTTGTATATATTTTTGCAAAATACAAGAGACTTTACCAAACATGACCTGGATTGGTCCATTTTGGGACCTAGTCCCCATATAGATATAGCATCCGATATGAACTTTTTCATATCTGCAGCCAAAAAAATTAATAAAAATCCCACTCAAATTTGGTTTTTGCTTATTTTATATGTCCGGTTAGTTGGGCCTAAGAAATAGGGTTTCTAAACGCATGGTATAGGGTATCGTATAGTCGGTCTAGACCGACTATAATTTTCTTACTTGTTTCTTCATACTTACGCCATTTAAACCATCATTCTCAAGTCTTATGAAAACAGCTGTTAAACGCCAGTTTACAATATCACACTTTGTAATACGACCTGTCAAAAAGGAGTATCATGAAAAAGTAGTATCATCTAAAAAGCTTATGTTATGAAGTTGACAGTCTGTGGGATTTGATTTTCGAAGTCCGATGGTTTTAGAAACATTTCTAAAAACTTGACATTTCCATCGGACCAGAGTTGTTTTTTTTTTGGTAATATTTAAAAAAAATCAAACAAAAACAAAGAAAGCGGAAATAAGATATAAATTTCACAATAAATATGTTTGTTATTCTAAACAGCTGTTTTCATAAGACTTGATTATGATGGTTTGAATGGCCTAAGTATGCAGAAATAATGTCGGTACGACTTTATGATGGTCCGATGAATTTCATCGGATTTTTATTTCGAAAAATCGTACGCCTGAGTGGTATCGTGTAAATGGGCCTTTAGAATAACAAACAAATTTATTGTGAAATTTAGATTTTATTTGCACTTTCTTTGTTTTTGTTTACCTTTTTTTTTTATTATTACCAAAAAAAATAAAAATAACTGGTTCAATGAAAATGATGTTTTTAGAAATGTCTCTAAAAATAAAAAAAAAAAAAAAAACGTCAGACTTCGAAAATAAAATCATACAGACTGTCAATTTCATAATATAAGCTTTTTACATGATATGACTTTTTATTAATACTCGACTTTTTATATGTCGTATTACAAAGTGTGATAGTGTAAAGGGGCCTTAACATATGAAAGAATGAAAAATATTAAAAAGATGCTAAAATAAATAAAATCTATAATAATTAATCTTGGTTATGAAAAATATTTAAAAAATAGCATCTTCAAGAGTCAAGGTAAGTTATAATGTTGTCTATTTTAAATAAAAACATGTCCATTTTTAATTTTTTTTTTACTCTTATATGTAACTTAAATAACTATAAAAGTTAAAAAATTATTAGTTTTATGAAATCGATCTATTTTGCTATTTTCTTTGGCAATCTAAGAGAGTATGAACATACATTATGTTTATAAAACAGATTTTTTTTAATCAGAATCGTTTAATATATTTTATAGATTGACGTTTTCACGATCGAAAATATGCTAGCAAGTTAAATAGGTAATATAAAATAGGTAATATAAAATAGGTAATATAAGATATATATATTTTCAGATATTGAGATTGTGTTTAAGTCAGAGGTATTACGTAATTGAACTTGTCATAACCTGGACGTGTTATACCTTGAGATGACTGGGAACGTTGTTAAGTCTTTCGGGTTAGTTCACATGTCATCATTACCTCTGTATTAGTATAAAATATCTTCAATCTTAGGAACGAATTAAACCGGCTCAGGATCAGTTCGATAATCTGTTAACTAGTCCAATTCTGAAAAAAAAACATTGCTTTCTATACGTTGTTGTTTATCCTGTATCCCCACCTGCCGTTTAATTATGAAATATTATCTTTTTTCATATTTCCCATTCGGCTATATCGTTCTCATCATATATGACTCCAAGCCTTCCTTAAATTACTAAATGAGGCAACATTCTCATCTTTACACAGGATTCCATCTCTATATGTATATATAATTAAACGACATTTATATTTCAAACACAATTATTTTTTTTTCTTCATTCACCTAATTTTGGTTTAATAACGGAAATTAGAATTTGTGACAATGACTAAGCACAAATAAATAAAAAAAATTACGCAACGTGTATACGGGCAACAGA
Source organism: Cordilura impudica (assembly GCA_963682025.1). Taxonomy (NCBI): domain Eukaryota; kingdom Metazoa; phylum Arthropoda; class Insecta; order Diptera; family Scathophagidae; genus Cordilura; species Cordilura impudica. The sequence continues at coordinate 197,703,917 of OY821517.1, read as the reverse complement.
ATATAATTTTTATTATAGTTATATCATCTGTTTTGATAGGTACAATCAGGGTTGTAATTTTTATGGTTAAAAAATTGGAGATGTAGTTAGTATGTGTCCTGACTGTATTAGATTGTGTTTCATACTAACGAAATTTAAAAAAGTTTATATTACTAATGTATTTAACAGAATGAAAAGCTTTAAATAAAGGTTCCAAAAAAATTCCGCTAAAATCCGAATCGAAGTTGTTTAAATCGACATCACTCAAATCGAGTATAGATTAAAATATTTGAATTAGACCTGTAAAATCTGAACATCTTTCCACAAGCAGACTTGCTGCGCCTACAAAAACCTTTTACTTGATAGGCATAGGCATATATGGTTTATTTAACAGAATATTTTTTTGGAATCATCACAAAATAAAGGGTGCATCTAACACTTTTTTGACATCTTTAGATAACAGCTTAGTAAAAAAAAAATAGTACAAAATTTCTTTAAGTGTTGTCAACTACTATTTTCTAAATTACACTGAATTTCGGTTATAAATTTAGAAAATATTATTTTGGCACAAATGCAATTTAAAAATTTCATTAGTTTTAATGCGAACAGCATCATTCCAGCAATATTTTACGAAATGCCATTTTTAACAAATCCAATAAAAACAACAACACATCTCATCACATCACATAACAGTCATTCCTTACGCGGCCATAACAAGATATCCTGACTAAATCCAATCAAGTTATGCAAGATAAATTTAATGAAAACAACAAAAACAACAAAAACCTACACATACAATAGGGAAACAAACGAACGAAATAGCAATAAAGTAAACTAAAGGGAAAAAGGTAAAATGAACTAGAGCTAAAAATGTGTATGGAATAATTTTCTACTTTGTTGAACTAAATGATGAGAATTTATGTTAAATAAATGACAACAAAACATGAAAACTGAGAAAGGTGAAAATGAAATAGGCAAAAGAAAAGACGTAACAAAAATCCTCAAGAAATATATTACAAAAAAAAAAAAAAATTCAAAAAAGCTACGAAAGAATGTAATCGAAAAACATAGCAACATTGAGTAAGAACAGTAGATGGCAATCGTTTTTAGAAACAAATTCCTGTGATATTTAAAATTCAATTGGTATGATGGAACAAATGCTATTTGTTTCAGAGCTATGCGTTGTATGTATTAGGTTTAACTGCTAAGGACTTTAAGAACGTTTCCATGATATTTCACGAGGTTAGTGAATTTTCGATGTAAAAACAATCAAAACATTTATAGTCGATCTGGAGAGACTAATCGATAAATAGAAAATTCGTATAAGGCTCTATGTTAAATATCATATCGTGCGTCATTATTTTTTAGGCATTTGTTTTAGCATCTCAGTTCATAATTAACCCATATGTGCAGCAACAGATTCTGAGGGATTATTTTGATTTTTGTTTGCGCACGTTCTTTGCATTCCCATGTAATAGAAATTCCAATCCACCACGTATTAAAAGAGACATTTCTTAAATAACCGGGTTTCAATTGGGACCACTACTTATTTCGTTTTGAGTTTGATCGCTTCTACAACGTGGATGCAGGAACAGGGCTATGTGAAACTTTGCATTTAATGGAGAAGCGTAGTTTATGCTTATTCCGGGAAAGCCATTTTTTAAATATTTTTAATTTAAGTTGCTTTGCGAACTACAGTTTGCAAAAGGATTTTCGGAAAAAATTAAACTTTGAAAAAAAGTTTACTGTAAATCATTTTAAAATAGCGGGAGTTCCTATTTTTACATACTGAAAAATATTGCATTTCTTGTAGCTCAAAGAAAAAAGTATTTGGAAGAATACCTAAGATAACGGACAAATGTGGCCAGGCTGGCGTATACATTTACGGACTCCGACAATATTACAGCGAGATACAGCCAAGTCATATATGTTACAAATGCATCTGAAATCTGTACCTACGCCATGACCGCGAAAATAGTTTAAATACCAAACCCGAAATTGGACAGGAAATTGATTTTTTCATTGTATTTTCATTATCTTTAAATTCGACATGGCACTCAAATATATTTGATTTTCATCAAAAAAAAAAAAAAAAAGAAAAGAAACAGACATCGAATATCATGGCACTTAACCTATTTTTACGTTCATGGTTCGACATGTTTTACAATTCATAAGTATGAAGATTGACTTTAATATTTTTCAAACATACACAAACGTGGCACGATTTGTTAAAATTTTTTTGAATTAAGAAATATCAAAAATGTTCTAATATATACATATATATATTCAAGTGTAAAGATATGCGCGAAAAACGAATAGTTCTGTTAAGACTTTTTTTTAATATATCGAAATAATCTTCCAATGACAACTAAACTACTTACGAGTACATATTATGGGAAAAAGCTTTTAAGAAAATTAAAGAATTTTACAAGACAAGTACTAACGAAATGTAATCTAGCGAAAGCTATTTGACATTTTTATGTTTTAATCAAATTATTCGCCATGGCAGAAACTAGAATCGAAATAAACAAAAAAAATTACATAAAATAAAATTAAATAAAATAACTAAAAAAAAAACTACGATGCAAGGCAGCAGTGTAAAGAAAGAAACAAAGTAATAAAAAGTGGAAAGTAGACAGTAATAATGTTGTTATTGAAATAAATTATTAATATAAACACTGAACTTGTACATACATACATAGATATTGATAGAGCGAAAATAAAGGCCAGAAGACAATTCAAGTACTCGTACATGACGTAGTGTATAAAATAAACATATTGTTTTTTTGAAGGGGGGATTTCTTTTTTTTTTTCTTTGTTTAATATATAATGGAGTTCTCTGTACATTAATATTTTGTATATTTTGGTTGTTCAAAAAAGCTTTTTGCTGTTTTTTCATATATTTTTAAATAGAAACATTAAGAATGGCAATGTTGAATTTTTTACACACTTTATGATATACGAGATTATATAATAGAAATTTTGAATATTAGAAATATTTCAGTTTCAATGTCCTCCACGGAAACGTATGTCCGACACCATATCAAAAAATTATTCATTACTGACTGGAAAGTTGCTGCGGGAAATGCCTCAATTATCGTTGAAATATATTATTTTAAATCATCCAAATTTCTTGGCGTTGTTTCGTAAACTTCATGTTCGTAATAAACCCACAACATCAAAGCGTTTGCAAAAAGGTCAGGAGACATTGGGGCCCAACGAAATGTGGACTTTCTTGAAATCATATTACTGGGGATAATTTCGCTGCATTTCTGCTACAGCAGCTCTAGCTGTGTGTTACTTGTCCTTTTGAAGGCAGACACAAATGAAAAGAGTTCTCTTTCGGCATAGTTGTGGAAAGAAAAACTACTTCAAATTCTTTATTAAAGGTCTCCATTGGCCATAATAATACGGCCGTTTATTTCAATAAATAAATTTCCGAAAATGCTGCTTAATGAAACTGCTGGATTTCGTCTAATTTAGTATCTTTTGGATAAAACTGATAGTTGACATTGTAGTTGACCGACTCCAATACGTGCTAGCGGTGCACATTACACATCCTTGTTTTATCATCCTAAACGTCCCTTTTCCTTAAATCGAAATACTGAAATAAATTGATAAAATTAAATCTTTTAAATACACATAAAAAATTAATAATGTTTTTTTGTTTTGTTTGGTAGCTGCATTCATCAGCCATCCTGTGGTTTAAACATTATGTCTAGAGTGACTGTTGGTTTCTTCTCCATACGATAACAAACTTATAACAAATAATTATCGCCTACTACTCATACAGAATAATTTACTAAAATTGGATAATAAAATTTTTTAATATCTAATTTTAATATAATATAAATATTTCAAAAGTTTATCCACTGAGTGTTCAGTTAATCACTTCCAAATGAAAGAGATTTGCCAATCTCTCAAATACGGTAATCTTTCCAGGGTACAGTACTTTCCCCCAATATTAAAAATCCATTTTAAGAAACTCATCAATTGGACAGAATCAACAGCGATAAACACTCTATGGTATAATTTATTGTTGCAACAACTTTTTCAGTTAAATACAATTTCAATGTACATTCTGAATTTTATTTATTAAAATCCAAGCAGAAAACATATTTCTGAACAAATTATATTTATTTATATGAAATTATAATAGTCATCATCTATTGTAGGGTGCACAAACACAATGTCAATATGACAGTGTTATTGTCGTTAAACATAAATGGATTATTAAGTCAATGACAGCTGATGGGGACCATTGTCAATTCAGCATACAAATAATAAACAGACAGATATAAACAGTTACATTTTCTCGTACACAGTGGAGACTTTTACAACCATTTATGAATGATAAATGGATGAGAGAATGGTCATGGAAACCATTCATCCATATAACTAATTCATAAGTTCAGACGACAACTCAAACGTGTCCAAGTGAATTTTCTACTTGATGTTTAATTTTTTTTATATTTCTTTTGTTGTTGTTATTTTTTTTTTTTTTTGACTTTCTCGCCAATTCCAATGTGAATGTGGTAGAGCGCCACCGAAGTTATTATTTGCCATTGCATACAATAGTGGTAAAATCTTTAGGCCTTGACTAGAGGAATACAAATATTTGACTAGAGTTATTGTTTTTTTTTTCAATTACTTCACGTTGTAGTACAAGCAAAATACAAGAATAGTTGGTTGGTTGGGTTAAAAAGAGCTACAATGTCATTTACATCACTATATTATAACATCCTTCAAGGAAATAAACATTTTCGATTTTCATTTTGTAATTTCTGCCTTGAGTTATTTATGGCTGACTAGAGTAGATGGATGGATGGATGGGTGAATGTTTGGTTTCAGTTTCATGCCAATGTTTATCTTGGGTTCGCCATGTTTAACCATGGTGTTTGTAAAAATGTTTATGTTCATATTTGTTTGTTTGTTTACTTATTATTACCAATCATCATTTCCCCCGTATCCGTTCATCATTCCTATCGTTTCGTTAAATGGTTGGCTGTCCTGTGTTTGTTATATGTCATTGGAACTGATAAATATTTGTATTAATTTTCGTTGCACATCTATAATGCCGTTAAATTTATACAAATATACAATTTACATAAAACATGACACACGACAATACGTGTTTACAGGTATTGTTGTTCGTCACTTCTTTCTGTCTATTGTGTCAAATGGTTAAACCGAAAAGTGTTTTTTGTGAAACTGAAATATAATAAATCGAATACTATTTTTTTTTTTTTTAGGGACCGCATTTTTGAACAACCACTTAAAAGAAATATATAAGAGACTTTATATATTGAATTAGAATTGATTTTAAAATTAATTATTTCGGCTTTATATAAAACTTTATTTATTTCAAAAGCTTGCAATTTAAATAAGTATAATTACATTTTGTCAATCCGCCTATTTAGACTTAGACCTTATATAAGTAAAACCTATCAAATTGACTTAAATTGGCCTAAGAATCAAACTATTAAACCCATTAATTAAACACTGCGGAATAAGTTTCAGTCATAGCCCCATATAAAGCTGCTGCGCCGTCTTTAATTAAATCAAAACACAAAAATATTACTCAGATATTTCTGAAATATGATTTTGTCATGATGCGTCCATATTTAGACATTGAACCCGTGTGAAACAGCATCAGATATGAACTTTTTCATATCGGGAGGCAACAAATTGGCTTATGCGCCTAAAATAATATCTCTAAAATCATGGTATAGGGTATCATATAGTCGGTATATCCTGGCTAAAATTTTCTTTCTTGTCGTAGTTTATAATACTAATGGCGGGTTTTCACCGTGACATTTTTTTTTCATTAGTTGAATACGGGTTGTAATCTGTTGTCATTTGCAATACATAGAAACATTTGACATTTAAGTGAAAATGCCAATAATTTGGCAATTTGTTTTTTTTTTTTTTTTGACAGCTGGATGTTTCATCAGTTTATAAGATGTAATGAAAATGTTATTAATAATATATAAATAAATATCAATTGAGGCATATTTTTGTCATTTAATATGACATAGTAAAAACCAGGCCAAAAATACTGAAATTCCTAAATTAACAAGATCATGGTTAATTGTTAGAAATATGTTTAATTCATATCCATTATATTCCCAGCACTACGTGATGATCTATATTATATAAATAACGAACAGTTTTTTTTAAATAATATTGAAACATTTTCTAATACCATTCAAGATTTATTTTTATATTTTTATAACTTAAGTCATTTCTTCAGCTCATAGATCCGCCGAGGGCTCTTCAATAATAATGCTAAATTCATCTGTCGCTTTTTTAATACTAGATTTATTTTCAAGCAGTTTTGGATAAAATAATTATAATTTTTTTTTGATTTTTTAAGCTCTTGTATTATATCTGTATACCAAACTTCAACGAGAATCCTGCATTACTTTTTTAACGACAGCCAAAAAGTATTAATATCATTTTTCTTGATAATTTTTCATGACCTAATCTTGGGCTTATTTGATATTTGGTTACATTCTTCGAATGTTATACTCTCAGTCTACATACTTTAGTCAAAATACCTACACAAAGCGCAGCCTCTCGATATTTAAATAAACCTACCTTACAACATAAAAATAAATATTATTTTTACAAGTGACCTCACTAAACATGCTGTGGAACAGAGCAATTTTGGACGTACTATTCATATCATAAACGTTTTCGATATCAACTCCATCATATATGTGGACAGCAAACGTGAGACATCATCACTTAAATTTGGTTTAAGCTTATTTTCTATGTCTAGTGATTATCACACCCAGTATGGCTAGACCAAACTAGACTGACTTTTTTAATTAATTTAAATTTTTGTTACTTTTCATATTGAAAATATAAAAAATTATTTAGGTGCCTATTATTTAGTCTATATTTTTCAACTCATATTTTGCGGAGACTTTCAACAAATTTGATGCGAATAATTTATATTTAGCTATCAAATTGTTTTGAACGGATGTTCGAAAAAAGCTAATTTTTTTTTTTTTTTTTTGTTACTTAAATATGAATTAAAGTGGGCCGAACTACAACATTTTTTATCTTATAATATTAGTACCGCATCCATTACAATTCCTTCTCAATTAATTATTTGGAATAATTGTATTTTATATATGTATGTAGCTCTGCTGCTAGAGTAGAAAAACTAAATTGGAAAAAAGATCTGTTTATTCGACAAGTTCACGCATTGTTTACCTTCTCAAGTTTAAGTCAAATAGTTGATTAAGCATGAGTTAAAGTATTTGGTAGAAGAATGATGGCGACGAACAAGTAGTTAACAAGTTACTATATCTCCTTAAATTGTTATTAAAAACTATATTTTCTGCTATTAAAAATTATATACAGTTTAAATATTGAAAAGCATTTTCTTGTTTAATTTGACACAAAAGTTTTAAAAACGAATTTATAATTTTTGCAAAACTTTTAATTTTTATTTTAATTGCAACCTAATAATCTTCCCATAAATTAATCTAGCAAATGTTTTGATTTTATAGAAATTTATATTGAAATACAATATTCCTGTGCTATCTTTTTCCAATCATCTTTGATATATCATTAACTCCTGTTTTATTTCTTGTGTATATAGTTTTTCAACGGGATCATATCTGGGTTTTGAGCCAGTATAGGAAAATTATTTTTGTATATTTTTTGTTTTATTTTTATATGTTTTCCCGTTCAACAATTTCAAATGTATGCCTCAAAATTTCAGGATAAAGTTGAATGTCATCGTATTATTTCAAATTATTATTTCACTATAGCCTTTTCTCGCTATGCATTCCCAGAGTTTTCAAATTTATACCAACTGGTAAGTTTCTTACTTTGGATGGCTGTTTGGGGCTGTTTTTAAAACTTTTAGGACTCATTATAGTAATTTAACAGCATTTTGATTTCATCACCAGAAATGACGTCATTCAAATACTCTTGTGGAAGGGAAATGTTTTTTTTTTGTCTTGTCTCGATTATACAGGCTAATATTAAATTACTTTTTTTTTTTTTTTGAACTTGTGTTTTACGAACACTTTTCTGACGATCAGACAACAACTGCGGATTATCATCGGACTATCTTACCATAATGCGTTTGCATTTATGACCTTCGCCGGGATATGGATTCTTTAAATTTTATTTTTTTTCTGGTTTCAACTTTAGTTTAAATATTTAAGATAATTCCTTGGCTGATTTTCCTTTGCAAGTATCTATATAGAACCTGTTAAGATACTTCCCACAGATTAGCTTTTTCGCATGCTTTTAATTACTTCCTTGATTGTCTGATCTCAGACCCTCAATAATTTGATAGAAATTCAGGTAAATTCTGCAAAGAATTGTTCGTCACTATTGAAAATGTCTTACTTATTAAAATTCACTTTTCTCTTAGGTGTTTATGCCAATCTGTGTTTCGGTTGATAATGCGGACTTGGATTCTACTGTAAAAAACTATCAGTTTGTAAACAATTAAATTTTTTTTATTAATTCCAATCAATTGCATTCTTTCAAACTAAACATGATCTCGAATCGAACAAAACAAATTATTTTTATGTTTGCTTACAAATTTCAAAAATTTCGGTATGAAAACAATGAAATCTTATTCTCAGTTTTTTATGAACAAGATAAATTTTTAAACGCGGCCCATTCTTAATTGACATAACAATCACTTGTGGTTGTTTTCGTACATCATTTTGCTTACCAATAAATAATGCTGTTCGTTGATTTTTTTATTAACCCAATAATTTATATGCAGATTATGTATATAATTACATTTTATTAATAAATGATTTATGTACGTGTTTAGCAAACAAAGTTATAAATAAGTATATACGCATATCTTACTTGATACCGATAAACTCAAAAATATTCGAATAAAAGAATTAAGTTATAAAAGTTTATTTTAAGTAGTTATTAACATAAAAGTTAATTGCTTAATTAAGTGATTCAACTTTTACAGTTGTTTCTTCTCAACAATCTCTTTTTCAGACAATAAGCACAAACGAACTTGAAGATCGTCAATAATATTTGATCGCACCATAAGGGGTATACAAATGTATAAACTCCGTAACGGAATTTAATTACAATAAATACCATCAATTATTGAAATATTTTTATACAATTACGCTTGAAACAAAATTGGTGTAAAAAGCTTAGAACTTTCGAGATAATTTATAGAAAACTTTCTATTCAGCAGTTATTTTTCCGATCACATTTTGGCAAGTAATTGCAACTTGTTTAACATTCTGCCCATAAATATTTTATCAAGAGGGAAAAAATTGTCTGGTTGTCGAAGTTCTAAAAAGTTATGGTTACAAAATATTCAGTATTAACTGTTAGTATCGCGTCTCCTCACCGTACAAAGTTTCGCTGTTGTAAACGTTATTTTCTGTTTTCTAAAATTGAGATGTTTTCAAATTATATTTGTGCCCTTAATCATTCACTACTACATCGTATAATAAGCTTGTGGTGATGTGAGTTAAAACCATACATTTGTTTGAATATTTGGAACAGGGCATTTGATGACACATATTAGTGTATCCCACCGGAAAGAACTTTGTAGTAATAACCCTCATCATATCCCTCCAAGCGCTTTAAGTTTGCGATCGTAGTGGAGCATATTGTGGAAAAAAATTTTAAAAATTAACGTTAAGTTATATAGTCGGCTGCGACATCTTGAAAATCTGAAAAAGAACAGTTTTCAAATTAAATTTTTATATTCTATACCACTATGTGGTTTGGGTATAATGACTTTGTGCTGCTGTTTGTAACTACCAAAAATATTTGACCTAGACCCATCTTCGATTTAGCGATGTCGATTTAGCAATGTCCGTCCGTCTGTCCATCTGTGTGTCCATGTAAACTTTGTAATCAAACTACAGGTCGCAAATATAAATATATTTTAACAAAGTTTCGTATATAAGCTTTTATCGGCCATAGCATGAACGCTACTGAAATTGGTGAAATTCGGTTCATGTTCAGACCTAGTCCCCATACAAATGAGTCCTATGAAATCGACTTAAATTGTCCATAAGATCCAACTTATCATATAGATCTCGGTCAAAATGGCTTTGTGTGGGTTTATTGGATCCATTTATCATTTTTCCAAAAATAAACCCCATACGACAAATCTTTGTAATAGCCCCCATATACAGCTGTTTCCCGATTTTCACTTAAATCTATCAAAAAACAAAAATATTGCACACAATTTTTCGCAAATTTGGTTTGTATATATTTTTTCAAAATATAAGTGACTTTACCAAATGTGGTCATATTCGGTCCATCTGATATGAAGTTTTTCATAATTAGTTGGACCGAAGAGATAGGGTCTCATACCATGGTATAGGGTATCTAAAATCGGTATCGACCGACAATAATTTTCTCACTTGTTTAGTATAATGCAAATAATATTATTGTAAGGAATTCAGTTGTTTTCTTGTTTTCTCCAGAAATTTATGTATTGTAATCAGACTACGATAAATGAATATTTGACGTTTTAATAAAATGTAATATAAAAACAAGTAAGAAAATTATAGTCGGTCTAGCCCGACTATACGATACCCTATACCATGGTATGAGACCCTATCTCTTCAGTCCAACTAATTGGATATAGCAAATATGCATAAACCAAATTTGAGTGGCATTTTTATTAATTTTTTTTGCCGCAGATATGAAAAAGTTCATATCGGATACTATATTTAAATGGGGACTAGGTCGAAAAATGGACCGATCCTGACCATATTTGGTAAAGTCACTTATACTATGAAAAAATATATAAAAACTAAATTTGAGAAAAATCTGTACAATATTTTTGTTTTTTGATATATTTAAGTGAAGATCGGGAAGCAGCTCTATATGGGGCCTATGAGTAAGAGTTGTCCAATAGGGATCATTTTTGGACTACTGATTAATGGATGTAATAAATACATACAAACCCAATTTGACTAAGATTTATATGACAATTTGGATCTTATGGCAATTTATGTTGATTTCATAGGGGTCATTTGTATGGGGGCTAGGTCTGAACATGGACCGATTCTCACCAGTTTCAATAGCTTTCATCCCATGGCCGATTAAAGATCAAATGCCAAATTTCATCAAAATATATTCATATTTGCGACCTGCAGTTTGATTACAAGCTTTACATGGACACACAGACGGGCGGACGGACGGACGGACGGACATCGTTAAATCGAATCAGATAGTGATTCTGATTCGATCGGTATAATTAAAGAAACAGCAGCACAAAGTCATTATACCCAAACCACATAGTGGTATAGGGTATAATTATTCTTGTTCAGATTTTCAGGATGCTGTGAATTACTCCACGAAAAATGAGGAAATACTTTTTCACATCTTCTTCTTTATCTTTGACACATATTCAGCACTTCAAACCGCATAATTTCGGTAATATTACTGAGGGCTGACGACCGCGACAAATACCGAAATCATAATTATTTTTTTAAACCCATGATTTCGTGAATTTAGACTTTTTAAATTAATTTAAAGTGACTGAAGATTTTAGTGATAAACATTCTGCCGACATTATGTTTGGGGAAATAATTTCTATAGAAAATACGAAAATCTAACTAAATTTCAAAACAAAATTAAAAAAACCAGTAAAGTTTGTTTCCAGAGGGATCAGCGGTAGATATCAGCATCGGCATATAAATAACTTTCAACAATTTTACCGAAAACCGCCGAATATGAGAAATGCATCTCCTCGGCCTCCTACATGGGAAATAAAATAAGAAAATTAGGATGCAATAATAATATTTTGTTAAACAGAGAAATATAAAAAAATTTCTCTCTGTTTAATGAAATTAATTCTATAAAAAAATTATTATGTTATATAAAATAATTTTTTAGTTTTCATATTCAACCTAAATCTGTTAAAATAATTTTTTGATTTTAAATTTCGTAATTTGTTTTTGATTTATTTGTTTATTTTCGTACACTATTAAATATAAAAAAATAAATATTTTAATGAATTATTTAAAACTTTGTTTTTTTTAACTTAAAAATTTTAATTTTTAAATTTAAAAAAGTATTATTAAAATAAATCCAGAAGTCCCAATAAAAAAACTCGAATCCATGGATTTGTTACATTCAGCCTAAATATTACAGCATCAAATTCCATACGTACTAAATATGTATGCTGTTGTCTAAAAAATAATACGGTGTGGTTCTGTTAAAAAACAATCTGCGAATGCAAAGATCTAAGCATTGATGTTACTTCGGAAAGCAATATAATTGGTCTGTTTTTTAGCCAAGTTGTTGCATTAAATTTATTTCTAATTACCTCTTCAAATCTTTCTGAAGAGATCGGGTTTTTATTCCATTTTATACTTTCTAAATAAACGCTTTAATGAATTTTTGTTTATCTAGCAAGCACAGGCAGTCAGGCAGTAAATATAATTATTATTCAATTAAAATATAATTCTAATTAAGCATATTTACTAATTATTACCATGTTTGTGGCCTAACTTTAAGCAAAATTAAAATATCTTTCACAATTTTTCATCGATACAAAATAAATTTCCACACAAACTCTAATCAAAGTCGTATAATATGAGTATGTAGTTTTACTAATAAATCGCTTAACTGTTAGTAAAAACATGTACGAGAAATAAGAGACTTGAGTAAAAAATTGATTATAATCGTTTTTTTTTTCTATGGCAGTTATGAGTGCAATTTAAAAACTCACAAATAAAATATATAACATTGAAATGAAGAAAGAGTAAGAAAACGCACTAAATACACAGCGGGCCTATAATTCAACGACCTCGAACCACAGCAGCGTATTGTTCATTGTTTGTCGTTGAAACTGCTGGAATTGCTGTGCTTCAGATACTCGTTCACTCTCTGGAAATCTGTCAGTTACACTTTCACACACAGAACCAACCAAAGGCCGTTTGTTATGGTCATTAATATTTTTATTAGTTTATGACTTGGTTCATACAAAAATATGTCTAGATACAAGAACACCAACAACAGTCAGTCATACAGAGTACAAATGAAATATTTATGTATTTATGGGCTCACAATTTGTACTTTCTGTCAAACATAAATCCTTTCGTAGGCGATAACTGTTGCGCTCTAGTTTTTAACTGTTTTAGAGCATTTAAAATTTGTAGATGTTTCTCTGTTTTTTGTTTTGTTAAGTTTTGTTCAAAGAGTTTATAAAGAAGCATCTGTAAAATATGAATTATAATATATTTATATGTACATATATTTTTTTTTTGTTGAAGGTCATTCGAGAATTGTACGTTTTATTTTTTTGGAAAAGAAATATTAATATTTTTTATAATCTAAATGACCTTACACGTTGAAAATTGTGGAAAGATAAAGGACTTCATTTGAATTGAACTCTTTTTCTGATTTATTGGATCACTTTCTGGGTGATTGTTTGTGAGTGTTTTTTAATGAAGGACGTTTCAAATGACGCAGTGTGTGTATGGACTTTCCAAATTTTCTTTCGAGATGCCATAAATGTCATTGAAACTTAATTTTTAACATTAAATGTTAGACTTTCTGCTAATTATTTATTTATTTATTTGTTTATTAATTACAATAATAAAATTACAATAATTAATTTGGGATAAGCAGTACTAGCTGCAATGGCTTTCTACTCTAAACATTTTCATTTTAAATGAGGTTTTGTAAACTATTTTCGAGTATGAATTTACAAATTAATTTAACATTAATTTCACATATATTTTTTAGCATATCAGTGGGCTTGTTAGACCCGAAAATTCTGGTTCTGGATGAATTAAAGGCGGTGCATTCGTCTAGAATATGTTTAGCGTTAAGTTGTGTATTGCATAAGGTAAATATAGGTGGAGTTGATTTTTCATAAATATATTTGTCTGAAAATTTGCAGTGCTCTATTCTAAGGCGTACAATAGTGCTAGTTTCTTTTCTAGTACAATTTTCCGGGTAGATTGCTTTGATTCCCAGTGGATTAAAAGTCTTATAATAATGTTGATAGCTTAACCATTTTTGTGATTTTGAATTATTCAAATAAGTAGAGATGGTGTTTAGTATGTCCCGAGGCTCCCAGGTCGGATATTTAAGAAGTGGTCGACGTTTGGCTTCTTCTGCCGCTGAGTCAGCATATTCGTTTCCGACTATACCTACATGTGAAGGCACCCACATTATTTTAATTTTATTTTTTTGTTGAATACATTTGTTTCTGATTTTATTTATTAATGGTGAATCGTGCAGGGAATTTTTTGTGGCAAGAATAGAAGAGAGACTGTCAGTGCATATTATATATTTCTGATCATTTTCTGAGGCAAATTCTATGGCAACGAGGATGGCTAAGGCTTCTGCTGTAAAATTGGAGCAGTAATCATTGACGAAACCGATATTAATGAGATCGCCATTTTGTTTTACTGCAGCAAAGGTGGTGGAACCATTGAACTTCGATCCATCAGTGTACAATAAGTTACAATTTTGTCCGATTAAGTGGTCGGAAATGTTTAAGAATGTTTGCTTATAAACATCAGATGGAGTAGTGGACTTCGGAAAATCAACCATTGATAATAAAAAAGATAAGTTTTCAATCATCCATGATGGTTCTGGTTGTGGTTTTATATATATAGGGCGAATATCTAAGTTGATATTACGAGAAAAATTTATACATCGAACAATTGTAGACTCAAGTTTAGGTATACGTCAACTGCTTATAGTCTGCTAATTATAAAGATTGGTTAGTAAAACATATAAAATTTTCTTGTGGTGTTTTGTTTATTTATTTCCTTGTTCAGAAAGTTTTTTGTGCCAAATAAAAATAGGAGATTTTGCTTATAAAATCAACATCTAATTTATATTTATATATTCAAAGAAATCTATTTTTGTAAAACCGTCTCCACATTCTGAAGCACATATATAACGAACTGTTTTGTAAAATGATTTTTATCAAAAATATACACATAAAATCCCTACAGCATTCCCTGGTTCTCGTCTGTGTATTAAAGTATTTCGATCAAAATCTCAAATAAATATTAAGTTTAAATGAAAATGGAAAAAACGGAAACTGCAATTTAAATTCAATAGAATATAAATTTTATCTAAATAAAAATCAAACCGAAATACAGGCGCAACACAATACCAAGGTGGATAAGTGTATGGAGGAATGGGTGGATGTACAAATAAAAAGTGAAGTAAATACAAGAGATTTTGAAAAATATATGCTTTGTTTGACATTTGCCAATAAAAAAAAACTGGAAAAAACTTAAGTTAGGCAACAACACCATCACAATAAACTTGCTGTTAAATGACATTTAACTAAACGAAAGGTGACAGCTAAGCTAAAGCAAAATTAAACTGGGGAATGTGAATAAATACATGGGCAGCTTAATAAATGTAGAGCTAAATATATGAATGCAAAGACACTTATATGTAGTAAAAGTGGGTGTCGTACAGGGTGGTCTATTAAACATACTAATATGCTTATCTATTGCATCATTGTTATACATTAAGGTCTATGGAGTGTGTATGTGTGTGTTATGATAGAATATTATTTTTGCAGAAATTTCCATAGAAATTTAATGCTTCAATCATTTACTACTTCAGCACAGAAGTTATATTTTCTTATTATTGATGAATAATTTTATTAAAAGTTGGCATTATAATTCAAATACCGTTGACAATTCATTCATCTGTACATCATCAGTTGCACAAACGCCCCACTAGCCAGCTTAAATGTGTTAACAATAACAGAATAAAAATTGTTGATACATATACAATCTTCATTAAGCAATTATCTAGTGCTATATTTCGAAAAAATTATATCTAGAACTTAAAAAAAAAAAATAATAATAAAAACAAGTAAGAATATAATAGTCGGTCTAGACCGACTATATGATACCCTATACCATGCGTTTAGAGACCCTATCTCTCAGACCCAACTAACTGGATATACAAAATAAGCATAAACAAAATTTGAGTGGGATTTTCTTAATTTTTTTGGCTGCAGATATGAAAAATTTTATATCGGATGCTATATCTATGTGGGGACTAGGCCCAAAAATGGACCGATCCTGACCATGGTTGGTAAGGTCTCTTGTATTTTGCAAAAATATACATATACAAACAAAATTTGAGAAGAATCAGTGCAATATTTTTGTTTTTTGATAGATTTAAGTGAAGATCGGGAAGCAGCTCTATATGGGGCCTATGACTAAGAGTCGTCCCATACAGATCATTTTGGGACTACTGATTAGTGGATGTAATAAACACATACAAACCCAATTTGAATAAGATTTATATGATAATTTGTATCTTATGGCAATTTAAGTCGATTTCATAGGGGCCATTTGTATGGGGGCTAGGTCTGAACATGGACCGATTCCCACCAATTTCAACAGCGTTCATCTCATGGTCGATATAAGATTCAAAACCAAATTTCATCAAAATATATTCATATTTGCGACCTGAAGTTTGATTACAAAATTTACATGGACACACAGACGGACGGACAGCAGCACAAAGTCATTATACCCAAACCACATAGTGGTATAGGGTATAATTAATAAATAACAAGTACCACATATGTATCATGAGTTTCGGGAAAGGGAATTATTTTTAAAAAATTTTTAATTATGTGAGGTTATTAATAGATACACAAAATAAGTACAAACTAAATTTGAAAGAGATATCAGGTCGCCTGTAGATATAGAAAGATTCATATTGGATCCGATTATCGGATTATGTGTAAGTATCTATGAAAAAAAAACCTTGCCAACACTAGCTGGTTTTCAAATATATGTTTATGGCTGTCCGATTAGATTTCAGAACTTTTCAAAAATTTTTGGGATTAATATTTTCATTATATATAACAAATCACTATTTTAAAATTTTAACGCATAATCTGACAATCTGAATGGCCATTAAGTTATTACATTATATGGAATGTGATTTACCAGAATTTAAGTAAACTTTGTTTAAAAGTTTTATGTTTTTGGATAGATTAAGTTGACTATGAACCAAATTGCTTTTCTCATTTTACTTTATAAACCAAAATCGAACAAAATTTCCAGAAATTGTTTGCACAAGGGAAATACTTTCAATTATTTTACTTTATGAACGTATAACAAAGGCAAATCTTATATTTTTTATTTTTTTCTAGTTAATTGTATTTATTAATCAATTATATCTAAAACACAAAAAAAATTTTATGATTTCAACGCAAAGAATCAAGTTAACAAAAAGGTGCCAGTGCGCTATGGCGATTATAGCATTTTTGTTAATAATAAGCCATATTCTCCCGACAAAATCCTTGCTGTCTCAAAGACGGATGCAGATTTTTTAAATAATTTACTGGACAAAAGCAGTTTCAATGACCGTGTTCACGTACGAGAGCAGCAGCAGCATATACGTAATGGTACTACCAGGTCTCCAATTTAGAATTAGCAATTAGATGTATGTCGTATGGTATCTTATAATGTTACAAATCTTAATAGTAAACTCATATATGGAAATTTTTCCACATTTATCAATACTTTTGATATTTTCTTTTTATTTGAAACGCATGTTCTTGCTGATAAAAGATCAAACTTTAACTTTTTTAATGAATATGTACTCCGTTGGATGCCACTAAAAATTTTGCTATGGGTCGTCCCATAGACGGATGATTATATGGCTTTAAAAAATCTTTACAAAAAACTTTTGCACTGAAATTTTATGAATCAACTGATGGTATCACTCTTATGGCTAAATTTAATGATTTATGTTTTCACTTCATTCCGTGTTATTTAAATGGAAAAAATTGGTCCAGTGATTTTTTAAAATTACAAAATATTGTCAACTGTCTTGAAGATGTACCGTGTTGTATAATTGGTGATTTAAATTGTCGCGTTTCTGATGCACAGATATTAGACGGGTATATATCCGATATCTGCTCTTTGATTTCTACACTTCGTAGGTCAAAGGACGTAGTCTCTGATAGTAAAGGTAAACAATTGTTATCTTTTGCCGAGGTGGGATTATTGTAAATGGTCGAATAGCTGGAGACGAAGATGGTGAAAAACGTTTTGCGGTGTAATGGGAAGTTCAGTAATTGATTACTACATATGTTCTCTAGATGTATTGAAGCTAATATCCAATTTCCATATCGAAAGCAAGCCTTTTTCTGATCATTTCCCTCTAGTTAGTTCCTTTAGTATTACAGGAAATCCACTAACTAAAGCAATTGAACTGCCACCAAAAATTCATTGGATCCAGAAAAGTATAGAGCGATATGCAAATTTAAGCTTATAGGCTAAGAATATTTGCATTCAGAGTCGAAAATTCAAGACAAATTAAATATATGTATGTGTTGACAAAGTAAACGCTTTGATCCTAAAAATGATTGGTTCGCTTCGCAGAAGACGCTTGTTAAATAAATTAGACAGTTATCGTAAATCGGGTACTGATGTGGACAGAAAGGCGTATATTCAAAGTAGAGTCAATTATAATGGATTATGTGATGAGAAAAAGCTAAATGCTAAGATGCGCAACATACAAAAGTTAAATACAATTAAAAATAGTTCTGAATTTTGGAAATTAGCTAATTCGCTACGAAATCGTCAACCCAGATTAGGTAATAATTTATCGGTGGACGATTTTCAAAAATTTTTCCAGTCGTTATTATCCAACTCGCAATCCCAATTGTTACTACAGTGGTGTACAACAAATATCATTGACCCTGTTCTTGATTCTCCTTTAGAGACGAGAGAGCTTCTACTAGTAGTTGGTTCTTTGAAATCTGTTAAAGCGCCGGGAATGGATAGAATAAGTTATGAATTCTATAAAAACGCTCCAAGTAACTTCCTTGAAGAATTGTTAGACCTTTTCAATCAATTATTCCTGCGTGAAGAAATACCGGAATCTTTTAAACAATCTTTAATGATTCCATGTTTTAAAAAGGGTGATCCTAATACCGTATCTAATTACAGAGGAATTTCGTTGATTGATGCCGTTTGTAAAATTTTTTACGGGTCTCATTCTTAATCGGATTAATAGTTGGATTGACTGCAATAACATCCTCATCGAGTACCAAGCAGTGTTTCGTAAAGATTACTCCACTATTGACAATCTATTCAATCTTACGTCTATTGTGAATATAAATTTTAACTCAGGAAAGGAGACTTATGCATTCTTTGTAGATTTTTCATCAGCTTTTGATATGATCCCTAGAAATGCTCATTGGTATAAACTAAACAAATTAGGATTGTCTAACAAATTAGTAAATTTGCTGCGTAATCTATATGAAGGTAAAACTAATCAGGTATGGAATGAATGCTCATTATCTCCTCCTTTTATAGTCTCGCAGGGTGTAAAGCAAGGATGCCTTTTAAGCCCCACCCTTTTCTCATTATATATAAATGACCTCCATGACTATTTACCTTATGGCATTACCATTGCTGGGACAGTTGTTAAAGTATTATTGTATGCCGATGACATAGTTCTTTTATCGGATTCGCCAATTGAGGTTCAGAAGATGATTAATGCCCTGTATTGTGTGAGTACTGCTGTCTGTGGAGCCTAAAAATCAATCTTAATAAGTCTAAAATCATTGTATTTAGAAAAGCGAACAGAATTCCCAGAGATTTAAGTTGGAAATTTTGGAATATTGTAAAAGAGATAGTGAACGAATACAAATATTTGGGTATCTCCATTACTTTTAACCTATCTTTCATAAAACATCTCGAGTCTAAACTTCTCATCCGCTAAATCTGCCATAAATGCAAATTGGTTAAGTTATATTGTTCACCCTAAAATATCTTTCTCAAATAAACTTAAAATTTTTGATACAGCTGCGAAGTCAATATTGTGTTATGGAGCACAAATATGGGGCTATCGTAGTTTTGAAGAAGTAGAAAAATTGTTAAGATATTTTTTGAAAAAAATGCTATTCCTTCCAATGAATACGCCTACCTACACGCTGCATATTGAAACTAATATTCCCTCAATATTTCTTGGTAATTTACATTCACATTTTTCGTACATTAGAAAGGTTTTTAACCTTAGTACAAATAGATTGCCTCGACTATTAGCCGAAGAAACTGTGCGTACCAAATCTTTTTGGTTTGAACACTTGTCTTCTTTATGTGACCAAATTGGAATTACACTTAATTTTGAGATATGGATACCTAATTTGGCTTAACATCACCGGGTTATGCTTGAATCTCTAAGAAATATGGAAATTGATAAGATCACACAATGCGCCAGAAACTCTAGATTTCATGATATGTATCCCAAACTACAGTACTGTACATCACCTTATTTTATAGATGGTAACAGTGCTCATTTTGTAAGCACTATTTTAAAGGCGATGGGTGGTCTATTGCATTTAAACGCCCATAGCTTTCAAAATTCTTCAAATAACAATTATTCCATATGCAACCTGAATGAAGAAGAAAACACTGCCCACATTATCGGCAAATGTCCAATTTTTGCTAACGAACGATTTTATTATTTTGGTAAAAGAACTTTAAATACTGATGAAGTTTGTGAAATTTTAAATGGCAAAGATTACATGCGTTTATATATGTAGATATTTATTATACAGCATAAAATATAGAAATCTTATCATAGCTGAATTCGCATAAAATTCATATATTTTCCTGTCAATATTTTATTTTGGCTTGTTTATTATATTTAAAAGAATGAAAAATGAATTGTTATTTTATTATTTTCTAATTAATTATTATTATTTAAATGTACTAATGCCAATCAGACACACAACATAAAATGTTATATCTTTCTATGATTTAATCAATATCTGTATTTTGTAAGCAATTTTTGTATTATTTATAAGCTTAAAAATTAAATCAATCATCAAAAATCAAGATAACTGAAAATTAAACCAACACGGCATATTGGATAGTTCAAAAAATTGTTTGCAAAATGCAATTGTTGAAATTTAAAAAAATAATTATATAATTTATATTATTTACTGTAAAGTTACACTCTACCACCCCTAAAAGATTGGAGACAACCACTGACTGCCCTCAAAAACAAAAATATTGTTCCTGCTGTGAAATTTGGAAAATAATCCGTAAATTCGTTGGAGAAATAAGATTTTTAGCGGAAATAATGACCAAAGAAGTAGATGTGGATGTTTTAAAGGAATATTTGATATTTTGAACATTGTGATCCCAAATATATACATATACTATGAAGATAACGACCCTAATAACAAATCATATTTATGCAGAACTTGGTTATTCTACAACTGCACTAAAGTTATCGATACGCCAGCACATAGACCCGATATGAATCCAACAGAAAATTTGTGGACTTACTTAAAGAAGAAGGCGGCAAAAAGAAATCATAAAACCAAAAATGATTTGAAAATATTCATAAACGAAAAATAGCAAAAGGTTCCTCAGGATAACGCTAGTACAAGGCTTATTGGATCAATGCGAAGACGCAGTACTAGGCGATACAGGTTTACACTGCTGCTGTCTTCCTCAGCTACTTTGAATGTGTTGAATTTTGTAAACAATTCTTTTTACACTATTTAATAAGCCGTGTTCGTTTTATTTGTCTGTTATCTTGATTTTTTGGGTTGAAATCATATTTTTTTTTTTTTTTTTTTGAATTCTAGTTACAAATTAATTAATAAACATAATCCAATCCAATGAATAGTTTTAAAACAACAAGCTTTCCCATTTATATACAAATGTCGATTACTATTATGTTACCGTTAGTTGTCAGTTAATCCTGCAGCATCTCTGACTGTTCTAAACTTTCTACAAGCTAGAATAATTGTTAAAAATAAATAACTGGGCTTAAAGTTTAGAGTAACATTTATTCATTTTTTTAAACTTCACAAATTATACGAAATAACAAATGTATTACGATTTTCTGTCAGATAGGACGCAATTTTTCAGCCCTATCTACCTAGCGTATTTCAGAGAAACCTCCTATTTTGAAACTTAAGATTTGCGAAATATCACACAGTAAGGAAATAGATTATGCAAGATGCAAATTACCCGAACTTACCCTTTTTCTTAAGGGACAGTTTCAATGAAACTTGATCCTTCCATCCAGTGTGCATCGGGAAAAAAAAGTTAGTTCAAGCAAGAGACAAATAGAGAACAATAGATTATATAATTTTGGAAAAGTAAAGCACATTATATGTTAAATATCTACATATATTTGAAGTAAACAAAGAATAAAAAAAAAACAAAGCAAAACTAAATCGCATTTGACAACACCAAATGTATCCCAAAAGTCAGCTATAAAAATAAAAACAACAAAAAAAAAAAAAAAAATTGTAACAATCATTGTCTTTTTCTTATTTCAGACAAAATACGGAAAATAGAAACTTTGTTCTTAGATGATGACAATAATGGCGGTGACAAAAAAGTTGCAAAATTTATTTAGACAATGTGTTACAATGTTTTCAGCTCTATATCTATGATTTTAAAGCAAAATGTACAGTATGCAAACAACATATTCGTATATCGTTATCTTTTTATGATTTTAAATATGACCAGAGTAAAATATTGATGAATGCATGTGGAATACATTTTTAGCGAAAAGTGAATTCTTAATTTCACTTCAAGTTCAGTGAATGTTAATCCTTTTGTTCCATTTCGACTTTAATAAATTAATGCTGTAATTGTCAAATTATTATAACGAATATGAACTAACAATATTTAAAGCAATATAGAATCTTTAAAATTGCAATAGTTGACGAATACCTTTTATGCATACTGTATGTAGATAAATTTTCCAAACATACAGTAGAGAAGACTAAGTGATGGTAAATTTTAAAAAAGTTTCAGATTACAAACTTGTTTTCGCATAAAATTGTTTGAACTTTTAAGCACAGCAGCTGGTAAAATCAATATTTATTGTCACTCGTTCATTCATTCATTTATTAAAACAAAGACAATATTGAATCAATGTGTGTACAAAGAACTAGTTAGTATCTTTTGTGCTTGATATCACGTGATCAAGGAGTATGAAGGGGACAATTCCTAATCATGCTTCAAACAGAAGTAACGACAACTAAAACAGAAATCTAATAATAAAACTTTATACTTTTACCAATGACATTTATTTAAATGAATGATTGAATAGAGTTTCTTATACCCTCAACATTTAATTTAAGCAACATGATTAAGTTTGTGAATATACATATGTCTGTCAGTTTATGTTCCATTGCAGTTTATGTTCCATATTGCTAATGTTGTTAATTCTTTCATTGTTGTCTTTTATACATTTTGTGCTTTGCGTTGATTACTATTTTGGTCTTAACTTACGGAATATTAGAAACGTGACATTTACATTGTACGATTTGTAATTATGTAAAACATGAAATTATATGTAGATACATAGATACATACGTAAGTATATAATGGCGTACATATTATACATATATAAATATATATACATGCGTATGTTTAAATCTGTGTGAATGAAAATGATTAGTTTGGGATTAAAAGAAATATATGCGTCAATCAAATCAAACGTCTTCTCATTTGGTAAGTACAAAAGATGTCACGTTTAAAATTTTGTAGTTCTGGGCGTTAACGAAGGAAAAAATGCAGGAGTAATCGGTTGTAGTCTTATGTAATTAAAACATAGAATGTTAAGGAAAGTGGATATAAAATTAGATTTTTTGGAAACAGTAAATACAGTTTCAATGAAATACCCAAGATGTATTTCAAAATTACGATTTTGCCCATATTGTATTTGTATCTCAAGCGATATATATGTGGACTTCTAACAAAAGACATAATAAAAATTTACTGATTTTTTAATCACAAGTTTCAATTTTTAAGGCGATTTTTAGTTGTAAATATATCTATTATGTACGACAATTCAACTTTTATCGAGATTTTAAAAATTTACTTTTAACACAACCACTTATTTCAACTATGTCGAAAAACGAATTAAAATTTTAAATAAATTTCTAACGAACTTTTGACAAAACATCTTATCTCGTCCTAGTAGTTCACCTTTTTTTGAAATTTTCTTCTCACAAAACAACATATTTTAGAAAGTGTTGACTTATATGGAAATAAGTTGATTTCTTATAGCACTCTGCGTTTAAATTTCATTGAGATAACACATCTTATCGGGACATTTTTTTTATATTTTAACGACCGAACCCCGCCTCACACGCCATGGTCTGAACCCTGGCGGATTCCAAGAGCTGGCAAGTAGATTGTGTGGTCGTAAATCAGCTACACACTATGTCATCAGCTGATACTAGGAATAAACAAACTTTAAAAACATAAAGAACAAAATAATAGTTAATTGAGGTATTCAAATTTATTGCGTTTTACTTTCAATTAAAATCAACGAATGTGTGTAACACATCATGACAAATCATGACAAATTCTGTGGAAAGGATAAGAATTAGTATAATTAGTCTTAAAATAGTCCAAATGAAGTGTATTAAAATGTCTTGTGAATCCACAAGGTATGTTAAAATTCAAATTTGATAAAAGAAATTCCGAGTCAACGTCCCCATTAGTAAGGTTGAAAACAAAGGTGACACCCAACATGGTCCTCCTACTCTCAATAGTTGGAAGTGTGATAAGCTTTAGTGTATTAGTATATGACGGTAAGTCATCATAACTCCAACCTAAACCACATAGACAGAATAGCAAAAACTCTTTCTGCACAGAATCAATTGCATTGGCGCGAACCTGATAATATGGATTCCATATTATTGATGCATATTCCAAAATTGGTCTTACAAGTGCGGTATAAAGCTGTTTTGTAACATATGGATCTAAAAACTCCTTAGCCCATCCTCTAACGAAACCAAGAGTATATTTTGCCTTATTAACAAACATAGTAATAATGACCAATGAAGTCAAGTTTCCTATCTATAATCCCCTATTATCCCCTTTCTGTGAAATACCATATGTTTACATTTCTTAAGATCCAGTTCCATTAAGTTCACATTACACCATTCAACTAATAAACCAAGCTCACGCTGAAGAATAATATGACCATTTACGACATTGAAACTGTGAAGTAACTTAACATCATCTGCATACATAAGGACGTTGCAATTCGAAATTACAGTCGGAAGATCATTTACTAATAGGAAAAACAATAACTGGCCCAAATGCCTGCTTTGGCATAAGTAATTTTGTCAAAACGGAAAGTTACAATAGAGAGAGAACGGCTGCTCACAGCTATGGCAAAGAACATGTGAAATTTTTAAGAAAATATACCATTAGAAACCAAGTTTTTTATGAATAGATGTATTGCAAAACTAAATCGTGAAGAGGCAGCTATTTCAAAGAAGGTCAAATAAAATAGAAAATAAGTTAAAAAACAATATTGACAAGAAGAAAAATTTTTCCAAGCTAGTTCGTGAAGAGGGTTTAATATGGGAACCAGTTTCTAATGAAACAAATACTTCAAATTATGTCGGAATGATTAACAGTATGTTATCGAAAATTTTCCCCATAGGAAAAAAATTATTGATATTGGTGGAAGCGAAGTGGGTAGTCAAAGCGATATTTTTCATGAAACTGACTTTTATGATTCTGTTTTATTCCTTAAATTCTACACCAGGAAGTATTCTGGCAACGGGTAATATTTCAAACATAACTAACATCGAAGCTAAATGAAGGGAAATTATTTGCACCACAAAAAAAAAAAAAAAATAACAAGCATAATAAAAATTGAGGAAAAGAATATGATATATATATAAAAATCAAATAACACATGCCAGAAGAACTTATAAATTAGAAAAATGTAGGCAAATGTGTCATACGAAAATAAATTTGGAGCAGCAAAAACACATTTTCGAAGCTTGATGGAGTTTGGAAGAGCACAATAAATGTAGTGAAATTTAATCGTTCTTAATTGAAAGGCAGAATTAGAAGACTGCAACTCTACAAAAGTAAAAAAAACACATGGAATCGTCAATACGTTTATGTGTACAATTTTGAAAGTCGCGGTCAAAAAAGAAAAGTATGTAACCAATGCTTTTTAAACATATTTGGCGAAACTGAATAAAGCATCAAAACTATTTGTCGAATAAGAATTTGTTCGACATGCACCCGTCCACAAAATAACTCTTGAGAGACACAATGAAGTTATTGAATTTTTATAGTTACAGTCCAACAAACATGGTTTATTTTATCAGTCCCGCAACATTGTATACTATTTACACTAAAAAATATTCTCAACCTGTGTCCGAGACTAAGTTTTAATAAATATTTTATACTTTACATATTAAGTTCAAGAAACCTTATTTTGATTTATTCACTTGCTGTGAAATATTAAAAACAAAAATAACAAAGACCTTTCAAAACTTGATAAATCCGTAACAATGTTTTCATTTGATTCACAGCAACGTCTACCAATACCATATTTGAATACATCCATATATTTTTAGAAACGTTTTTTTATGGATTTTAATCTTATAATGCATGATGATACGACGAATAAAGCTAATTATTATATTTGGTATGAAGCTTTTGCAAAACTTGGAACAAATGACATAGGTTCCTGAACTTTTAATGTCTTCTGAGCTTACCAAATTCAGTACAGATTATTATTTTATACAGCGATTAACGCCCTGGTCCACTTCGGTACCATTAAAGTATTGTAACAATTGATAACAAATTTCTTGTTGTAGGCCATACCCATCTTGAGTGCGATACAATTCACACACAGATTGAAAACTTAATTGGGTGAACTTAATTGCCGCTACAAGTACAAAATATATGGTCCACCGATTGAATGTTAAAGGATAAATATGCTTGGACAACAAAAAATTCTGCAGGTTCGCACAAATATTTATGTTACTTGTTCATGCTTCGTTTATTACATATTGCGCTATTTTTTATAAGTAACATATTTATATGGAAGAAGGACAAACCTGAAATATTACAATATAAACTCTACCTTCAATAGTACGAAAATTAAAAAAAAAAAAAATATTCAATATTGACCAATTTCAGTGAACAAACAACGTTATTTAATACAGATATTACTATTGAAGGAGTGTGTGTAATTGAAATCCCAACACATATAGACGAGATTGATAACATTGAAAAATATATATATATTAAATTATAACTCTCACTTGTTATTATTTTTTATCTTTATCAATAACTTTAATTCTTATGAATTCATTATTCTTGTATTAACTTCTTAATTTTTTTTAATAGACTTGAAATGCTTTCTCAAGCGCCAAATTTTTTCTAATATTTTCTGAATAGAGCAATTTGATACAAGAACTTATATCAAAATAAGTTGAATTTGTCTTTTAAAAAATTTAAATAATTTCAAAATTAAAAAAAAAAAAAAAAATATATTTATATAAATTCAAGTTACAGAAAAAATCGTTTAATAACAAAAAATTTTCAATTTTCTATAAACTTAAAAATTTTGTTCAGTGATTTAACAGCATTTTTGCTCCCCTAAAATATTTGAAAATTAGACATATGTATGTAAGTTGTTTTGTCAAATGTCCACAGATATATTTTTATACAAAGAAGACGGATTCATTGTGACAACTGAATATGTTGCTAATCGAATTTTTGAAGTCCCATGTATTATCATTGTATTCTGTTGTGATTCTGAATTTTATTATCCAGACTATTATACTTAGTTTGAGACAACTGACTTTTTACTTAAATTCGATTGCACATGTTGTCAAATTTGGTTGATACAATGAAATATATATCTGTGGTTTTCTTGAATAACCGCGTATGTCATAAAATCAAAATGTTCAGGGGAGCCAAAAAACGTTATATTTGAAATTATGGGTTCGATATAAAGATTTTAGAGCTTTTTATTTAACAGTCCTGTAGATATGGGCAATAAATACTTTATATAAAATTTTGAGTCAAAAATCTTCAGAGGAATAGATCCTACAGAAGAACGAAAAACAATTATTGTAAATTACACTTAAAGTGTGTGCAAATAAAACAACTTATGTCGACAAACGTCGTTTTCTTTGACAAGAAAAAGTTAACGGGACTTTGGATGAGAATATAACAACGTATCAGGAATAATAGTGACAAAAAATAACAGAAATAAACACACAAGTTTTTATAAGCGGTTATACACTAAAAACTAATCCAAAATTATTTTGCATTTTCTTTTCATTAATAACAACGTATATCGCTATGTGTCGTTTTCTGATAAAATAATTTGTCAGCGATCAAACGTAGGTTGACATACGTCATTAGTGCTGCAAATTAATTTAATAAACATTTAAGTTACGTCGTTATTTAAAGAAAAAACTCAGAAATGGTCAACATTTAAAAAAAATTTTTAACACATGTAAAGAGCGTTAAAAATTAATATATTTGGCATCATTAACTCAAAACTGACAAAAATGGACATACGTTGTTGTTCCAGAAAACCACAGATATTTTATATATGGACTCTAACAATCATTGTCTAGGTAGTCCATATTTAACGGAAAATTAATTTTATTAATTTTTTTATTTTTTTTTAAATAACTATGTATAATTTTTTCTTTTTTTTTTACATAATAACTTAAACTAGGATACTAAGGACTGAGGTAAAAAAACATAACATAACTTATAATATGGAAACCATTAAGCCTTGAGTTTTGATTTTTTATGTTATTGGAATTATATTAAGGCTTACAAAAAAAAAATAACTTTTATATTTGAAATCACTTCTTATGAATTTATGGACTTTTCCGAAAACCCCATCATTACGGGGTTTATAGTGGTGTATATGTAGTTTAAAATCTTCCACATTTTGGGACACACTTATCGTGCTCTTCCTCCCTTTTCACAAGAGCCCAATATCTCTCCCCTGTCCTAAGCTCGGAACAATTTGGAGGATTTGCCTCGTTATGTACAATAACCAAGTTATTGTTCCTGTACCAATCAGGAGCTTTCTTATCATTAGTGAAAGTATGCTAAATCTGGACATTTTGTGTTGGGAAGAAGTTTTATTTTTAAACTCCCTTTAATATAAATTTTGGCATTTATAGATACTGTTGTAACAAAACTCTTCGTTCTTTTGCTGCATCTGCTTATGTTTGCCGTACCAGGATTTTTTTTTTTTTTTAATTTCGACTACTTTTGGGTCCTAAACTCATCTTCAATATTTCCCTATTAGCAACATACAAATTTTGGCCCGGAGGATGTCAAATATTCGATTCGTTGTCCATTTTTGATGAAATATTTTTTCAATTTCCATGCTTTCTTTATTGCCTCTAATTTTTATACATAATTGCAGTCTGGAGCAGTGTGGTCTTTGTATTTTTTCAAAAATTTTTTTGGGAGATATTTTCAATATGCTTTTTATTTTCTTAGCGCTATAAAGATCATGTGGAACTTTATTTCTTCCCGAACCAAGGTTCCCATCTATGGCCAAATGCTCCTGATACTTTCTAATAATATTGACAAAAGTTTGACGCGAGATCTTTGATTCTTTGGCCTACTTTTTATACGACTAAGTTGGATTTTGTTGAAAATATTTACGAATTTTAGCATGTACTTCCATTTCATCATTCATTTTAATCAAACTAATAACAAATCATAAAGCTTTGGTATTGAATATAATAACTGACATTATTTTTAAATATAAACTTGATCAAAAAATACAAAATAAATAATATAATACATGCGAAAAAATTAGAGGAAAAACGAGTGTAAAGATTTATTCGATCTCACTCCTTATTACCGAAATACATATTTCACATCCATGCATTATTAGTCTTGTTCATTCATTGAAAGCCACACATTGGCCGCATATTTTATATAAAAAAATGATCTTGATTAATCGATTTCGATAAAAAAAAAAGAGTTTGAATCCATCATTATACTAAGTTTGATTTGGAATTTTTCAAACAATGTATCATAAAAATATTACGAGTTCTTCTTTGGAACAACTTTATTAATTAACGAAATTTAACAATTTGATTTAACATTGGTGATTGCTAATAAGAAAATATTCACAACAGAGTAGAGCTGTCGTAGAACATATGGAAAATTGAATTAAATAGTGTTGCTTTCACTGTTATTTTGCAAATAAGCACGGAAAAAAGCTGCTGTTTTTTCATATTTGATCCTTCTTATGATCTCCTTCAATTCACTATACACACATATTTATGCATTAACTTTTTTAAAACTAATAAAATTTGCAAATATTCTTTTAATTTTTATTTTTATTTTCCAGAAATGACAAATGAATTTGAATATTTCGGTTTTAAAAATATACGGATAAGTTTTTTTTTATTTTTTATTTTTTAATTTGGGATATTTAAGAGGATGCCAAGAACCTTAGATTCAATTTAACATGGACAAATCAGGTAAATCTACTAGTCGGACATACTTACGAATAATATTTCTTCTCGCTAAAACATATCTTATTCCAGATCTAATTTATAGATATGAGCTTTTTGCAAGCTGCGATTCTACCATCAAAAGAAGACTTAACGTTATATTCAATAATATTATAAGATAAGAGTATGTATTAAGAAAGCATTCAAAAGTCTCTCACGTTTACACAAATCTTTTTGGCGTCTCGTTCGATAGCCTGTGTACTTTGCTATCTACACAAAATTAATGGGTGTAATAAACATACACAAACCCAATTTGACCGAGATCTATACGATAATTTTGATCTTATAGCAATTTAAGTCGATTCCATAGGGTTCACTTGTTTAGGGACTAGGTCTGAACATGAACTGAAAGAAGCTTATATACCAAATTTCATCAATATTTATTCATATTTGCGACCTATAGTTTAATTACAAAGTTTATATTGACACACAGACAGACTGACGCAGATAGACAGACAGACGGACGGACGGACATACATCTCTAAATCGAATCAGAAAGTACAATAAAATAAACGACATAGTGGTATAGGGTATAAAAATTTGCTTTGTCAAATCGCAAAGAGGAAAAAACATTATTATCCCATTACTCCATTGCCTTGTATCTGCATGGCAGTCTTACTTGTATGCTTCACGTCTTTGGAATATTCTTCCTCATACCCGACAATAGCAACGCAAATTGATTTAAGCAGTTTTTATTTAAATTTTTTGAAAAATTGCTCTTCTATATGTTTGTCTTAATATAATTTTTGGATATTGCATTCCTGTACTCTAAATATTAAAATAAAATAGAAATAAGTTTAATTTGTTAAATAAATTCTATAAAGATTTTGGTTGGTAAACGTAACTAATTCTGCTATTGGGACTTAAAGATGACAATCTTCTCATTTTTAAAATATTTAAGAACTACAACACAGCTTCTTATTATTTTCTTAAATTTTGGTAAATGTGTGCAAATTCCAACTTATATATTTTTCTGTGTGTGACAAGGGGTATATAATATTTAATAATTTAATCACCTTAATCATACTATTAATCGTTTTGAAAGAAAGCCTTATTGTATTTATAAAAATTACTAATTTTGGAATTATAAAGTCTCTTTAGATGATGAAGATTTTCAATTCTAAGTCTTTATTTTAAATCAGACTTTAAACAACTTTAAAAAATCTTCCTAGCCTCCATAGCTTACTGAGACAAAGGAACATATGATTATACAAACCAGCAATGGTTTATTTTAATCGTAATGTTTTTCAATAACATTGGTAGCATCTAGTTCTGGGATGATTAAAAAATGCACTTACCAAGAATTGCAACCCATCTAGTGTATTTTCAATACAAATTCATTCTTCAGATGACTGCATCAGTGACTGATAATCTAATAATCATTCCAGAGAATTGATTTAACAAAAATTATTATTACAACAATTTCAATATATTTATTATTTCCCATTCGGTGCAACTTGCCAAGAATATTCAATATATAATGGAAACAACATCAATAGAGAAAGTATACAAATCGCTTGAATAAAAATAACTTTCATGGTAATGTTATTTGATGACAAATATAATCACAATATGTCTTATAATTATAAAGGCACAAAACTCTAACGGAAACAAACGAATAAAATAAAATTTCTAAATAATCCAAATCATATTCAAATTAAAAAAAAGGCATCTTAATTAGTTTTTGTGAAACGATGTCAAATTGAACATTCAATCATATGCATATATTAGTTCCAACTAAATTATGCAAAATAAACAGAAAATTAAACATAATACGATTTTACAGAAAATGTAAATAAAGAAGAAAAAACCGGCGACGGTGAAATATAGTCTATTTTTATATATTTTATGTTCTTCATTTGTACTGCTCATCAATGCAATTAATAAAATAAAAAATGTTGTTATACCGTCGCAGCCATCATGAATAGATACAAAAACAAAACCACTCACAGATCTAAAAATACACAAACAAGAGCTGGTCGTTTGCATGGAAACTACGAACAAATACAAATGTTAGTAGGTAGATACGAGTATATCTGGCTGCCTGACAATACCAGCCATCATTGATTGTGTATTTGAATGGTGAATGCTTGTTCTTGTTTATTTTGTTGAACGATAAATTTCGTTTTAGCGTCGGCAGCCATCATGGTTGAGAATGCGATAGCATTATACCACACAATCAACACTACTATACAATACGCCACTCTGGTTTTTGCGTTTCGAGCAAAGTTCTTCGTTTCAACCGCATAGCATTGCCATCTGTGTTGAGTTAGTTTTACGTTTTACCAAGTATTGTTTGACGGTTTCTTGCCAAGAGTGTTGTGCCACAAGAAGGACAAACTGTAGAAAATTGGAAAATGATAGTAGGTACTGGCCAAGAAATTACATGTAGTGAAATAATTGTATAGAAAAAAAAAATGAAATGATTGCTTTACTGTCGTGATGTATGCGCATGCTTGTTAAACAGAGAGAGCTATGAAAACGAAAAAGGACATTGAAACACTCAGCAATTATTTGTGTTACAAGTATTGACTATACGAACTGCCAACTTTTGCGTTAGAGTGAAAGAGAGAATATGAGTTTGAAAAATAATAAAAATGTGATGGTATTTTATGCTAGACAAATTTACACTTTCCAACTGGAAGCTAAAGGTATGTATGTATCCTTATTGTTTGTAGTAATGATTATCATATTGGAATGAATAAGCACAAGCGCAAAGACAAATCACAGTGTTGCAAATAACATTTAGGGAATAGTATGGTGACAAACCCTCGGTGATGAAGAGATGGTAGTGCTGAAATTGGAAACATCTTGAATAAAAAGGGAATTTATTTGTTACTTTCGAGAAAGTACCAAAATTTATGAAATTAAATTCCATTCTCAAGCAATTACATACTCATTTTCAGAAATATGGTAAAATCGTTAAAACATCAATTGTTTGAAAATTATATAGATTTTCATTGAATAAAATATTGAAAATTTTATATAACACTCAATGAATATCAATGAATACTGACGATTTGAAAATGGGACGTGCGACACGGGTGATCTTAATATTCGGAGTATAGTATTTTTCAGGCCGAGATTAATGCGTTTCACTTAGCAATGGAAATAATTGCGTAAATGGATATGGACCATTAATGTTTTCGTGGACAGTCTTGCTGTTCTCAAAGACTCATAATCGAGGACAGTGAAGTCAATATGTCTATCAGGCACTATGGATTCCAGGATCTAGTGCACTCCAGAGGAACGATGTGGCTGTCGAGTGTTCACGCAAGGGCTGAGAATGGCTGGAGTGCATATTTATTGAACATATTCGGGGAAGCAACTGACTCAACTGAGTCAGTTGGTCCTTCCTAACTCCATAGTTAACTAAAACATTCCTTTAATTAGGTAATAGCTGCCTACTTATAGGACCTATTGTGAAGGATATTGTTTTATGTATCCTTACTCGTAGTTTGTAAAAGTTAATTTTTCCTATAGCCCTTAATTATATTTATCCAGCTGAAAGGGTTTCAGCTTATTAATAGGCGTTCAAAAGAACTGCCAAAAGATTTTGAGAATATTACTTCAAATAAAGACAAGTGCCATTCAGTTGTTAATAATAGTCTAATTTTATTTAATAATTGTTCTGTCTTATATACTACTTATGAAAATTAACTTAGTTGTTTAGTATTGAGTGATTTCCCAAATCACTCAATATTTTATTAAGAATAACAAAAAAAGTAAATTAAATTATAGGTGTCAGTTTAGGTTACATGTTGTCATATATTAATGCAAACGGTTAATATTCCTGTAACCCACTTCGACATTTGTAACATGACAACTTTAACATGTGTTGTTAATTTGTCATGCTACACAGTTGAAGTTGGTGATATTCGCTGTGCCTATGGTATGACAACATGGTTACATTACACTATCATTGGACACTGCAGTAGAGTGGATATACAAATATATAGGTTCCCTAAATGCCGATTATAGAAACTGTATGGATCTGTTTGTAATTAAGTTTTTTTTAAATAATATCAAAAACATTTCATGACCTTAAGATCGGAAAGAGTTTCTTTTATTTTTACACTTTTAATTTAAAAAATAATAGTTTATATACCATTCATTTTTTAACATTTTAATTTTAACAATCCATGACGACATATTTTGTCATTTAATAAATTTATTTTAGAAAATTAGTATGTCATTTTGTTAAGTTGAAAGAGCAAAAATATAATACTTTTTGCTTCCGTTTTCATTAAAGTCTACTTGCAATATATATGAAAAATTCGTATATTTCCGCCAGCAAAACATTTTTAACCCAAAATTTTTATCACTACCTAAATTTTAGAACAGCAAATTTTTTTAAAATGTTTGCAAATAAGATTTTCTGTATCTGTGTGTTAAGAATATGGCATAAATGGGCATGTTTAGTATGAAAAATTCAAAGATTAATGTGAGTAACAAAAATAGCAAACAGTTTACCAAATTTTAAATTAAATTAAAAAAAGATAACATTCATTTATTTATTATTGTGAGTAACAAAAATAGCAAACAGTTTACCAAATTTTAAATTAAATTAAAAAAAGATAACATTCATTTATTTAAGAGATTAACATTAATAATTATGTATATAAAACCATCGGTCATCATCGGATTTAACTACTGAATGTGTCCAAAGTATTATCACAACATATCTTTGTGTAGTGCTCCGATATTACTTTTTGGTACGAATTCTCATATTTTGGATATATTTCAGTTAGATTGAAGGAAATATTTGGCTCATATTTAAAACATGTGTGTACAACGGCGAAACTTTATTTGAGTTCATAAGCTGTTAGTTTGAGTAAAAATTAATATTTACTTTCAATTATCGGGAACAGTATGATAACAATAGTTCTGAAACTTATTAGTAACTTTAGCCGTGCATTAAAAAATTTATGAGGGATAATTTTAAAATCAGTTTTTTTTTTAATTTTAGTAATGTCTTCAATTAGCGGGGTGCTGATAATATTGCCATAGCCTAAAATTTTAAATAGTAGTGGAATATTAAAGAGGAAAATTAAAAAGTTTCGGTGAAAAAAAAATAAATCCTTTGTTTTCATACTGCTATATTAGAATAGATCTGCAAATCACGTCATCAAATGCAATGCCTGTAATTATGAATTATTCGTGTACCCCAAACAAACTTCAGTTGTCACATTCTCTAGACAAATTTCCTGCCATGATATTCAAACGTTTCAGACACTCAAATTAAATGCTTTGGCCAGCAAGAAATTTGGTTTGTTTATTTATTTTCCGTTGCAATACAAAATAAAACAAGGAAGTAAATTGAAGTTGGCCCATACCTATTACGCGATACTCAATACTATGCCTTAAAAGAATTGGTCTTAGGTCAAACTAATTGGGTATAAAAAATAAGCATAAACCAAATGTGAGTGGAACTTTTATTAATTTTATTACTTTTATATATATGGAAAAGTTCATATCAGATGCTATATTGGTATTTGGACTAGGTCGAAAATTAGGCCGAACCTGACCATATTTGGTAAAATCACTTCGTTTTTGAAAAAACATATACAAACCAAATTTGAGAAAAATCTATGTAACTTTTTCTTTTTTAGGTTTAGACTAAGATCGGGAAGTAGCTTTATATGGGGGATATGACTAAATATTGTCCTATAGGACTTTTTTGGTCTACTGATAAAAGGATGTAATAAAAACACGAAACCCCGATTTGAACGAGATCTGTATGATAATTTGGATCTTATATATCCATGTTAAGTATCCATTTGTATGGGGACAAAGTATGAACATGCACCGATTTCAATAGCATTCGCCCTATGACCGATATCAGCTTATACACCAAATTGCATTAAAATATACTCATATTTGCAACCTGTAGTTTGATTACAAGGTTTTCATGGACACACAGACGGCCCGATGGATGGACGGAGGGTCATCCCTAAATCGACTCAGAAAGGGATTTCGAGGCGATCGGATTAAAAAATATATGTCTAGGTCAAATACTTTTGGTAGTTGCAAGCGTCAGCATAAAGTTATAGACAAAAAAAGTGTTTGTTCACTTTCATTAAAATAAAGTTTTTATTTTTTGCAAAAACAGAATACCATTGCTTTCCTTTTGAGAACAATATTTATACCCTATACCACTATGTGGTTTGGGTATAATGACTTTGTGCTGCTGTTTGTAACTACCAAAAATATTTGACCTAGATCCATCTTTTATCATACCGATCGAATCAGAATCACTATCTGTCGGTCCGTCCGTCCGTCCGTCTGTGTGTCCATGTAAAGCTTGTAATCAAACTGCAGGTCGCAAATACGAACATATTTTGATGAAATTTGGTATATAAGCTTTTATCGGCCATAGGATGAACATTATTGAAATCGGTGAGAATCCGTCCATGTTCAGACCTAGCCCCCATACAAATGACCCCTATGAAATCGACTTAAATTGCCATAAGATCCAAATTATCATATAAATCTTAGTCAAATTGGGTTTGTATGTGTTTATTACATCCATTAATGAGTAGTTCAAAAATGATCCCTATAGGACAACTCTTAGTCATAGGCCCCATATAGAGCTGCTTCCCGTTCTTCACTTAAATCTATCAAAAAACAAAAATATTGCACTGATTCTTCTCAAATTTTGTTTGTGTATATTTTTGCAAAATACAAGAGACCTTACCAAAAATGGTCAGGATCGGTCCATTTTTGGGCCTAGTCCCTATATAGATATAGCATCCGATATGAACTTTTTCATATCTGCAGCCAAAAAAATTAATAAAAATCCCACTCAAATTTGGTTTATGCTTTTATTTTATATGCAGTTAGTTGGGCTTGAGAGATAGGGTCTCTAAACGCATGGTATAGGGTATCGTATAGTCCGTATAGACCGACTATAATTTTCTTACTTGTTTTCAGCTGGCTTTGAGAAAAATATACATATGTATCTATATTTTTTCGAAAGCATTTCTGTTTGATTAACAATCCAGTCTTATTAATAATCTGTTATAAATAATATATATACATATATATATATTTAGATTAAGAGAAAAATAAAGTTAATCTGCAAAAAGTTTGTCGTTTATTAAAAAAAATATATATAAGTATATATATACATATTCAGTACTAAAAGTACTTTAAAGCCTGATTTCCATCTCAGATATCACATCAGCAAACCATGGTTAATGTCTACAATAAGATATTGTCTGCAATATATTAAAATAATATATATAATAATTAAAGTAATAATTTTTCACTGTTAAATAATTATATGGTATTTTATTATTATTTTCCTGTAAATTTATTAAATTTATATTTTTCAAATTGGTTTATGCTAAATATAAACTTTATATTTATTAATACTAAGAGCATTCTCGTATTAAAAACAATTTCAAATTTTCTCTTTAAAAATTGACTCTTATAATTGTCTCTTACACACTAATACAAAGTAAATTAAATTCGTAGTAGTGTTAGTGGGGCTCTCTTAAATGAACGCTCTTAAGACTCGTTTATGTAAATGTGTTAGTGAGCATTCTCTTTCTATATTTAAATTTTAGTTCTCTTAAAATTGTTCTCTTAAGTGCACCTGTTTTGTCAATCTCTTTAATTAATTTTAGAAGTTTGGCGCCTTTACAAATTTCAATATACCGAGCATGTTAATGGATTTGTCGTATAAACAATGTTGTCTAAGTTATGCGATTTTGTTTTTGAGGAGGAAAAATTAGTTACCGTTTTGGGGTTGATAATGAAAACTCTGACATTCCTTTTCATTTTTGTACATATCTATTCTGATTAGATGTGTTGCGTTTTCATGTTGGAATTGCCCTTTCTTCGTGCCATTATAAAATACTTTTCGAATGCTGATACATATACGTTTAACACACTTCCCAATTCAACCCAAGCTGCCAATCAGTTGTAAGTTTCAATATCTTTTGTTGGCAACAATATGTTTCTTTTCATAATTGTAATCATTGTAAGGCTTCCATTGAGTTAACGGTTTAAAAGGGTTAAAATTTTTGAAAAATGTCTAGAATGTGCAAACCATACGAAACTGAGAATAGTGGAAATTGGATGTATAAATCCATAAATAATCTTAAAATTGAAAAAATAAGTATTGGTATATGTGTTGTAGCTTCTGAGATAAATGCGAATTATGAAAACTGATTATTAACCATACTGCTCGTAGGCCTGACTTTAGGTGAGTGCATTGAAGCGCATGACCAAAAAGTGCAAGTACGAGTGTATGTGAGATTAGATGAAAGTTCAAATCTCACGGCCGTCCTAAATAGGAAAATTTCATGTAGAAACAATCTAAAGGTCATATCACACGATGTATTTTTACATATGTACTGTCACTTTTTTATCCATATGTAATTCCGTATGTCTGCCTAAATTATTATTTTACATATAATTCATAATCTTTGCTATCACACGTGCATATGTATTTCTGTATGACATACCCTCTAAATGTAAACAACAGCTGATGTAATTTGTGAATTTAAAAAAATTTATTGTTAAAAATAAAGTTATATATTTTACATATTTTTTAATTGTTAATTAATAATAAACAATTTATTTTTCTTTTCAATATTAATCTCTATAAATTACTCTTTTTGCTTTCGCCACAAGCAGTGTTGTATTCTCATATGTTTGTCATGCCAAAATAAAACCTGCTCTAATTTAAAAATGTACATGTGAGTTTCCGCATGTATTGTTCATAAAAAATGTTTCATATGTATCACACAATGTGTACAAATTTTGTTGAAGGAAAATTTGACAGTACATATGTAGAAAACACATTGTGTGATAGTACCTTAATCAATTATGACAGCAATTATTACAATGTTTAACATAATCACTGATGAAGGCTCAGTTCCAGAAATACCGGTCAGATTATGAATACAGAGTATTTGTGATTTTTGTAAATAAATGCTTACTTTTTCTCTACCACGCGCTACTAAAAACGATATTGTAATTTAAAACAAATGTTCAATGCTCAATATGCAACTCTGAGAAATATTCATAATTTATTTATTAATAATTTACTAATTTATAAATAAATACAGCTGCAAGAGCAATATAATGAATTAGGACCATTGATACATCATCAAAAATGTGTGCAAATAGATGTAAAAGTACTTAATGTGAATTTAAACCCCAATAGGGCTTTAACTAAAAAAGCATAATTAAAAAAAATATATTTAAAGATCAGCTCTTTCTTTAATTGATTGCATTCAACTTGATCATTTTCTTCAACTGACGCTATCTGAGGATGGAAAGGACCCGTAATGTCTAAGATATCAATATTGCAACAATTGAATTCTTGAATGAAAATTGCGAAATAACAAATCTAGTTTACATAAATTTGTGAACTTCTGTTCAACGGATTAGAATGGGAAAGCCAATATATTAATTAAAGATATTTGAAGCCATATTTATCTCATCTACAATGTTAATTTTACAATATCCTGCTGAAATTGGATATGAATTCTAAATTCTTTCCCAACGAATTTTTTTTTTAATTTTTATTCAAATATACGAAACTATTATTATTGCA
Organism: Cordilura impudica; assembly: GCA_963682025.1. Taxonomy (NCBI): domain Eukaryota; kingdom Metazoa; phylum Arthropoda; class Insecta; order Diptera; family Scathophagidae; genus Cordilura; species Cordilura impudica. The sequence continues at coordinate 197,664,045 of OY821517.1, read as the reverse complement.
AAAAAAAAAAAATCTTAAAAACAGAGACTTTAACGTTTTATACATAAAGGCAGCTTTTAAGTATTATCTATAATTTTATTCTCCAATCAAAATATTATAATTATTTTATTATAATTATTTATTTATCGCTCAGAAAAAAATTTTTTTTTAAACGGATATTGATGGATTTTTAAATAAAAATATGAAATAAACATCAGTCAGTGAATTATAAGTCATCATAAGGCTATAATTTCTTGCAACACTTAACCTTATATTGCCGTTCTTGATAATTTCGTTCCGTTTGTTTAAAACTTGTCTAGCACCGAATATATTAGGTTTTTGGAACCGAATAAAAGCATATGTTTTATAATTTGTTTGTTATGATCGTTGTCGTTTAGTTTATGGCACGATACTAAAGAATCTTGTGGAGTATTAGGTTTCTTATTTTTTATATTTTGTATATTCATATAACTATCTTTTAGTAAGACGATGAAAATTTCTATTATTGTGTTATAAACTATAAGACGACTGTGTCGAATTCGCTATATGTAAAAAAGAGCAATTTTTTAATGTAAGTTGGTATTTTCAGAGTAATAGCTATGAAATAAACTCCAAAATAAAGAAGTTTATTTGAAAGCAGTCTCTTTATATATACTTAACCCTCCATACGGACATAAGTGATTTCTTGATATTTTGCAAAAATATCTAAGTGACCTCAGTAAATATCGTTTTGTATTAATTTTATTAATTGTGCCCAGAAATTGAAGTATATTTAAAATTGTGTTGTAAATCAACTGCAATTTGTAGAACATTCAGAATCATAAGGTATGAAAACTGCCGACATCTAAGTATCATCTGCCAAAATCTAGGTATTACCAGCCATATTCTAAAAATCATCTGCCAAAAATCTAGGAATCATCTGCAAAAAATCTAGGTATTATCTTTATCAGCTCACGTGGTCAAATCATATAAATAATGTAGTTGGGAAAACTTACGTTAAACTGAGATCTCTTTGATCAACACAATATTTCACACCTTTGAAAGTAAGAATTCTACTTGACAAAACGTTTATAATTCCTGGCCTTTTGTACGGCTCTAAAATTTTTGCGACTCCTCGAGAAAACGTCGTATAAATGTTGTATATAATAACATTATTCGGTATGTTTTTGGTCTAAGAAGATTTTCTCATATTACTCCCTTCTCTGAAAGACTATTTGGCGTGTCTTTTGATAATCTTTTAAAAATTAAATTTATAATTTTTATGCACAAAAGCATTTACACAAAAAACAAGTAAGAAAATTATAGTCGGTCTAGACCGACTATACGATACCCTATACCATGCGTTTAGAAACCCTATCTCTTAGGCCCAACTAACTGGACATTGAAAATAAGCAAAAACCAAATTTGAGTGGGATTTTTATTAATTTTTTTGGCTGCAGATATGAAAAAGTTCATATCGGATGCTATATCTATAAAGGGACTAGGTCCAAAAATGGACCGATCCTGATCATGTTTGGTAAAGTCTCTTGTATTTCGCAAAAATATGTACAAACAATATTTGAGAAGAATCAGTGCAATATTTTTGTTTTTTAATAGAGTTAAGTGAAGATCGGGAAGCAGCTCTATATGGGGTCAAAGGGATCATTTTTGGATTACTCATTAGTGGATGTAATGAACGCATACAAACCCAATTTGAGTAAGATCTATATGACAATTTGGATCTTATGGCAATTTATGTCGATTTCATATGGGTAATTTGTATGGGGGCTAGGTCTGAACATGGACCGATTCTCACCAATTTCAACAGCTTTCATCAAAATATATTCATATTTGCGACCTGCAGTTTGATTAAAAGCTTTACATGGACACACAGACGGACGGACGGACGGACGGACGGACGGACATTGTTAAATCAACTCAGAACTCAGTGATTTTGATTCGATCGGTATAATTAAAGATGGGTCTAGGTCAAATATTTTTGGTTGCTACAAACAGCAGCACAAAGTCATTATACCCAAACCACAAAGTGGTATAGGGTATAAAAAAAACCTAGCTATTTATTGGAATAATTGCAATTTGCCAGGTCTGATTCAGAAGGAAATCTCATAATTCCTATTCATAGGACACTTGTCTCAGAAGAGCAATTCTTTGCCAATGCACTTGCACAAACTTATCAACTAACAAACAACGCAAGACTAATTAAGAAACAAATTTTTGATTATTTTGTATAGTAAAATCTTTGAAATTTTTTATATATTGTTATCTTGTTTTGTTATTTTATTTCATAAATTATTAATATATGTAATTAATTTTATTTATATTTTTATTTTACCCATATAATTAATTAGTCCTGTACTGTAATTATAAGAATAATTTTTCTTGTTGTACAGGAATGCACAATAAATAAATAAATAAAATAAATATTAACCACAATATTCAGAGACGTGACAAAAAATGCAAGAAACAATCTAACTATCTTAAAATTACAAACTAAACAAATGTTACAATGTTGAATATAACCACCAATGAACACTAAAAGCCAGACAACACATTGCAACGGTCTGATTAAAAATATTAGAAGGTCAGTTATGCTTTCTTTTTCTGTACGATTTACGATGTATATGGGTTGAGTTATTCGTCCTCTTGTACTCCTCCCAGATATAACTATAGTGCACCAAAACGTATTGAATGAACCAATTATTGCCCGGAGATGTGTAGAAGTTAATACCGAGTGTGACTATTATATGGGGATTTGGTACAAAAATGCTGCGATAATTACATATTTACTGTTGTCCACTATGTGTTCCAAAAATATATATATACTAATTTTAGTAAAATATGTCATACCTTAAGATTTAAATAAATACTGGGTGGCTGCTTTATATGGAGAATACGACTAACCTTTGGACTACATTCTCTTTCTAATAGAATAATCCGGATCTTAGGACAATTTAAGTCGCTGTCATATGAAATATTTTTATGCAGGCTATATCTGAACATTCACTTATGGGTAACCACCTCTAGTTTAGGCACAATATTTAAGTCTTCGTAATAGCGTTTCTTAGACGAACAGTCTTATAATAGCCGGATAAAGTAATTTTGGTAGTTAAAAACATTAGCAGAAATTCAGCATACTCTAATCATAAAATTTTACAATATATAGAGTATTTTTTTATTGTTTCCTGTAATTAAAGTCCAGATATAGTAAAGGTGCCAAAACGATATTGTGTATGCATTTCATAATTCTAATACATACAGCGCATACCACTTTCTCTATTTCTGAATTAGTCAAAAAAGAGTTGGGTTCTAATTATGTTACGGGATAGAAGAGGATTTACAAAAAAATTTTGGTATATGATCTTAAAGGATATAATATATCTATATGTATCTGTCGTATATCTATTAAGGCAATGAAATAAAGTATTTTTGTATATGCCTTATAAAATTTATATAACTAATAAAAATATATTTTTTTTAACAGGGGTTGCAAACAAATAAAAAAAATTCCACTAATGGGAGCCAATAACACAAATTAGTACAAAAAAATCTACTAGACATGGCTTCTTATATTTTTTATTTGAAACCTTAATATTAGACTAATACGTATTTTATCTCATAAAGCAGATGTATTATTATAAAAATCTGACAATAGTTGTTCGATTATGTTCAAAAGAAGAATGACTTCATAATTCTGTAAACAAATTAGTAAAATAAGTCAAAATTCTTATGGTAATGATGATGATGATAATGATGATAGTGATGATAATGATAATAATGACTATGTACTATGAGTTTATATGTAGTTTATATGTGTGTATGGCATCCGTAACAGCGTTTTATATGAAGATTTTATTAGAACTCTACAAATATTCTCAATTACTAACGTACCTACATCAAACAAAAACTATGCCCAGAAAGTATTTGGAATTTTATTTTTAATATTTTCTTTTTTTTCGTAAGAAAAACTTTAAGCAAAATAATCATTGTACAACTATTGGTTAATTTGGGTAAATTCCTGCCGAACAAGAAATTTCGAATGAAAAAAATTACATTAGGATTAGTACAGAGATCGTAAGAGTTTCGGAATTTAAGGAGTTTCCTCCTTTCACATGAATAAGGGATCAGTGATTTCAAAATATACTATATGCAAACTAAAATGCAAATTATAATTGCCAAATATGCCAGATGTACGATTAAAAATGATAGTTTTTTGACATATTGTTAATTTAAACGTATCGCTCACGTCATTACACGGTCGATGTTTGGAATTCATTCGGATGATGAGATTCATCTTATTTTCTATTTCATTTTAGTGCTTTACCTGTATGTATGTGTATATGTTCGTAGCTATACTCGCATACTATAAAGTAGTTAAATTTTAGAAGATGTCAAGAAACCAAGATGTACGGAATTATGTGTCTGTTTGTATGCACGTATGAACGAGTATGTACATATGTATGTGAATACAATACCTAGCAAAACACAATAAACGGTCACATAATAATGTTTTTTTAAGTGTCAAAAACATCATAAACATTACAGTTTTATGGCTAAAACAGGCAATCAAAAAATGCAATTAGTGTCGAAAGAGTTGACACATTTACACTTGAACCCAACAACAAATTATGCCTAAACTAGCCAAACAAAAGTAAACGTTTAAAGTTCTGAATTAATCCTATAAGAAGCACAAGTGTATATGATATTATACAACCCTTAGATCTAAAAAAAAAAAACACAGGAAACTGGAATCATATCTATAGAACCAGTTTTGACCGTGAAGATATAAAAAAAAAATTGTTTAAACAATTGAAACACAGGAATATTTGTTCATAAAAGAATAACAAACAAACAATACGCAAGAAATAATGATTAAATCGTAAATGCTCAAAGATTCTGACATCCAATTAGAAAATCCAATTAGAAAAGTCTACTATAAAACAAAAAAGAGATTTAAATATAAGCATATAAAAAATTAATCATTTATTAAATAGGGTTCTAATATTTAAATATTTCCAGATTTTGTATGCTAAGAAGATTAGTTTTTACTGTCACTCTACAAATACTGGGATGAGCGAGTCTGGCAAATTAAAAATTTAATTCCCTTCTCGACTTAACACAGAGATTGAAAACATTTTCTTTTTTAATAAACTAATTTTTTAATACAGAAGCATTACAATTTTCAAGGCATCCGTCAATGGGTTAATGCACTTATTTTTCTTTATGACCGTTTCTATAAAGCAAAATGCATATGTTAACAAAACGCCATGCAGACAGCTTCTAGTAATACTCGTACATATATAGTTACTTTTAATTGTTTTATTACCAACCAATCTAAATATAATAAAAAAAAAAAAATACAACAACATTTGAAAAAGTGCTAATAAAATTTACTTTTTTTAAGCGGTATACGTATTCCTATGCCAATAAACATGTAAGTAAAACAAAACAAAAAGTTATAGAGCGGAAGGATTAAACATTTGGCATACCAATACACCAGCAGACCACCTGACTAGACCAATATTGTACATAATTATTGAAGGGAACTCCTTGATTTATTATTTCCGATCTTCAATGAAAAACCATAAAATTGACAATATTACGCGAATTCCGTAATATGTGGCATAATAATAAAATGAAAATCCAGGAACAACAACAGGCAGCTAAACGAAAATAATAAAGATTTACGACTAAACATTAACTTGGCACAATGAATGGAGGTCTTCATACACGCCACAGTTAATCACGTTTGTATAAAGCGGGTACGCTAACAGGTGTTGGCCGCAATACTAAGGACTTTAAAATAAACGCAATTAATTTATATTTTTAAACTGTTTTAAGATATTCATGTGCTAATTTTAAAAATAAAAAAATGTTTTAAATACCTGAACATCTATAATATTAATAGGCTAGGCGATTTATTGTGACCGATGTTTTGTTCTACTGTTTTATCCGATTTTGACCCAACGTATATTATTTGAAAGGTATTTCTTTTTAGCAGTTTTGCGGATGTACAGATTTGTAAATTTTTTCCTTTGTTTTGAGTAAATTGCATTTAAAGTTGGTATTAACATATATATAAAATTATACATATGCTATGTGTGTTTTATTAAATTTGTTAATGTGTTTGTTAATGAGTTTGTTATTTTCAACCACAATAATAATAAACAATGAAAGTGTTGGTTTGTAAATTGGCTAAGTTGAAGAATAAAGCTGCCTAGAAATTGCACTCGAAATTCGAGCGCTGAAATCTGCTAGTATATATAAATATAGGACTCTAAAAACCCTTTTTCCACTTTACAACTCAAAATATTCAAAATTCCGCAGATTATGTCGTTATCATAGATTCATATATCAAGCAAATACAATATTTTTAATATTTAAATTCTATTAATAAATATAATTTTTCTATTGAAAATACTTTTTTTTTTTGACAAATGGTTATTCTTAATGCCGCACCCTTCATAGACCTATCTTTTTACACCATAAGTGATGAAAGTATAGTGACTCTGTTGCCACGTTCTTAACTACAGAAAATACTTGATCTAGATCCACCTTTTATTATTCCGATCGACTCATATTCATTTTGTGAGATATGTCCGTCCTTACTTTATTATCGAACTAGAGGTAACACATATTGCACTGAAAATTAGTGCAATTTCAAATCTAACCTTTAAACATATATCCTCTATGGAATGAGTTAAATTGTCGTCAATCCAGGTTATAATATTTGTGGTAAATTTTTCGTCAAATTTATTTCGTTTTATTTTTGGAACACATAAGCGACCTTAATAAATATGGCGCGGATCAGACCATGAAATATTTTGACTTATGACCCTTTCCTGCAGTATCGTACAGTGTGACTATGGCGACTTATTTTTTTAATTTCCATATCAACAAAGTAAATTCTTATTCTCATATATCTCTATCTATCTTTGATAGTTGGGGTTTAGAAACTTTGTGTAAGCCCACAAGTAATTGATGCGAGAATTCGAGCTAATAAGATGTGAAATCGAAGGCACTGAAATTTTGTATAAGTTCATAAGCTTTATTTCCATTTTAGAAAAAAGTGAAATTTAAGAGCATGTGGAAAGAATTATTTGTATGGAGCTGTGGTCTGAGTATGAATCAATTTTCTTGTAACATATCCGATTACCTGATCCCTAGCTCAAGATAGAATAAAAAAGAATTGGAAGAAATTAGTAAATTTCAGAATAGCTTCTTAGTGCGTTAGATCTGACTAAGTTTAGGCACAAAACAGTATACTTATACGCTATACCACTATGTGGTCAAGGTATAATGACTTTGTGCTGATGTTTGTAAAAATATTTGACCTAAACCCACCTTTTATTATACCGATGGACTCAGAATAACTTTCTGAGTTGATTTAGCGATGCCCGTCCGTCTGTCCGTCTGTGTGTCCATGTAAATCTTTTAAGCAGCCATTGCATGAACGCTGTTGAAATTTGTGAAAACGGTGTATGTTCAGATATATTTCCCATACAAATGACACCTAATTAGTCGACTAAAATTGCCATATGATAAAATTTATCACAAAGATGTCGGTCTAATTGAGTTTGTGTGTATTTTTTACACTCATTAATGAGTGGTCCAAAAATACGACCTATTGGACAATTTTTAGTCATAGCCCCCATATAAAACTGCTTCCCGATCTTCACTTTAATCTATAAAATAACAAAAATGTTGCACAGATTTTTCTCAAATTTGATTTGTATATGTTTTTGCAAAAAAAAAGTGACCTTACCAAATATGATCAGGACCGGTCCATTTTTCGATATAGCATCCGATATGAACTTAGTCATATTCAAAGCAAAAATACCACTCAAATTTGTTTTATGTTTATTTTCTATATCCAATTAGTTGGGCCTAAGGAATAGGGTCTCTAAACGCATGGTATAGGGTATCGTATAGACGGTCCAGACGGACTATAATTTTCTTACTTGTTTATAATAGTTTGTTTAATCTGAAACTTTCTATGTCACAGACTGAGTACTGAATATTGTGAGACTTTGATTAACGCAACCCTCGAAAAACGAAGTTACTCGATAATTGTGGCTCAGTTTTTACTTATATAAATATATTATATTCTTTTTCTTATATTATTTTTATTTAAAAAAAAACAATTTTTATAAAATCAATTACTACACAAAAAAGAGATCGTTAAAGCTACATTAGATCTATAACAGTCATTTAAATTTATGAGTACGCATATAATTAATATTGTATTAGATGGGAAAGGAGAATTTTTACAATCAAAACTTTCATTAAAGCATTAAATTATACTAGCAGATTCGAGCGCTCGAAATTGGAATGCAATTTCTAAGCCAATTCACAAACCAACACTTTTATGGTTTATTATTATTGTGAATGAAGAAACAAACTCATTAACAAACACATTAACAAATTTAATCAAAAACACATAGCATATGAATAATTTTACGTATGTGTTAGTAGCAAATTTCAATGCAATTTACTCAAAATAAAGGAAAAAAATTAAGAAATCTGTAAATATGCAAAACGGCTAAAATGAATAGCCTTTCAAATAATATACGTTTGGTCAAAATCTGAATAATACGGTAGAACAAAACATCGGACACAAGAAATCGCCTAGCCTATTAATATTATTGATTATTTTTACTTAATTAAGCAAATAATCTTTTTGAAGCAGTCATTTTCGAGCAGTCATTTAAAATTTGGTTATACTGATATTGATATTGTTTTTGCAACTACCAAGGTTTTCATTTTGCTGTGTTTACCGAGGTTCCATTGTATTATTTTGACATTGAATTTATTGTAAATGGAATCTTCTGCCTACAGGAATCGAACTATTCAACCTAGCGAACAACAATTAGATAAGAAAATATAAATTGAACACAATTTTTATACTGATAATAAAATATAAAAATAAACTGTATTATTTATATCATAATCAAACTGTTACAGGGTCCATAGTAATTTGAGAATCCGATCTAGGGTCATACGTGTTAATTTTGTTTTTTTTTTTATACCCTATACCACTATGTGGTTTGGGTATAATGACTTTGTGCTGCTGTTTGTAACAACCAAAAATATTTGACCTAGACCCATCTTTAATTATACCGATCGAATCAGAATCACTTTCTGAGTTGATTTAACAATGTCCGTCCGTCCGTCCGTCCGTCCGTCTGTGTGTCCATGTAAAGTTTGTAATCAAACTGCAGGTCGCAAATATGAATATATTTTGATAAAATTTGGTATATAAGCTTTTATCGGCCATGGGATGAACGCTATTGAAATTGGTGAGAATCGGTCCATGTTCAGACCTAGCCCCCATACAAATTACCCATATGAAATCGACATAAATTGCCATAAGATCCAAATTGTCATATAGATCTTACTCAAATTGGGTTTGTATGCGTTCATTACATCCACTAATGAGTAGTCCAAAAATGATCCCTTTGACCCCATATAGAGCTGCTTCCCGATCTTCACTTAAATCTATTAAAAAGCAAAAATATTGCACTGATTCTTCTCAAATTTTGTTTGTACATATTTTTGCAAAATACAAGAGACTTTACCAAACATGATCAGGATCGGTCCATTTTTGGACCTAGTCCCTTTATAGATATAGCATCCGATATGAACTTTTTCATATCTGCAGCCAAAAAAATTAATAAAAATCCCACTCAAATTTGGTTTATGCTTATTTTCTATATCGAAGTAGTTGGACCGAAAGATAGGGTCTCTAAACCATGGTATAGTGTATCATATAGTCGGTCTAGACCGACTATAATTTTCTTACTTGTTATTCTTCAGATAATTCGAAACGTTTTCAATACAATTTATTTAAATTTATTTCATACAAGATATTTTTTATTGTCAGATTCCTCGCTTATTGATAATGCATATTGCAACTATATTTATATTTTTTGTTAGTAAAATTGTTGTACACTGTCGTTTTTTTGCATTTAACAAGATAATCAATACGCCTCTTTTTCACCATCTATTCTTCTATGAATTACAACCAAGTGTGGGTGAATCATATGAAAAATGTGTTTTGCTCCTTTACAACAGTGAACGATATAATTTTTATTGTTCGTTGTATTTAGTATTCACCCTGTATAAACACGAACTATGCCATCATCATTGTAAACATTTCCTGCAGACATCTATAAATAACTTGAATTTATTAATCTATTCATGTATTTGATCGCAGTGATGATCTATCTATTTATCCGCCCATTGGAATTTCTATTTCATTGTGAACTTGAGACTCTCGGGTATTCTGAAAAGAAACAAACAAATGAAGTGAAAAATTAATAAATTAAAATATAATTATCATGTGGTGTGAAATTGTGAATTACATATATTTATTATATTTTATTTATTTTTGTGACAGACGAATGACATGTTTTGATTAAAATATCTATTATAATAATGCTATTATAGTATTGCTTTGGCCAATATAGATCAGCGATAGCCAACAGATTGATTCCGATCAGCCTGTCATTTTCATAGTGAATGAAATTTATATTGTTATAAATTAAAATTATTTAACTTAGAGTAAAATTATGGTTCATTTGAAACGTTTGAAACTTATATCTTCAATTTTAAATCACATTTTTCTTTTTTATACGAATTAGTTTATGTTTCATAAAATGTGCCTAACCGATTCGAAATTTATTAATTAATGTCATCTTATAGATCGCAATAATAAAATTTTTAAAAAATGAACTGAAAAAGTTTCGAAAGATTTCGACGTTAGATACCAACGTATTTCATACAACTATAGTATCAGAAGGAAATTTTGGAGAGTTCGTTTGTCGGAAATAGTATTAAAGGCTAAAAGCATACATCAATAATTATGTTTTGGACCCGTTAATTAATAATTTCCATATTTTTGTCTTATAATTTATATAAAAAGCTAAAACCTTCGGCACAGCAAGCGATTTCTGAAATCCCTTAGGACTTTTTATTCTAAATATCTTTTTTTAAACAATTAATAAAAATAACCGATGGTGAATAAATGGTAGAAGAAATATGTTTGAACTTTAAAATACTTCACGTACATATGTATATTCTATACTACAGATCGTTCAGCACGGCTGATAAAATATTGCAGTGTCTTAGAATACATTCCTGAGCCTTCTGGAAGTTTAAGGGCGGATTTTGGATTTTTTTCTGAATGTACAACATGTCGAGAGTTTTGTGTCAAAATTTCAAGTAAATCGGAGCAAAACAAACAGATACACCGTTTCAAGCGACCTACCTTCATACGGTTTATCGTATATGTTAAACACTAAACACTAAAATAGATTTTCTCGCAAACAACATTTTTGAAGACCGTGAACATCATAACTCAAAATCTACTTGACCGATCCTTTTGAAATTTTATACACTACATCCACACATAAATCAACAGGTACCATCTTGTCTTCCCATTTTTCAACAACAAATTCACATAAAAATGCTGGCAAAAAAAAACTTTTAGGATGTTTCATCTTATAAACGCATTTCGAATTTTTGTTTCAGTTTATCTGGTATTTATTAACATTTTTAGCTGAAAATTTTTTCAAAGATACTTCAATTGTTATGATATACGTACATATAAAACAAATAATCCGACGTTGTTCATATCTTTAAATAAAATAAATAAATAAAAAATTATAATGAAAATACCCCTTTTTCGCCTTTAAAACCTTATCCCGCCTTTAAAATTAAATTATTTCAAGTTTAATTTTTTTTATAGAACCAAGCATAAAACCAAACTTCATACCATTCATCACAAAACAACTAATATATGAGTATATAATAAATTTCATCTTATCGCAAGATAACGCAGAAATATCGGATTGATCTCATTCTGTCTATTCAGAGAATGGATGCTTTGCAGCATCCGAACTTATTGCCAACTGAATTTTGGTAGTTTTATGTAGTATCACATTATTTTGTTGTGATTACTGAAAAATATTTTCCAAATAATCATACAGAGTCTAACACAACAACTTTTTTAAACAAATTCGATTGCGTAAACTGTGATATTCAGTTAACGCAATGCTATTTAGCTCTGTATTTATTCCATCATCCTTTTATCGCAGTTGTCCATTTCAATTGGGCAATGTTTTTATTTTATTTATTATTTATTTATTATTAAATAAAAATTTTTAATAAATTAATATATCTTTGATAATAAAAATGAATAATTACGAATTCCAAAATAATTGTTCTTCTAAATTTTTCTAAGAGAAAATTAAAATTTTTATAATGATCTGCTACAATGTTACTTCTCTGATATAACTAAGTTAATATAAAATTTGCAGAAACCTACTAAAGCCATGACCTTTGAAGCATGCACAGAAGAGGTAAAGTTTTATGTTTTTCGCTCCAAGTGAATTTTAATGGAGATTGAGGAAAAACATAGATCCGTAAAAATACTAGAGATAATAAGTTAAAAAGCAGGCCATCCGCATTTGTCCATTACTCTTGTAACATTTTAAGGCCCCTTTGTATAATGAAAATAGAAGCAAATTATGTATTCACACTTTTGACTTTAAAATTCTAACTAGTCGTTTTTTTAATGTTATCATTGAAAGTGCCAAATTATGTAAAGATTTTGAGAGCAGCATTATATTTCAATTACATAAAAAATGAGATGCTACTTGTCCCAATAATAATCGGGGAATTTATTCTATGAATTTTGTGGCAAAGTTGTTAATGGAACCCATAAAATGCAGACGTACAGAATTTATTGAAGAATAAGATATTTTTAATGAATTTCAAGCTTGGTTTAGACAAAATTATTGAACTGTAGATAACATATATAATTTACCAAGTATTGTACATGTGGCAACCCTTGTCAAGCAAACGAAGCTAAACATGCGAAAATCAGTTGTACAACTGTTTGGAGTATTATAAAAATAGATTTTGATCAGACCAGTGGGTTTTTGTAATCAAATTGAAAATAATTTGAAAAAAAAATATAATTATATTCTTGAATAATATAGTGTGTTTTATTATCCAGCAATCGTAATTTGACAGGTTGTTACAGTACATATGAAATTCAAAGACAAAAATAAAGTATACGGTTTCATTGTGGACTTTAGAGCAGCATTTGATAGAGCACCAAGAACACCTCTAATATTTAAGCTTCATGCATTAGGTATGTGTTATAAAGTTGTGAACCTCACTGATAATATTCATAGCAATACGAAGTCGGTTGTGTCGACAGGTAATGATTTTATTGAATCCTTTGAAACTTATACTGGTGTTAAACAAGGGTGCTTTTTACACTTTACCTTAATGACCTTCATGAACACATAGGGGGAAGTCTGGTTATAGATAATATAAATGTGTACTTACTACTTTATGTAGATGATATCGTCTTCTAGCAAATAACATAGACTTTATCCATAGTACGGTAAAACAAGTTATAAAATTACTCTGATCAATGGAACATGGAAGTTAACATGGTTAAATTGGAAATGATGGTTTTTCGGACATGAGGCAGAATTGCAGAAAGGGAAAAATAATAAATAAAAATCAATTGGTAGGGATAATTAATGAATACAACTATCTAGGTATAATTATGACGTCAAAACTGAATTTTAGATAAGAAATATTTCAGCAAAAAATAGCATTAATGCAACGTGGTCCTCTTCATGAATAAACCCAATATAATTATTAAAACGAAGTGGAAGATATTCCAATCAGTTTATAGGTTCATACAAGCGTATGCAGCTTAGATTTGGGAGTTCAGATTATATGATGAAGTAGACAAGCTACAACGTTACTTTTTGAAAAGAATTAGAAAACTTTCAGACTTTACACAAAACTATGTTCTATTGTTAGAAACAAACGCAGAATTACATCTATAGAACTTTATTTCAATAAAATCAGAACAGGCTACCTCACAAATTGACCATGATGTTAATTCTAAATAATATTTTTTTTGGGTAAAAGAATTTAATGAAATGGATAGTGAAATTGGAATTCAAATCAAAAACTCTTGTGAAAATGCAACAGCAAGCAGTAAACAGTAGACCTCGTTTCCACAAATATTTAGATTATAGTTTGAAAATCAGTTATATCGATAACTCATATAATCAGATTGAAGTCACCACCAAATTGAAAGAAAGGTGCGATATAGTGGAATTAATTTCAAACACGGTTAATGCCACAGGAGATTAGAGATGCTCCTTGTCTCATACTTAAAGAATTCAGAAACAGATACTTTGAGAAGCCATATCTTGTTGAAATCGAACTTATTAATATACTAAACGGTAAAATGCTCAATGGGTGGAGACTTTATAACTATGTTAAAATTGTTTTAAATATACGAAGATGAATCTTTATAGGTTCATTACTAACTAAAACAAAAAATATATATTTGGAACACGTTTATACATCTTATTTTAAGACTAAAATTTTTATAACAGACGACTACATGTCATTGTTATTTTTATTTTTATTTTTATTTTTATTTTTATTTTTATTATAAAATGTTTATACTTCATAATTTGAAAATAATAAATAGATAAGTCTTTTTTTAACTACAGTCATATATTTTGAGAAAGAGGAATTATCTTATTATTTGCATCATTTGTTTAACTGTTAAATATAGTTTAGAATATTCTAAAACTCCAGAACTAAATCATGATCTGAAAATAATTCTAAATTGGGCAACAGTAAATTATGTACGACTTAATCGAAATAAGTCAAAGTGTATAATAATTAACAATAAAACGGTGCATTTCTAAAATGAGGGTTCCACAATAGGCATCGTGGACTCAGTAAAAAATCTCGGTGTTATGTTTAATGCAACTCCAACTTAGTCAAATCATGTTAATTAATACTCTGGCAGTTTTTATAGTATGCTAAGGGGGGTAAGATTTTAAAAACTTTCGAGAGTCTTGTGTCAAAATTTCAAGTAAATCGGAGCAAAACTTCAAACGATGCAGCGTTTCCCGCGACCGGCCTCATACGGCATATCGTATACAAATCAGTTTTTAAAAAACTATAAATCGATTTTCTTGCAAATAAATGCTCGAAGTCCGTGAACATCATAACTCAAAATCAACTTGACCGATTCTTTTGAAATTTTACACACTATATCTAACCACGAAAAGTTTTTTTTTTTATTCCATTTTCTTCCCCATTTTTTAACAATAAATTCCCAAAATTTTATAGCAAAAATCTTGTTTTTCACTTCAAAATGCTGCAAAAAAAAAAATTGAAAAAATTCTTCGGCGCTGCCTCGGAAAACATGTCACCTTTTAAACGCATTTGGATTTTTTTCTTTCACATGATCCGGAAACGAGTTATGATGTTCACCACAAAACAACAACACCTCCGGAGATTCGCTGTCACGGAATTATTTATTAAAATTTTTAATTTAAATTTTTTTCGAAGATTCTACAAATGTTATGCTTTAACATGAATATGAAAAACATAATCCAACATTTTTCATATCTTCAAAAAAGAATTATGAAAATACGTCTTTTTTAATTTTTAAAACCTTAAGACCTACATAAAACTATTATGACAAAAATATCATTTTGAATGATTAAGGTTCGCAAGATCTTCCAGAGGAAATTGAATAATTAAATTTAAACACCGGCACCATGCTTTAGAATATCAATTTATATTCCAACTATTCGTCTCTGGAATTAACTTCCTTATGTTATGCAAAATACAATCAAAGCACTGGGGTTTAAAAAATTTGAGAATTACTTTCAATTACACTTTGATCTGTCCATCCGTCTTTGTATCAATGTAAACCTTTAGTCAAACTACAGGTCGCAGATTTGCATCTATTTTGACTAAATTTAGCATATTGGTCTCTATTGGGCATAGAATAAACTCTGTAGAAATTGGTGAAAATTGTAGTCCCCATACAAATAACCACTGCGAGATCGACTTAAATTGTCATAATTTCCAAATTATAGATATCTCGGTTAAATTGGGATTGTGTGTTTATTACACCCGTTAATCAGTAGTCCAAAAATAAACCATATAGGACAATTCTTAGTCATAGAACCCATATGAAGCTGATTCCCGCACTTCACGTAAATCTAGAAAAAAAACAAAAGTATTGCACAGATTTTTCTCAAATTTGGTTTCAACATGTTCTTGCAAAAATGAAGTGACTATCAAAAATGGATATCCATTTTTTTACCTAGTCACCTTACAAATATAGCTTCCGATATGAACTTTTTCATATCCGAAGGCAAAAAAATTAACAACAATGCCACTCAAATTAAGTTTAAGCTTATTTCGTATATATAATTAGTTGGAACTAAGGGATAGAGTCTATAAGCCCATGGTATAGGGTATCGTATAGTCGGTCTAGAACGATTATAATTTTCTTACTTGTTTGTTTAATGTTATTTATTTATTTATTTTTTTTTTTTTGAAATTTGTTTAAATTGTAATTTATTATATTTTTAAATCAAGATTAATAGCAAGTTAGTTAAAAAATGGAAGACATATTAAACATATAAAAAGCCTAATTAAATTAAATTATGTACTGTATTATATAAGTTTAATAATTATGAAATAAATATCTACGAAATTAAATGACAGCCACTCAAAATTGCTTATGGACATATAATGATTTGACAAAGAACCATGTATTCATTATGGTTTTACTATAGTACATATCTTCATAAAATTATTTTATTATGGACAAAACAAATCATTTCTATATCTTTTAATATTTTTTATAGGCATTACAAAATTATTTAACATTTTAAAAATTATTTGTACATTATTTACATACATTTATATATTTTTTTCAAAAATGATAGATAAAAATTCGGTTGGGTTAACATTATAATTTTCATTTTATAGTAGCACAGTTTATGTTTTTCAAAGGCCTATCAACTCTGTTGAGGTCACTGGTACAACAGTGATCATTCAATACCGATGTTCAAGTCTTAAATCATCTGCTCCTGGTTTTAATAACAATCGAAATATACATAACTCTCAGAGAGTTATACCACCAAAGAAAACCATCTTTGTATCTCAATTAGCTTCAGACACTTCAGTGAAAGATGTAGAATTCTAAATAAAATCCAAAATAGATTCGATTGCAGTAATTTCTAAGTATAAGTTCAATCACTCTCAACCGAGAAGTATCACCTCATTAAAAATTATTAACCTAGCTGAATTCTTCGATATCATACTACATCCTGGTTTTTGGCCCGTTATTACCAAAATGTTCGTGGTATTAATACAAAAAACGCCTCTCTTTAAATATAGCTTTGATTTCACTCGTCATGTTATTGTTTTTACTGAAACCTGGTTAAAAAGAAACGTCTTTAACGCTCAGATATTATGTAATAAATTTCATATTTACAGACTAGACAGAGAAACTTAAACAATGGGTGGTTGTGTGCTAATTGCTGTCTCCTGATTCTTTTCCAAATATCGAAATCATTGGTACTTGATGTTGAAACTAAATCAAAAACAAGTTTTTATTACTTGCTCCTACATACCTTCTGAATCAATGAAATCAGTTGTAACCAAAGCTAACCCTGAGGAGTCTGCACTCGTTTTTGAAGATTTTAATCTGCCATTAATATCATGGACATTTTTGATTGATTCCTTTTACTGTACTCCTACAGTATCGAATGAAGATAATGTTATTTTCTTAATCGTTAGACCCGCGGTGATGTGGTTATTAACGATATGTTTGCTGGCTTTTTAGCAGAACTTATTTTCATGTCCAATACGACATTTCAAACATATATCCTTATCCAGTTATGGAACATAAGTCAATTTCATAAAGACTTCAGATATCAACAATATTTCTAAAAAGTTAAAATATTCAACTAACTGTGGACATGGTGGTATTCCAAGCTGCATTTCAATCAACTGCGTCCAAACTTTAGCCGGTCGGTTATGCATTTTATTTAATTCCTCCATTAAACATGGTTTTTTCCAATATTATGGAAAGACCCATACATTATTCCCTTATTTAAAACTGGAATAAAGATATATAGCCAACTAAAGAGCATAGCTAAGCTTTGTGCTAGTCTTAAACTAATTGAAAAATGTTTAACGGATTATCTCTGCCATCAAGTTTCTTCTATAATCTCACACTCACAACGAGTCTTTCATAAGGGGTGCTCTATTTCACCTAAATAATATTTTACAACTGATAACTTTGGTTTCATTTATGGGCAACGTACTGATGTTATTTATACTGCTTTCAGTATACCATGATCATTTACTCCAAAAATTATATCTGATGGGCTTTACAGCAAACAGCGTAAGCTGCATAAAATCTTAGTTAAGAAACAGAAGTGAGCGTGTTTATTTTAATAAGTATCGTTAAGTCTGCCTTATATCAAGGAAGGCATCTTGGACCAATTTTATTTTCTGTCTTTATCTACTTTGTGTAATTAATTCCTCAAATGTTCTTATATATTCTGATGACGTAAAGGTTCTCTTAAGCTTTAAGAATTATTGCAATCAAAATCGTCTAAACCACGATCTAAATAATTTTTTTGTATGGTGTCGCTTAACTTTAATGGAATTAAATTTAAACAAATGGAAAAATATGCACTTTATTAGAAAACTAGGTGCATTTTGTTGTTATAAATTTGGAGATTACCAGTTGGAACAGGTATATAATATTCTTGATCTGGGTGTTTCATTAAATGCCAAATTAGGGTTCAACATATTTCTATGTTCTTGCCTTTATAAAACGATGAGAAAAGGAATCCAATGAGTCTATGAAATCCATCTTAAAATTCGGTTGTGTTGTTTGGAATTCACTCTCTAACATTCAGAGTGCCAATATTGTATCGATCCAAAAACAATTTCTCTTTTTCTGCTTAGGAAGTTCTTTTCCAAATTTTGTCAATCTGCCATCACATACAACCTGACTTTCTCAAATTAACCTGTCATACTTAAAAAGCCGAAGAACAATGCCTAACGTTATGTTTCTAATCAACTTAACAAGTGGTGATATATGCTCAAATTTTCTTTTAGACAACATCCAAATCAGCCGTCGGTCATGGTCAACATGCTTTTACATTACACTGTTTATTCTAGTTTGTCGTCAAAAGTTTGCCGGTGCTGATCTATTTAGAAGAATGTGTCATGATTTCAATGAGATCATAATTTAATTTACTTTTCTTTTAATTGTAATATTATTAAACGCAATAAAAATAATATATTTAAGCACATGATTTCAAATTTCTGATTTAATGATTTGTAATTATTAATATTTTTTCCTTTTTTATAAAGTTTTTTCCATAGACTTAATAAAAAGATTTCTGTTTAAATAGCAGTAAAGTAAGAAAACCTACTTTCCTTAACAAATTTGTTTGGTGGTAATCGTAATTTTTCTGCGTGTGCAAAAAATTAATATAATTGCTTTTTCTATGCTAAAGGATGTATGGAAAGTCGGCTGTCCCAAAACGAAAGATAGAACAGTAGAATTGCTGTCAATTTACTTAAGAGTAAACTTTTTCACTTTAAGAATAATTCCGTTGGTTATGTCTAATTACAGTTTTATGTTTTCAGGGTATACTTTATTATATTAGCAATAATTCAAATAACTCCATATATTCAGTATAACTTATTTTAATGCTTTTCTGCTATAAATAACAATGATTTTAGTTTAACACGAATGTTTTGATAAATGGCAAATGTACTTATTGTTAGTTAGTTTGAAGAATTCTTATATATTGTTAGTTTTTCCTTTTAGTTTTCAACAGTGATTGTACAAGTAATACTTCCATTACGAAATGTTTTCCGAAGTATTATATTAAACTTAAATTTGTATTGTTTTCCATCGTCGTCTTTATTAATTTCTGCGGCATTACCTTTGCAATGCTGTTGCGAAACACTCAAGTTCTGGATGTTTTATTTTTCAATAATGCTAAAGGGTTTTTTTCAAGTTTCGCTTCGTAAACATTTATAGTTTACTCGCACATAGGTATGAAACAAGCAAGGCATTTGGCATTCATTTATGCAATGAACAGTTTAAATGTTCACAGTTTTCCATTTCATTTCTTTTTTCATTTTCATTTATGCACTCAGTGGAATACAAAAGTTCCTTACAGATTATAACTTAAATCTATAATATTAATAGGCAAGGCGATTTCTTGTGACCGATGTAAGTTTCAAAGTTTAACCCCGATTTTGACAAAAAATTTATCATTTGAAAGGTATTTCATCGTCTGGAATATTTATTTGGAGATATGATCGTTTAAAGTTGCTACTAACACATGCATAAAATTATACAATGCTATGTGTGTGTTCATTAAATTTGTTATTGTGTTTGCGTTAATGTGCTGAGTTCGTTTTCTTCATTTAAAATGAGTTGAATTGTGAAGCATACCTTTAGGGTCTTTATTAAATGAAAAAAAAAATAAAATTTCCTAGAATTTGCACTCGAATTTCGAGTGCTGGAATCTGCTAGTTAAAAATTAATACATAAATTAAATAAATATGTCTGATTTTATAAATTTAATAACTCAATGAGAAACAGATTAAAAATTTCTTTTGAAGTGAAAAATTCAATAGTTCCATTCAAATTTTTTTAACGGCCGTTTCATTTATGTTATTGAGATCGTTACAAACACGATTTAACGTAATGTTTATTGCATGATTAGTGCGATGGTGCGATGATGATGATTGTGACGTAACATTCTAGGAGGGACATAAAAAGATATCTGCGAGAGCAAGTCGTGACAATCAATGCCATAAGAAATTAAATCAAATATAAACAATAAGCTTTGAAATCTACGCCTATATTCTAAAGTCTCAAGACCAAGAAGCAACAAAATTATTTGACGAGAGAGCGTATTTAAGAAATACACATTGCACTCGCTCAATGCGAGAGATGCTGAAGATGAACAAGTCGCTTTGTTCGAAAGTAGCTACTCCATCTAGCGCTGTCTTCAATTTTTTCCAAATTTCTCTTACATTGCATAAAGTATTATCTTTTCTAGTATTAGAAAATGTATACATGATCTCGAACCGAACTATAAATAACTAATTATTATTACAACACAAGATCGACAATACATAAAAACTAACAGATGTGCAGCATACTTTAATTTGATCTAACATAAGATGTGTAGATCAATTTAAATGTATTAGGATCGGAAAAATCAAAGCAAGTTCTTCTAAAAAATGCAAGGACTTTATATGCTTTCGGTACTATATAATTTATATGGGAAATGAAACACATTGTAGAGTCAAAAACACCTCCCAGATCAGTTACTATGTCAATAGTAGTTAAATTGTGACCACCCAAACTAAAACAAGATGGTATCGGATAGCGAGATCTAGAAAAAGAAAGATGACGACATTTTGAAAGATTTAAAACCAGATTATTAACCAAACACTAATCATGAAGATTATTTAAATCACTTTTATGTTATATATATATCAATAAAGGCGGAGATCGGACAGTATATGTTTAAATCATCAGCATAAAGCAAAAACCGTGCCTTCGTAAAACACTTAGAGACATCATTTATAAACAAATTAAACAAGAGTAGACCAAAAACACTGCCTTGAGGAACGTCTGAGGTTTGAGTTTTGGTATGGCCTTGATGAAAATATAAGCTTACGAACTATTTTTTGCGTAAAGTGAATCCATCAAAATTTTCTTCATCCGCTCTATTTGTTTGCTCCATGTTTTGGATATCGATCAAGTAATGTTTTTCAAACTACATTTTGGATAGTGCTCTTGCAAACACTCTGAAGCCGAAATTATATTAGAAAACAAAGTTGATTACAATATTTCTAAAAAAAATTTCTCTGTTTAAAGAAAACAAAAAAAAAATGGCAACAATCTAAATCCATTAAGAAACAGATTCCAAACTCCATCAGAATGAAATTGATCCATTTGAAAATCGCTAAGCAAGCAATATTTATTTTATTTTCACTCAATTAAATTTCTACAATTTAAACACAATGTTGGTTTAGACAATTATCGAACAAGACATGATTCACTTTGTTCAATAAATAATAAAACTTAAGTATTTATTCAACTAAATATTCTAGAATGCACTTAGCATGTTGCATTTAGTTTTTGCTGTTGTTAGTTGCCTTAAATTCCCGACTTTATTGTTGATTGAGTAAATTGCAAAATTTAAATGGAATATCGTATCAGTACTGGTCAAACAAAAAACACATAAAAAACAAACATCAAAGATTGACATGTTCGAGTAGAAGAAATACTGAAAAAAATAAACTCGTGTGATAAATTTAACACACATCAGTTACATACATATATACATATACATATATATATAGGTATGTACGTGAGTCAATTGGTGAGCAACTATAATTAAAAAGCTAATAAATTTCCACCCAATTAAACAATTTCCTGTTGATTTTATTTATCTTTTTAAATGAAAATTATATTTCACCTAGTTAAAACTTTAACGCACTCGATTCTCCTTAATAGCAATCTTGTTATTTATAATCCATCAGTTACACAATTCGCCACATAATGACATATTTTATAATCTAGTTTTTTAAAAAGTAAAGTTTCTTTTCTATACAAATAAGTAGTTTGTTTAGTGGTTTGTGCTGATGTTTGTAAATACAAAGAATACTTAACCTATATCTTTTAACTTTTATTTTACCCATCGATTCAGGATGTAACGGTTTACGATGCAGCTGGAGTGAGTGTTTAATTATCTTTTACTGCGATTAAGTCAGCAATGCCAACTTTGAGCCTTTTGTTTAACATTTTAATGCTTTTATCGTCTCTTAACAGTTCATGCCAATAGAAATTTTATACACGAGTATTTGAACTATACTTATATAACTTATTTGGTTGAGTTAAGTTTTATCAGATTTATAAATAGTAAAAATATTAACCGCAGGATATTTGTATTTACGGAAAAATAAGCCTATTCGAAGGGAGGCATCGGCTCTGTCCTTAAAAGGCATCTATATACAGTGATATAGAAGAATTGGATAATCAAGTTGTCAAAAAAGAGATTACTGAGTTCAAAAATTCTCCTGTTTTGAGCTAAATTCCTATCAAATTTAAGGGGTTGGTAAAGTTTTAAAGAAGAAAAAAGGCGTATTTGCATAATGTTTTTTTTTTTTTTTTGAAGCTAAGAAAGTGTTGGATTATTTATTTCACATACACATTCTAGTATAACATTTGAATAAGCTTTGAAAAAAGTTTCAACTAAAAATGTTGATATATAAGTCCGTGACAGCGAATCTCCTAACCCGTTACGGAATTATTTGAAATAAAAAAATCGAAACGCGTTTAAATGGTGAGAAGATTTAGTGAGGGACAGAATTTTTTAAATTTTTTTAATTTTTATTTTTGGCAGCTTTTTGAAGTGAAAAACACGATTTTTGCAATAAAATTGTTGTTATTAAATTGAAAAAAAAAAAATGGTTACAAAAAACTCTTCGTGATTACCTGGTGATTTATGTGTAGAAAAAGTGTGCAAAATATCAGAAGAATCAGTCAAGATTTTGAGTAATGATGTTCACGGACTTCAAACATTTATTTGCCAGAAAATCGATTTATCATCAACATCATCAACAAAATTAATTACTTCATTTTCAATATAATTTTGAAGAAAATTTTTAAAAAAATAATTTTGATTTTTGCCATAGATATTTCCAATCAATCAATTGTTTAATTACATGATGGAAAATTAATTTACAAATAAAGGGAGTATAATAAAAACTTCGTTTTTATGGGGTGGTTTTTTTTTAATATAAATATCGTTATTCGATTCTCACTTTGTACCAACTCTTTAATAATATCGACAAAAATCTTTATAAAAATGCTTCAAGTTAATCTAATCTGTATTGCTAAAAATGTTTTCCCCACCCATAATGACGAGCTAGATTGTCAAAGGCAAAAAAGATATCAGAGACTGGGAAAATATGTTACTAAGTAAATTGAAAAATTAGAGACAGAACTTTTTATTTTGGATTGAAGTACTTAATTTCATAGAGATATTTTGACTTTTCGATAGAGTGTGCATTGCAATATTTATACATTATTCCACTATGTGGTCAGGGTTTAATGACTTTGTAACCGATCGAATCAGAATCAATTTCTGAGTCAATTTAGCGCTGTCTGTATGTCCATGTTAGCTTTGTAATCAAGCTATAAGTCGCAAATGTGAACATATTTTGATGAAATTTGGTAAGTAGGCTTCTATCATTCTATCGTCGGTGCGTGTTCAGCACTGTTACCATTTTAGCATTTTAGTTGCTAGATTTAGTAACTTTTTTTGTCGCTTAGCATCCAAAATTTATGAAAAGATGTTAGATGCTAACTTAGAATCTTTTATTAATAAAAAGTAGCTTTTAGCATCTTTTTTTTTATTTTATTTTCATTATTTTTGAACATATAATTTCAATTTTATGGTATTGGTATGATTTAATTTCTCAAAGTGTAACCCGAGAAATTTGTTTACTCCTCTTTTTACCACTCTACTGGTTTCTTTCAACAAATATAACAAAACATTTTTAAATAGAAGAATTTAAACAAGTACAACAGTTTTTAATGAATTAAAAAGTCGATTGCCAAAACTTATAATTGCATTAAAAAAAATCCAAAATTTTCAATTCAAAACACATTTAACCGGGTAAAAAAAAACCGATACAGATTTATATCACAAAACAATATTGGGATGCAGCAATGAATACAACCTCTTTATGGATTGAAGTTAACAAAAATTCTATTAGCGAAAGTCTATTTAAAGAGTTATCCAGATTTATATTGTCTTTACTAGTTTTGAACGGAGTTCAACGTTCGTTTATTTTAATGGCTTTAGTTAAAAGCAAACTTTGCAACAGAATAAAATCCGAGTTGTTATGTTCTGTAATACGTATAAAAGAAGGTTTGAAATTGAAAAATGGATGCTGTTACACTTACAATATACCGATCGATGTCGTTGATAAAAGTCGATCGT
Source organism: Cordilura impudica (assembly GCA_963682025.1). Lineage (NCBI taxonomy): Eukaryota > Metazoa > Arthropoda > Insecta > Diptera > Scathophagidae > Cordilura > Cordilura impudica. The sequence continues at coordinate 197,639,140 of OY821517.1, read as the reverse complement.
CAGAAAAATTTCAGAGCCAAGAAGAACTTGAAGATGAAGACATCACAGAAATATCAGTTTCCATAAACCATTTCTGTAATATACTCGTATCTTTTGATAATGAAAATTTTGTTATATATGAAATTAAAAACAAATCTCTCTAAAACTAAAAATATTTATTTTAAAATTAAAAAAAAACTCAGTCTGATATTTAAAAAAATTACAGATAAAATTCAAAATAATTTTATTTAAAATTTTATATAAATAGAAACTTATGTTTTATATTCATTTTTCCATTTAAAAACCAAAGAATTAATTAATAAGTACTTAAGTTTCCATCAAAAGGTAATAAAATTAAAAAAAAAAAAAAATTAGCATCTCTTATTCTGACTCCAGTACGTTTTAGCATCTTTATTTTTTTGCAATTTAGCATCTTTTCAATTTCAAATTATGGCAACACTGGTGTTCAGACATAGTCCCCATACTAATGACCCCTTTGAAATCGACTTAAATTGCCATATGCTCCAAATTATCATATAGATCTCGCTCAAATTGCGTTTGTGTGTGTTTATTACAGCCATTAATCAGTAATCCAAAAATAAACCCTATATGACAATTCTTAGTCATAGGGCCCATATAAAGCTTCTTTCCGCTTTTCACTTAAATCTATCAAAAAACAAAAATATTGCACAGATTTTTCTCAAATTCGGTTTGCATATGTTTTTGCAAAAAATAAGTGACCGTACCAAATATGCACATTTTTCGACCTAGTCCCCATATATATATTAAAATTAATAACAATGCCACTCAAATTTGGTTTATGCTTATTTTCTATATCCAATTAGTTGCGCCTAAGAGATAGGGTCTCTAAACTCATGGTATAGGGTATCGTATAGTCGACCATAATTTTCTTACTTTTAATTTATGAAAAGATAATTCATAATAGATAATGAATTGATAGTTTTTTTAAATATTTAATCCAAATTAAATATGGATTCAAAATATGAAATTCTTGTTGTGCTAATTATAAAATTGCATCATTAAAAAAATCACAACTTTATATAAAAACAATATCATGAGCTAAACACGAAGAACAAAATTATCCATTTTTATTTTAAAACTAATAGAAATATTTCATGTATTTTATATAGTTTTATTGAAAAACTCTTAAAAATTTGGCGTCGCTGGACCGAGCACATCCAATGCGTAACCTCCGATATAGATTTACAGTACAACATTTAAGAGCTTGATAGTATTCTGCATTGTAAATGTTTTGTATGCGTCGTCCTCCTACTATTCATAGCCTTAGATATGCAAAACCAAGACATTTAGGTAGTATATTATCCATCATATTCCATGAAATATCTGCTCGTTTTTTTTATAAGCTAATTGCATTTCAAAAAGGATATATTTGCATTCATAGTATGTTGTAGGTGCTCCACATAGGAACTTAATTGTAAAGCATCTTTACTTCCCTTCGTCTTATCAGATAAAAATTTTCCAGAGTGTTTCAGTGTTCCTTGAATAATTGGTTGAAATTCAGTACATAAGTTTTTTTATTTTTTTTTTTTTTTTTTTATTTTATTTATTAAGTCTATGGTAAAACCTTACAGACTGTTAAGTATAATACAGAGAAAAAAAAATATAATATATACAAATCCTTAAATCAAAAATTTGAGATTATGTATTTAAAAATAATATAATATTGCGTTTAATAATATCATCATTTAAAGAAAAATCAATTAAATTGTATAGATCATTGAAATCATGGCAAATTCTTCTAAATGGATCAGCATCGGCAAACTTTTGACGACAGATTGGGATAAACAGTGGAGTGTAAAAACGTGTTGACCGTGCCGGAACGTTCATGGAGATGTTGTCCATAAGAAAGTTTGAGCATATGTCGCCCCGAATTGATAAGCCCTAGGATGATTGATTTAGATTTAGATTAGATTTTATTTATTTGTTTTTTCATTATTAGAACCTTAAGAATATAATTCTTTTGTGGTTCAATTGGAATTACATAAGTAAAGTCATTATTAAGAATAAATGAATAAATAAATAGTTTTTTCTATAGAAAAATAAAAGACAATAACAATAAGTTAACAAAATGATAAAATTAAATAATGAGCTGGCTATATAGTTTTGAGAAGAGAGAGAGAATTAAAGATAAATTAAGAAAAAAAATGAAATTATTGATATGTTAAAAAAAAGAGCTAGTTGTTGGAAGTTGTATGTTCAAATAAGGTTTTCTTGAAACTGTTTATTCCCGGTATCTGTTTAATGTGCATGGGAAGGGCATTACATAGCTTAATTGTGTTAACGAAAAAAAATCTACTTGTGTTCAGAAAGTTGTGTTTGGGTATTATTAGAGAAATGGATCTTGTAGATCTCGCAAATATAAGTTTTTCAAACAAATAGACAGGAGTTCTGTGATGCAGAAGCTTGGTTACGCATAGTAAGGTAATCATCCAGCTCACAACCAAGGATCATTTTTCGCAGGATGATATACTTTCAAACCGGCTAGACCATATACATATCGCGTAGCATTATTAAAAGACACCTGTAATTTATGCATTGAGTGTGAATATAATTTACTATATGCCTCAGCTAAATAAGTTATCAGTGGGAGTATTAACTGAGCAACAAGCTTTCGCTTAGTTTCAGAAAGAAAAATATTACGCACAACATTGTTTATGTGGTCTGTACATGAAAAGCTTGAATTTATATAAAATCCAAGATATTTTACTTTGTCAACATACATCAGAGGGGAGTAACCAGGATATAATACTGGAAAATAACTACGGTTGAGTATGAATTTGCTAATAGGTAAAACAACCGATTTTTTAGGATTTAGTATCAAATTATTACTATCAGCCCAAGTTTTTATAGCATCTAAGTCCTCATTAAGTCTGCAACATGAATCTTCTATCAAACCAAGACGATTAGATATAAATAGTTGACTATCATCTGCATAAAATAGTGCTTTAATTTCTGACAAAGAATAGCATGATCCACTTTATCGAATGCCTTAGAAAAATGTAGTAAACACATGAATGTCAAATTTCCCAGGTCATACTCAGGTCTGACATCATCCATCACCTTTAAAGCAGCAGTAGTACAGCTATGAGCAGCACGGAATCCAGATTGCAAAGGAGATAGAAGTTTGTTAAGATTAAGATAAGAAGTAATTTGCTCTGCTAAAAGAGAATGTAGATATCGAAGAAAATCGATATCATGGGACACAATTGTATAAAGGCTCATTTTGAATATGCATTTTTATACCCTATAGCGCTATGTGGTCAGGGTATAATGACTTTGCGCTGATGCTTGTAACTACCAAAAACATTTGACCTAGACCCATCTTTTATTATACCGACCGACTCAGAATCTCTTTCTGAGTCGATTTAGCGATGTTCGTCTGTCCGTCCGTCCGTCAGTCTGAGTGTCCATGTAAACCTTGTAATCCAACTATACGTCGTAAATATTTTTTAATGAAATTTAGTACGTAAGTTTCCATCGGCCATAGGATAAACGATATTGGAATTGGTAAAAATCGGTTCTCGTTCAGACCTAGCCCCCATACAAATGACCCCTATGAGATCGACTTAAATTCCCATAATTTCAAAATTATCATATATATATCGGGCAAATTGGGGTTACCTATGGTTATTACATATATTTTTCGGTAGTCCGAAAACAATTCTTAGTCATAGCCCCCATCTGAAGCTGATTTCCGATCTTCACTTAAATCTATTAACAACAAAAATATTGCATAGATGTTTTTCAAATTTGGTTTGTATATGTTTTTGAAAAAAAAATAAGTGACCTTACCAATCACGGTGAGGAGCGGTCCATTTTTTGACCTAGCCCTATAAAAAAAATACCATCCGATATGAATTTTTTCCGAACGCAAACAATGCCAATGCCACTCAAATTTGGTTTATGTTTATTTTCTATTATTTTCTAAGAGATAGGGTATAGTTCGACACAATGGTCAAATTAATTGAGAGATTGCAAAGATTTTCAATATCCCCAAGTTTTATGATGAAGTTTTGACATTACTTTACAATAACAAAATAAGCTGATATTTCTGGAGATACTTAACAATTGATACCCGTGTACATAACTAAGTATATCTACTGTCATTATACAACAGATAGTGAAGACCATTAGATGTGACGTACCGAATATATATATAAATTTAAACAAGTAAGAAAATTATAGTCGGTCTAGACCGACTATACGATACCCTATACCATGCGTTTAGAAACCCTATCTCTTAGGGCCAACTAACTGGACATAGAAAATAAGCGAAAACCAAATTTGAGTGGGATTTTTATTAATTTTTTTGGCTGCAGGTATGAAAAAGCTCATATCGGATGCTATATCTATATAGAGACTAGGTCCAAAAATGGACCGATCCTGGTCATGTTTGGTAAAGTCTCTTGTATTTTGCAAAAATATATACAAAGAAAATGTGAGAAGAATCAGTGCAATATTTTTGTTTTTTAATAGATTTAAGTGAAGATCGGGAAGCAACTCTATATGGGGCCAAAGGGATCATTTTTGGACTACTCATTAATGGATGTAACGAACGCATACAAACCCAATTTGAGTAAGATCTATATGACAATTTGGATCTTATGGCAATTTATGTCGATTTCATAAGGGTAATTTGTATGGGGGCTAGGTCTGAACATGGACCGATTCTCACCAATTTCAATAGCGTTCATCCCATGGCCGATAATAGCTTATATAACAAATTTCATCAAAATATATTCATATTTGCGACCTGCAGTTTGATTACAAGGTTTACATGGACACACAGACGGACGGACGGACGGACGGACGGACGGACATTGTTAAATCAACTCAGAAAGTGATTCTGATTCGATCGGTATAATTAAAGATGGGTCTAGGTCAAATATTTTTGGTTGTTACAAACAGCAGCACAAAGTCATTATACCCAAACCACATAGTGGTATAGGGTATAAAAAGAAAGCATACAGACAGCCAGACGGACAAACGAACAAAACAAACATCCATACATACATATATACATATATAAGTCCTCATGTAATGAAAGCTAGTGACAACAAAGCTACTTTTGGGTTTTTTGTTGATTTAATTTTTCATTTGTTAGGTTCCTCAGATGTAGCAGTAGTTTATGGATGACTCATTGACGTCATGTCTCATATAAACAAAAAAGTGACTGACTATTGGCTGCATTAAATATTCAGGCATCCAAGTCAAATTTGCATACAAACATATACTAAATGGTTATAAATATTTTACAAAGCAAAATCAAATGAGTAAAAATGCTTTAACAAAGCTTTTTTTTTTTTTTTGGTTGGTTGTTCTGTTGGATTTTAGTTCAGTCAATTCATTTTTATGTCATTTTATGGCACTGACATGTTTTGTTTTTCATGGTTTAATATGAAACCAAGTACAAGTGCAGTTCTGCACTGTGTTGTCTGGGGTGTTCATATGATAGATAGCAAAATCTCAATATGAAGGCTGCAACAACTACAAAATGGATTTAAAAAACAAAAAATTAAAGAAGTATTAAAAAAAAGCAAAACATGAAAAACATTGGTGCCAAGAGCAATTTAATGTTTTTTTTTTTTTTGCAATAATAAATGTGGCATGAACTCAACATTTATTTTAGTTTTTAAGTCTTTCAATTATATTTGTTCTTACGGGTTATAAGTTTTGTACGTTTCAAAATTAAGTTACAATTTTAAAATGCAAAATTCTAGTAAACAAATAAAAAATTCAAAGATTTGTTGTATGTCTGTATGTTTAATAAAAAAAAAATTGTTTGAATAATTTCTGATATTTCGTATGCAAATTTTGTATATAATTTTAAGTAAGGAGAATAAAAGATTTATACAGTTATAGCATGAGTAGGATTAAAGTGACCAACTCTTTTTGATCACAAAGCCGCAGCCATATTAAGTACAATTCTGTATCGCTTAAAGCATTTAATATAAATCTTGGAATAAAAGGCTTAAAAACATCACCATAACAACGACACTAATTTAAAATAGAAACATTTCCTTTGATAAAATTTAAAATAATTTAGTTGGCTAATAAAACTAGTATAATAATCAAGTCGATAAGTATACATTTTTCAAAAAACTGCATTAATTTTATGAAAGGTATAGTAAAATGTCGAAATGAACGATGTTTGAAACGCAAAGAAATATTAAACTTCAAAAATTTTACATATCAGTAAAATTAAAAAGCTATTAAAAAAGATAAAAAGTAAAAAACACTAGAATTTTCAACAAAAAGTTACGTAAACTGAGATTTATAATAACTAAGACTACTACAATTTTCAGAAAAAAATATGCACATATATCTCATGTTGTTTATACATCTCGTGGTGTTTAAAACTCTCCATTTCGTAAATGCATACATGTTGACAAAGGAGTGCGTAGTTTACACAAAAATACCATATCAGATCTCAATTAATCGAATGCATTGCAAATTTGTTTTGATGGAGGTGGTATAGGAACAATATCAAACTCTTGTTATTCTTATTCTAACACCTTAAATTTACGCTGGCCTACATTGGTTGGTAATTTTTTATATTGTGAATTTTATTCCATTTTTACCAATTTTAATAGCATCACCTTGTTGATCTGCTCACGCAATTTTACGAGATTCTATTCTACGCCCTTCTTACTTCATTACCTTTTCGTTCAAAGAGGTTCTTTAAACATTGAACACAAACGGTTTTTGTCACTGCTGCCAGTCAAAAATCTGTGGTTTTCTGGAATAACCGCTTATGTCCATTTTTGTCTGTTTTGAGTTAACGATGCAAAATATATTAATTTTTAACGCTCTTTACATGTGTTCCATTGTTTTTTTTTTTTAATGTTGACCATTTCTGAGTTTTTTCTTTAAATAACGACGTAACTTAAATGTTTAATAAATTAATTTGCAGCACTAACGACGTATGTCAACGTTTGATCGGTGACAAATTATTTTCTCAGAAAACGACACATAGAGACATACGTTGTTATTAATGAAAAAAAAATGCAAAATAATTTTGGATTAGCTTTCAGTTTATAACCACTTATAAAAACTTGTGTGTTTATTTCTGTTATTTCTTGTCGCTATTATTCTTTATACGTTATTAAGTTCTCATCCTAACTCCCGTTAACTTTTTGTTGACGAACAAAAAAATCCGTTTTTCAAGCAACAACAACTTATGTCTACATGGGTGGTTACATGGGTAGTTTTCTTTTTCAAAAAACGACGTTTGTCGACATAAGTTGTTTTATCTGCACACACTTTAAGTGTAATTTACATATTGTTTTTCGTCCTTCTCTAGGATCTATTTCTCTGAAGATTTTTGACTCAAAATTTTATATAATGTATTTATTGCCCATATCTACAGGACTGTTAAATAAAAAGATCTAAAATCTTTAGATCGAGCCCATAATTTCAAATATATTGTTTTTTGGCTCCCCTGTACATTTTGATTTTATGACATACGTGGTTATTCTAGAAAACCACAGAAATGTCACTTTGGTTTTGAGATAAAATCGGATAATTCCCAGTCATATTTTTTTAAAACTTTCACAATTTCAGTAACAGATAAAAATGATTCCAACGGTATGCCACTATTATGAATCGTAGCTCGAACCTAAGTGTTAAATCAAATAAACGATATGTTATTTCCTAAGACCATTTTTGAGATCAGTTTCGCTAATTTTCATTATAATCTGGCACCGTATAGCGTGGAATTTCTAATCGACTGTTCAATTTGGCAAAGAGAAATTCTTTGGCTTCGTCTGAATTGTGCTTCCAACGATGAAAAACCACAGCATCTGGCTGTGTCGGTATGTGATGTTAGTAGAGCACCTTTGTTTTTATTGTCAAGTTAAGCGAACATTTCGCGATGCATAACTTCCGGATGCCTAGAGGCTGCTTTAGGTTTTTCAAAGTTTCTTTTTTCCATTGCTAAAAAAAACAATCCCTGATTATTTTAACTGTATAAGGTCTTTCTATGCCTTTCAAATTTGTAGTCATTTAATTTTTTTTTGAATTTCAATGGAAATGGCTATTCCTGACCAAAAATATTATTAGATTTTAAGCATTAGGAGCAACCTTTGCCTCAAAAATTGTCTAAATATCCTAAAGCATCTTTGGTATTGTTTGATCATAAAATAAATTAAGTAATGACAGCTCTGAATAGTGAAATCTTTTTATGTCATATCCTGGAAAACAGGATATGAGCATATTGGGTAGATTTGGTCATATCCGTTATATGAAAAATATTTGGGCATTTGGAGATACCATTGTTCTTCCGTTGAACATTACCCTGAATGACCAAACAGGATTCTTTAGAAATGACGATCTCCCTAAAAGCTGTGTAGTCCTACCAAATGTACATATTAATAAATAAAAATAAAAAATACAAAACTTTGCCAAAAAATTTAAATGACTTGTGTAATTTCATTATCTCGTTTAAAAATCCATAAAATTGAGCTTGATATTAAATCTTCAAATCAATTGATTCAGGGCTGTTACAATCCTAAAATTGTAATGGTTTGATTTCTAAACTCATTTCGTTGAATCTTCGAAAGATGTTTAACATTTCCGTGCTTCAAAAAGTTATACTATTAAACCTTCTCCAAAATAACAAACTAATAAATAAATAACTTTGAAACTAATTTTTTTTTTGTATATGTGTTCACATTGCATACTATAATAGTAAAACTGTTTTTCATTTTCTCACTTGTGTCCTTTGTGAAGTACATTTAATTTTCAAAGAATATCAAGTTTTAAAAAAATGTAGAAATATAGCGATTCTGATTAGGTTAGTATTGTATCTTCTAATGTTAGTATCAGAATAAAAAGCTCTACGGTATGGCATATAGAAATAATCTAATGAATTATGTTATAACGATTATTACATATAAATACTGATGAATGCTTAATGCCAAAATCTGCTCTGATTGTAATGTTAACTGAGTGGTTAGGATATTTAGAAAAAATATTGAAAATAATTATTTTGTATTTTCTTCTTTGATATTATTAAGAGATTACTATATAAATATGTTCGTGATACATCATACAAATTCAAGAAAACGTCATATACTATTTGAAAAAATTTATAAATGAAATAATCGATGTTCAAAAAGGATAAAATATTCAAGGGACATCATTACCACTATTTAATGTTAAACTTGGTAACTTGAGCAACGATAGAAAATAATTTTATATAATTTCTTTTTTTATCTCGCATAAAGTTTTAAACGGATAAAAGGTGGAAACTGAAAAAATTGAACTCAGATTTACTATATATGTACATATATTATAAACGAAATTTGAGCGATATTTCACGTAATTCTTGGCTTGCTAGATCATCTATAATATCTTCATATAATTTCAAATTTGCAACCTATAGTCACATTCCAAGTTTTACATGGATACACAAACGGACTGTCAGGCGAACGTCATAATACACCAGTCCACAATTATGTTGTCTGCGTAACTCCTAAATATACTTGACCAAGATTTAGACTCTCATTTTCTAACGCATCTAACTTGCTTTCAAATCTAACTTTGTTACATTTTGCCTTCAATGCATCTTTAGACAGTTTCCATTTCTAGCATTGCAGTACCGCCCTGGAAAAATGTTATTTTAACATAAAATAGTCCCATGAATTTTTCAAAAACAGTTTTTTTTTTATGTTAAATGTAGTGCCTACAACCTAATTGTGATGAAGTTTATAACGGAATTCCGGGTTGTCTTATCATTTAATGTTTATCGCCATAATTTATCAGAAAAGCTGTTAAAACAATCAAAAAAAAAAAAAAATGATCAAACTTTAGGAAAATTCGGTGCGCGAAATTATTTTTGTGTGTGTCATTTTTGGTTAATCGCTTGACAATGACAGCGATCAATGAATATTTAAGCGTCTTTACTTCGTGATACTCTTTTGACACTTAATATTTAGAAGCCCTCGACATATGTAACCTTTATATCCCTTTAGTAAATACAAACATCGTTGTAAAATTTGTGTACGCACTCCTAATCAAAACTTTCTACGCAAGGCCGGTCCTAGGGTTGAGCCAGTAAAGCCATGGCTCGCGGAGACTGGCAGATTGAGCCATATTAAAAAAAATCAATCCACTAGATGTGGTACGTAATAAGAAAAAAATAAATAAATGAATATGTAAAAAAATATTTAATAACTAATGATGAAAAAAAATATTTTTTGTTGTTGTCCGTTATTTAAAAGAAATTCACATTTATATCACATAGTACACATTTTACAGTATTTGAGATCAACAAATAACGACTGTGACATACGTGACCTAGTTTTTCAAAACAACGAATTTCATATTAATAAATTCTCTTTTTTTTTGTAGATGAAACTAATCCACCAATATTATACAGAGTGCACCAATTAGTCATTGGTTAATTTAGTTATTCCTTTTTATATTTTATATATGTGACCTTCTCCGAGAAAACGGATCTAGGTTTGAGAAAAAACGCATTTAAAGTTTCTACACACTTTTAGGTACCAGAATCCACCGTTTTTGACACAACCCGTTTTTTGACATACTAGGTCCCTTTTCTCGGAGAAGGTCACATATATTAAAGTGGTTGAAATTCTGTTGTTCCCCGCACCCCAAATAAAGAAATATTTTTATCAATGAATCTGACTTTTCTGATAGGGAATTAGGGATCAAATACTTCAAAGATGAAAATTCTCTTCCGTTGTAGTTCTGTGTAAGAAATGTAAGTCGTGCTTTAAAACGACAACACGCTTGCAATGTAATAGGGTTTGCAACAAAGAACAAAGTCTATTTAATGGAACAGTCTGTTTTTTCGATGTGAAATGAAAGATACACGAAGTGCTTCGTGCAGCATATTAGTTTCCCAGTGGAGTATCTAATACGTCGGTACCCTACGACTTTTAATCTTTTTCCGGAATTTAATCGCCGAAAATTTAAGTCCAAATGATATGATAATTGGTGGTCCTGTAAGAATGGTTGAGTCCAAGTTCGGTAAGAGAAAATATCACCAAGGACATCGAGTAGAATTTTTTTGTGTGTTTGGTGATACGAGTATCGAAAGAATCCCTGAATGGAAAAATTTTTTGGAGGTAGTTGCTAGGAGGGCGTACTGAGGCATCAATAACGTCAACTTTTATAATCATGAAGCGGTAAATCACTCTGTCGCATTAGTCAGAGACAATGGCGTTAACACAATCCCATTTGAGGGTAGTTGGTCAAGGCTTAAAAGAAAGTTCCCATTAGGTGTAGAATCCTAATGCATGAAACACATAGACGATAGCGGCTACACGCCTGTCAAAAATAAAATGCACACGTTTATATGAAAACGATTATTTTGACACCAACACAGCTACACGGCTAAATGACAACTTTTGCCGCTGTAGTCAACTTAGGATATTATCTATTTTTGTTGGCTACAAAACCAAAATAGTGTTGACAATATAACAAAATATGTCAAAAATATTAGTGCTATGAAATATTTTATTTTGTTAAAAAAATTAATCGCAAAATGAAATGCTATAATAATTCCATTAATATTCAAAAGGGGTTAAGTAAATTTATTTTTTTTTATTTTTACGTTATAATAATGCATTATAAATAAGTAATTATATATGTAAGTCAAGTTTACATAAATAGAATCATACATGGTTTTCTATTTTAATAAAGAAAACAATTTTTAATTGGCACTACTGAAATAAAAATGCATTTGTATAGAAACAGCTGTTTATATTGTTGTCATATGTTGCCGTCGTTTTCAAAAAAAAATAAGTAGCTAACTACACGACTACAATTACAACCAGCAGCATTTGTAGTCGTGTGTTCGTGTAGCCGCTGTCGTCTATGTGTTTCATGCATAAGTTTATATGGCGTCGAATAATGTTAACTCGTAGGATGCTTTTTTGGAAATTTTTCTTAAATTATTTTTTAATTTTTTAAGTTTTTTATTTTTTTTTTTATCAAATGTCAGATTTATTGATTTCCTTTCCTAGATTTTTTTGATCATAAAAGCTCAACTAAAGTTTTATATATTAAAATAAAAATTAAATTGGGAGTTTATTGTAAAAATAAAAATACTGTTTTATAATTCATAATTTGGGTTAAACAAAATAAATTTTTTAGCTATTCCTTTTTTGCAGGTTAAAAAATGCTCGGGCCGGTGCTGTTTCTATGTTGTCTTGTAGAACTTATTCCATTCCATTTATACAAATTGTTATTTGATGATCATTGTTTAATTGGCAAACATATATTTGCAATGAAAATGTTAAAACTTGTTTCGATCAACATTAAGTTTTTATATTTAGAGTTATTAAATTATAAACAACCTGTTCGCATGACTTATCAAATAGAAATACACACACAAATATCTTCGTTAGTTCCAGACGTAATGGTGACACTTATTTTAAAATGTTAAAAAACAATTTGAAGCAAATTGCCTCAGCCAGAGAGATTAAAAATTTAATTTCTTAATTGGATTTTTAATAAAATAAAATTAACGGGTTTGCGAATCACATTTAATAAAGTTTTTATGGTTTGAAATTCTCTTTAAATAAATTCAACCATTTATTGTTGATAGAGGTGATTTGATTCAAGAATTTGAAATAGTAAATTTACCGAAATTTTCAATATTATGAACTCAAGGTTTTAGTTTGGAAAATAATTCATTTAATTAATATAAATATTGTCTCGTTCGAAATAAATCCCTTCCACAAAAGATCTTTCTTATAAGATCTGCTAAATTATATTTCGATTTGGATATTTTTTTGCCCTGGGTGGACCTTAACAAATTTGACAAATCAGTTTTAGTTTGGGTATATACATTATTTTTTTAAAGGACAAAAAACAGCTGTAACAAATTTTCACAGATTTACAGCTATCACATCTAAAACATATAAATATCGAACGTTTTGAGCAATTGGACTTTAGAAAATACTAAATAAATAAATTATTGCCACCCTAGTATATCTGAATAAAAAAGTCGAGAGCAAGTAATCCTAATAGACTTAGTAAATGTATTGGAATTAAGCTGCAGCGACAAATGAACAGAAAACCCTTATCTTCATTTATGGCATTATTTGGCCAAAGTAAATATACTTGTGTATGTACGTACATATATACCTCTTCATCAACCATAAACTGCACAAGTTTGCTGCACTGAATTACAAATTACATTTAAATGCATTGAACTGAACTGAACAAATGATAAAAAAAAAATCTTAGTAAACTTACAAATGATTGTATGTGTATTGAAGCTTACGAGGAGTACAAAGCAAAAGAAGCCTCATGTTCCACGATGATTGTGCTGATGATGTAGATGACGATGATGTTTATGATATAGTCATTGAGACGTTGTAGCAGAGGAAATGATAATGGCAGCGTTCCAAAATGAAAACGAAAAAAATAATATCATTATTATTTATTTTTTATTTATTTATTATTTTTTTTTTTTTTTTTTTTGAAATGCACACAGTCTGCAGTGAAACTATGAACTAAGTATAAGTATTAAGTAGTTTTCAAAACAGCAGCAACAGAATTTGTAACATTTACACAGCACGTATTATCCAAATAAACTTCATGCAGAAACTGTGCAACAAACATTCACTACTTGAATCGAATGAAAAGAATATGAAATTAGTCTCTTAGGGATAGTATCTTCAAATTGAAAGTTGTACAAGTTACTTTCTTATATTTGCTAGTTACATCTTCTACCCCTTTCATATTGAATCAATCTCTCTCATTCACTCTTACCTGGCATTAGGAAAGAAACACACATCTTATGACATAATCACATGTAGGGGGCGCTATACAACTGTGAGGCATTTAGCTACCGCCATAGTTGTTCGAACTTATTGCCTCTGCATGTCTGCCTGATTGCCAGGGCAGGCATCCATGTCTATAAGCATACTTGCTTTGTTTAGATGTTATATTGCGTTGTTGTTGTTTGTTTTTTTTTTTTTATATACAAATAATGTATTGCAGCCATGTTGCTGGTGAATGTGTAAACTCTAAACTACCCGTATCGCATCAGTTTTTTTTTTTTTTTGAATTGAACGGCCATCATGCCCCAGACATTTCATTAAAATCAAGTAACTTATTACATATTCTTTTTTTATTGAATTATTGAACTATTCGATTTTTTCCATTCCATCGAGCAGATGATAAAAATGAAAAAATATTTGTTCTACTGTTATCAATAAATCATAATAATATAACATGATTTCTTTTTACTTAATATCTGATTTAACGAGAAAATAATTGTAGTCTAGTTCATTAAATTGAAAAATTCTCAACAGCGAGTATTTTAAAAAAATGTATTTTTTTTAATTTTATTCAAATTTAAATGGAAAATTTTCCAAATGTAGTTGAATCAACATTGTGACTGTATTTAAGTTGGGATATCGCTGCCCAATGAAAAATATTATAATTAGTTAGTTCAATTTTTCCAAAAAAATTTCTGAAACTGATGATGAAATATTTATTAAAAAAAAGAATACGTCACAAATTCGACTATCGTTTGCTGATGATATTCATAATTCACGATCATTCATTCATTGTAATATAAATACAAATTGGACCTGCATATTGCGTTAAAAGTTTATCGAAACGCACAGATAGAGAGACATCATTATACCGACTCAGAAAGTTAAATATATTAGCGCAATCTCATTATACCTTGATCACAGAGTGGTATATAGTTAAAAGTGTTTTGGAATATTATTGGAATATTATGCGACGTTTCAATTAACTAATACAGGAAATGGTGGTCGTATGACACCTACATTTTTGCAAACTTAATTTTTATTATTCTTACATAGAAAAAATATCATCAATTTTAAATAATTCTAGCTTTTTTAAATAGAATATAAGATTAATCAAATTATTATATTGTCTGGACTTAGTATGAAATAAAAACATAGTATGAAATAAAAACATATTAAACGGAATAAAAAACCATTTAACTATAATAGATCTGACAAACAATTTGCTAATTTATTTATAAATTATTACTTATTGGTAAAATTTATTTTCTAAATAATCTTGTCATTCGATCAGTTAAATGGTTAAAAAAAACTTTGACAATACTCAAATATGTGTAAAAATCTTGTTTGTATATTGAGAGAAAACATGTTAATGGTTTTTTTTTGGTTAAAAGTTTTTTTTTTTTTTTAATTTATAGATAAAATGTTCCGAATTAAAATACATTTTTCATAAATTAAGCAATTTACGTGCAACGAAGTATTATTAACTAGTCGTAGGTCAATTGCTAATGAACTAGAATAACTATTTCCTGAATAATTAATGGTTTTTAAAAAAATGAATTAGTTCATTCTTAAGTAAAATATATTTAAAATCTTAACAAAATGTATATGTATAAGTCATTCGGCCTTAAAAATTACTTAAAAATGTTCTCAGTAGTCGCCCTAGTAAGTTCTTCAAATTAATTTTATTTAATCTTAATACAATTTTATAAAAATTATGACAGTTGTGAATCAAGAACACAATTTTATTTCTTGTGACTTGATTTTGATATCCAGGTGACAATATATTATTACAAAGATTACGAAATGCGAGTTTCAAGTAAAAAATAATTGAAGATGAGCATATATTGGTGGATTATTCCGCTCAAGATTTTTTTGTATTTTCAAATTTCTTGCAAAACATTAAATACTTAATTTACATATTACATTTAAATCGATCTGTATACAATTTATGTTATGGAAAGTCTTAAAAGTAAAAAAATTTTTTTTAAATAAATAACAAATAAATAAAATAGATGACGAAAGAAGATTTTTAATGATATATAACTGATTTATAGTTGCTTTTAAATTTATCCACGTATATTTCGAAACAAAAAATCAAACCAGTATAAAGAATATATGTAGTACTACAAAATTCAGTAAATTTATTTTTTTTAATGCTTTAGAAAATGCTAAACTGAAACGTGCGGGGAATCGGAAAATATATTTTGCGAAAAAATTGTTCACACATGTATTTTAAATTTATTTAATTATTTATATATTTACATACATATGAACATAATATGCATGTAACCATATTTAAGCATGAAAGTTTCTCGTCTGTTGGCCCGTCTCTAGTACTTATAATATGAAGTATAGAATATATTTTTATATCAATGTTTTCTTTGGTTGTTGCTATAGAATTTAGTCGTTGTCATTTTCGTTGTTGTATAATAATCGCCAATAATCGTATCTTCTAATAAAGTTTTTAAAATATTGCATTTAACTGGTTTCTGCAATGCCGCACCTCTATAAATTAAATAAAACCAAAAAAAAAAAAAAAACTTTATCATTGTGCACAGGTTTTTCTTGTAGTTGTTGTTTGTCTTTTAGCCATTTTGCATGCAATCTTGATAACAATGCTAAAAATTGTAGGCACCTATGTATATTGTTTGCCAATGCTTGAAATTTTTTTTTTTCAGATCGAACCGGCCATTCAATTGATCGTGCGTTCGTTCGTTGGTTGAGCCGGCTTAGCGTAAATTGTAATTTATGCTTGTTATTGCAAAAAGCAAAAAGAAAAAAGAAAGAAAAACATATGTTGTCTGAAAGGCAACACAGCATCAGCATGAGCAGCTGTAACATATTGTAGACGGTTTGGCCAGTGTCTTCAATAGTCACGGAATTAATGTCAGGCTGCCATTTATTTTAAAAAGTTCATTTTAATCGTTGTTCTTTGATATCAATTTAAAATCTTATTTTAACCTTCAATTATTTTGCTGATATGGGGAATTGAACTTTTGATAACTTCCTCTTCAACACTGAGCTTATTTTCTAAATCGATCGGAAAAAAGAATTCTAATAATAGAAATATGTACATATGTAGTTTCTGATGGTTTTCTTGTTTATAAATAATAAAAAAAAAACACCTTTTGACAACACTGAGTTTAATGTCCTTAATAAATTGCTTCATTTCGTAGAAAACAAAAAATGTTTACGCAATTTAATTAAAAACAAAATCTTTTTTTTTCTCCCGATTTTGATATTAAAAAATATCAGTTTTCTTATTTCTGACAACTTCCTAATATAAGTTCTCGCAATTGAATTGATGTTGTTATTATCAAATATTTTAGTTGTTCAAAACATATTTGATTTCTCTGTGTTAAAAAATTTCAGAATAAAAAACTCTCCATTTTTACAGTAAATCGCTGCACTTTTTGCTTTGTATTAAACAATACCTTATGAAAATGTGAAAATACTTATTCAGAATAAGAACTGTATGCGTTTATGTTTTTCTTGTCTGTCGCCTGCTGTGGAACTGGATTGCAGTAGTGTATTTTCGTTTTCTTTTTCATAAACGGTTAAACACCAACAACCGTATTTGTAGACAAATATCATGCTGCGTTAAAGGGTTTCACCATACTTACTTCCATCCATAATTTTGCTTTTGTTTTTACGCTCTGAATTTAATTAAAAATTCACAAAAAAACGAATTCAAAAAAATTCCAGTTTTGGTTTAAAAAAATAAAGCGCAACAAATTTCTGTGAAATATGAACCCAAAATTTTTTTTTTTTTTTTTTTGCTTAACAAACAATGAACATAATGCACTCATAGAATGAGAGACAGGCAATTGCTGGTTGAAGGAAAAAAAATTAACAAAATTTTCAAGGAAAGTGAAATGATTTTTCACAACAAACAATAACCCATCCATAAACGTGAAATATAAACCCATATACTAAATAGTTTAACGGTTATTCTTTCTTCTTCTTCTGCTCATTTACAACAACAAGCATCATAATTTATGAGCAGCGTACAAATCGCATTTTGATGAATTTGACCTGCTTCTTTCAATGTTTTTACAAACTAAACTTGAATGCACTTTTGTTGCTGAAACACTAGCTGGTGGTTCGTCTCAGATACGCAGAGAAAACTAAACTCATAAAAATAAGAAACATTTTAAATTGTGACGAAGGAGTTAAAAGTTCCGTTTTTTATGGCCCTGTTTCGCAGAAGATAAGATTTTTTCAATACTGCTGTAGTTGTTGTATTTTTGTTTTGTTTTGTTTTTTTGAAACTATTTTTTTTTTAGTTTTATGTGCTCTATCGGATACCGTATGCTGTTAAAATTGTTTTTTTTTTACGAGTTCACGCATTTTAAGTGTTTATGTTTTTTCTATTAAAAAGAAGACCACATGTCAATCGCTGGCACAAATATTTATATATGGTTAAATATATGGTAACCAACATATTTTGTATATGGTTGTTTGGCCAGGTAAATAGTCATTATATAGTACATGCATACATATGTATGTATCTAATGTTTGTTAGATTTTGGTTCGTAGTTTTTTGCACCTTTTTCTTTTTCTAAAATCTATTATTAATGGTATCGCAATAATTATAATCACTTTGACATATTGAATTTGGATTATTAAGAGCGCGATAAATGCGATAGATGCAGCCCTGGCTCCGTTTCCTTTATTTAAACCACATCAATACATCAATTTAAGAAACTAATTAAAGCACGAGTAACAAATATAATTCGATATCGCGCTCCGTGTCGACTCTCAAAAAGTTTGACCAAGCATTAGTCTTCCGCCTAAGAGTAGCAAAAATAAAAATAAAGATATTAAATCAAACCATTTCACTACTAGTAAAATCAAATCATTGATCGTAAACATAAAAAAAGTTTAAGCCCTTTTGACATTTTCTGTTTCTTGATTGGACTTTGCTTGAATTGATTGAATGAAAAAAAAAAAAACAATATGTTAAAAAAGAATGTTTTTTCTTTAGAATATAAAGTGTAAATGAGGTAAACTCATAACTTCGTAAACAAAGAAAAACAAAAACATTATTTCATTGAATAGACCAGTGTTAATTTTTTTTTTTGCTGGAAATGATAATTTTAAATATTTTTAATTGTTCCCCAAATTGAGAAAAATCCAATAATGGGTTTGCTGTAAATTCAGAGAATCGGAGCCAATTTGTGTTATTTCTGTTCTTGGCTCCAGGTCCGTCTATGGGTTATCAAAAATGCCCATATCCATGACTTCAGCTCGATAGCCCTCCTTCTTAAATAAAACTTGTGCAATTTTTTATGATCTGATCGATTTTGCGCATTTATGTACAAAATTTAGACAAATCGAAAGACACAATACATCCTGCCCTTCAAAAATAAATGACAGGTGCTCAAACAAAATTTAGTCATAAATTTGAAATCAACATTTGTGAACTACATCAAAAGTATGAATTAACAAATTTTTTCATTCTAGTTATATGTACTTTTTTGTATCAATCGCTTTAAAGCAGTGAAGGCCATACCAAGCACGCTGGTGCTCCGCTTCGTATATGTATACAGCGGAATGAAAACAAAAATACTCACCAAAGAGTAAAAGTAAACAACAATTTCATTCAGTCTTATGAAAGCCTTGGAACAAAGCAGATTTATGTCGCATTGCCTTTTGAAATTCGTACATATTTTTTTAATAGGTACACAGAGAAAATTACGCAGAGAAAATTTTAAAAAATATCCAGTTACTGCAGGCTGGTAAGTTTTTTAGTTTTTGGTAACATACCACTTATTAACCTTTGAATTTTCATATCTTTTGAATTTTTGATATTTTTTCGTTTTTTAAAGAAATGAATTACTTATTTGATTTAATTAACTTCAAATTTATGGATAAAAAACATCAAATTTTCTTCATGTTTTGTTTTTCAGAATGTAAGATTTAAAATTTTAAAACAACAAAATATATTTAAAATTTTTCCATATTCTTCGTGAACTCAACTATTTTCTCTTTTAATCATTCATATAAACATTCATACAAAATCTACACAAACCCATTTAATATCGGCATTGTGTTCGTCCATGGATTTCGATCAGTGTAGTGTAACTAACATATGCTCATATCACTAACTCAATTCTCTCGATGGCCACCACTGCTTTAAAGGTTTAACCCTATGACGCCGAGCTTGAAACTTTCGTTAAGTTTGATTAAAACTGTTCTAGCACTGACTATATTAAGTTTTGGAGCCAAGGTCGCTGTTAAGGAAATCAACGCACACAGAAAAAAAATTGGTTTTAATTCGGTTACTACTAGCAAAACTTTATTAGGTAATACAAATTTTCATTATAATTACTTAATATTTTGAAAATAAACAACATCTTATAAAATGAAATTATTTACAACAGTAAAATTACTTCAGTTTACAAATTATTAAACTAATTCAAATAATAGAACTAATTTAAATTCAGTATATTATGCTGCAATCCTATATATTGGTGACTGCCACAACATATTCAATTATAACAACATACATGTTTTAAACAAAAATTGTGTTATTAGACAAATTGTTGGTTAAGATACTGCGCATTAAATAAGTATGTAATTTTTTTTTTTTTTTGGTAATAACAAACGAAACCAGAGCTTTTGACTTCTTTTTTGATTTTAAAAAAATTAACTTAAAGCTTAGAATTGAAGATAATCGTTTAACGAAATAGATCGAATCGTAGGCAGAAGTCATTCCTAAATAAAAATCTTTTGTCAATTGTTAAGTAAGGTAGAGGTGGCATTATGGTTTGCGATTGTATGACATGTAAAGGTGTTGGTAAAATCTATATTGGAACAAATTGGATACATAAATATTTTAGTATAAAATGCACAAAAACTAGGCCTTGAAAAAATGTTTGGTTCAAGCAGGATAATGATCCTAAATATTAAGTGCACACTGTCAATAGTAAAAATTAATTTAAGTCACCACCGCTATATACCGATCGTAATCCTATAGAGTATTTAACTGGAGCGCAGAATCGGTCAGCATAAATAAACGCTAAAAGCGTCATTTTGGATGAGTGGGGTAAAATAAGCAAAGGGGATACTTTCGATAGTTCTCAAAGCGCAAAAGATATCGTACAATTTACTTAGTTAAGCAATATTTAATGTAAATTTAGACTTTTTTGTGTTAATATTTCAAATGTTTTTTAACCATGCTTTTTCTTATCGCTTTTTTTTCCCTTTTTTATTTCTTTTTTACCGTAAAATTCGTTAAACGCAGTAAACCTTACATAAATTTTATATATATATATATTTCCTTTATTTACATAAAATAGTGAGATAAATATGTATTAACTAAATTATATAAAAGTTCATAATGAACATAGGGCGTCTACAAATTCTCTCCATTTGGAACGATCCTTGGCTAGTGACTTAATTTGATTCCAAGACAAGTTGCAACTTTGACCTTCGTTTCTCACCATCCTCACCCAGGTGTTACGCGGGCGACCAGGATTGCGGTGACCTTGCGGGTTCCATTCAAGAGCCGCTCTGGTGATTTCATTGGTCGGTCTTCTTAGTATGTGGCCTATCCAAGACCATTTACGGCGTTTGATTTCAATATCAATAGGTTCACAACGGGCTAGATATAAAAGTTGTTCATTAGTTACCCAGCATGGCCAAAAGATACGCAGAATCTGTCTAAGGCAACGAATTACGAATGTCTGCAGCTTTCTTTGGGTGGCCTATGTTGTACTCCATGTTGTGCAACTGTATAGCAGGACAGACTTAACACTGCAGTTAAATATTCGCAGTTTCGTAGCTTTTGAGATGTTGTTTGCTCGCCAGACTTTATTTAATGAGTGAAATGCGACTCTAGCCTTGTTGATGCGTTCCTCTATATCTTTTCCAGAGCCACCATCTTTTGTTATGCGACTACCCAGGTAGCAAAAAAAGTCAACGTCCTCAATAAGATCTCCGTGCAATATGAGAGGTGTTGAGTTGTTTGTACCAATTCTCATTAGTTTTGTCTTATTAACGTTGACTCTAAGACCTACTTTTCTTGCGTTTCTGTCAAGACATATGAGCTTCTGTTCGATATCTTCAAACCGATGGGCCATCATGCATAAATCATCTGCGTAGTCAATATCATTAAGACGTTCACGTAGGTTCCAACGTATGCCATTCGGAGCTTCGATGTTTGTGTGCTCCATGACTCCATCTAAGAGTATCAGAAATAAAGTCGGCGATAGAACACATCCCTGTCTGACAACCTCATTATGTTCAAATGGACGGCTTTCTTGTCCGCAGAATCTGACTCTACATTCGGCACCATTGTAAAGTTCACGAATGAGATCAATGATCTTATCGGGTACGCCTTTACTCTTAAGGGCAGCCCATATTGCCGGTCTGTATACGGTGTCAAAGGCGCGCTCAAAATTTACAAACAGCATATAGAGGTAGTTATTGAACTCTTGCGATTGCTCTATGATAATTTGTAGAGTATTTATATGGTCCGCGCATGATCGACCAGGCCTAAAACCCGCTTGCTCCTGACGTAACAGCGGTTCAACAATTGGTGTTAAAGAAGTAGGGCCATTACTTTGTTGATAACGTTTAGCAATGTAATCCCTCGCCAGTTCTTGCAGTAACTCAGATCACCCTTCTTGGGTATAGTGATGATCACACCAGCCTTCCACCATTCTGGGATAATATTGCTCTGCCATGCAGACTGTATTATTGGCAAGAGCACCTCAGCAATGGGGCCAGCACCATATTTCAGCAGTTCAGCCTGTACTGTGTCGGGACCGGCAGACTTCGATTCCTTCAAATTGCACAATGTTGAAAATATTTCTTGGTAGGATGGTGGAGATGTAGCTATTTCCCTCCGAGGATTACAACGGCGAGAGAGCCAAGGGCAGCCATTTAAGTTAAAATCTGAGGTATTGTTTTGTGATATACCAGAGGTGAAAAATTCTTGCCAGCGTTCTAGTTTCTCTTCAGTCGTAGGGAGATCACGACCGTGTTTATCTTTTAGCATTGAGATATTCTTGATATTTCTGCCTCCTAGATCTTTAATTGCTTTATAAACCCCACGCATGTTATCAATATTCGCTGCTTGTTCGGCTTCCTTTGCGATGCTGTTAAAGTAGCGTTCCCGGTCAGCACGTACTAGTTTCTTTACAGAGTTCGCTGACATTCTGTAGTCCTTTCTCGCTTCAAGTTTCTCATCAGGGTTTCGCGCTCTTGAAACTATTTTGTTAAGACGCTTGCGGTTTGCTATTTCGGCCCACGTCTCTTCGCTGATCCAAGGCTTCTGGTTTTTCTTGCGGACGCCTAGAGTTTCCTTCGCTGTTCGGGAGCAGTTTTGTGCTACATTTGTCCAAGATTGTATACTAATGTTGTTGTTGTTGTTGTTGTTTTGTTGGAATGAGTCTCTCAGGGTAGAACAGTAGCGGGCAGCAACATCAGGGTTGCGAAGCCGAGCAGTATTAAATTTCACGACACCTTTTTGTGAGTTGACTGCCGCAGGACGAAGTTTAAATGTGCCTACTAATAGGTTATGGTCGCTGTCTATATCGGCACCTCGCATTGTCCTCACATCTAATAGACAACCCAGGAACAGTTTATTTATCATTCTGTGGTTAATTTGATTGCGGGTGATATCAGGAGGACACCGCCATGTATACTTATGTATATCTTTGTGGATGAACTTCGTATCTCCAAAAAATTATCGGTGGTGTGTACATAAATCAATGAGTCTTTCGCCATTATCATTTCTAGAATTACCCAGTCCCTGAGATCCCATTACAGCCTGGAGGTTTTTATTATCGGAGCCTACTTTGGCATTAAAGTCGCCGAGGATGATTTTGATGTCACCGTTAGGGATAGCAGAGATTGCAGCTTCTAGTTGGCTGTAAAAATCATCTTTTAAAACATCATCACCAGGTTCTGTTGGCGCGAAACATTGGATTACGGAGATTTTACGAAACTTCGAATTGAAGCGGGCGGAGATTGCGCCAATTAATCGCCATGTCGGTTGGAGCTTCATTGACACTCAGAATTTAAAGGATACACGTCGCTGGGCGTGACCATCTGAGACTCTCTTCTCTAACCCGCTGAATTGTCCGCCACTGCTTATTTAATTCGGAGTTACCCCCCATACTATCCGCAACCCATGGAGGCGTCCCTTAGTACTTCAGCTGTGCTTCCTTTTCTTGGTTATTATATGTCATTTGAATAGGAGGATCCCATAAAAATGTCATATATATATCCGAGGAGGATATAAAACTAATAAATAGCTTAATAATTTATAAAAAAAAAAACAATATTTAAGCTTCTTTGATTTTTAAATTAAAAGAGGATACGTGTATCCTTTTGCGACCTATTGTAAAATTGATGATGTTAACACATGATATATTATCTTAATGTAAATTATAAGAAAATTTCTCTCTCTCTGAATATATATGACAGCCGTTTCAAAAAATTTACGAACAAATTCTTATATGATTTTTGAAGAAACCCCAAAAGATCATATTAATGTCATATATGTGATAATGATTACATAATTATTCTGTAATAGGTTTTTTGCCATAAAATATAATTTTAAGAGTTATAAATCGATAAAGCTATGCCCTTTTTGTATGGCTTTTAAATAATCCGGTTTTTTTTTACAGATCTTACATAAATAAGTATAAATATATCCTCTATCTGCTCCTTCAAAATTGTGTTGCATTTATTTAGTCTTACCGAAAAGTAACATTGCTAATTAATATTTGTACCAAAATATACTTTTAACTAAATCAATTTTAAATTAATACATTTTTTTTAGAAACAGTTCTGACTAATGTATGCGAATTTTGAACTGATATATCAACAAGATATTTTTGTTTCCAAATACGTTTTATTACGCCGTATTTTGCTACCATTTTTTAAACTAATTATAAATTAAATGCATATCTCTATACTTTTTTTAGGATGGTCATTGTAGGTTCGTTCGAATTTTCTTTTTTTTATTGAAAAATAAATAAAAAAACAAATTGAAGTATAAAATATAATATGGGTACTCATGATAACTCTCGCAAATGAACTGTCAAAAATTGTTTGAAAATTCACATGCAAAACTCTTGTAAATTTGCCAAAGAACTTGAACTTGATAAGTCAGCTGTTTTGCGTTTACTTTTGTTACAAAAATAAAATAATGATGTAAAAAATTAAAATTTCTTGCGTTGTTTATCAGTAAAATTTCAACAAAGTGGTAAGTAAAATAATAAAAAAAATTATAAATTAATTATGATTACCGTCATTTGGTCCAAAAAATTTTAAGGTTGATAAATCACCAACAACAATATCTTCAAAGACCTTAAGCAAATTAGGTTTTTCGCTTTCTTTAACTTATGAGGGTATGAGGTCGGAAATTTCTCTTTTATAAGTGGAGCTGGTGAGTCGGTAAATGACATATGTGCAGTCTCACAAGAACTTATTGGAAAAGTCGACTACTTCAAAGTGAATGATCAAATTTGGTCTGATCACATGCCAGTATGCCTACAGCTAAAAGTAAAGGACACAAGTGCCCAAATAGAAATATATTTTTACCAAAACTACAGTGGAAGGAGCATCTAAAAGTTATACCCAAAATGTGCTGACCAACTTAAGAAAAACTAAGGAGCAAAAAGACTTGCTTGAGCTTGAAGATATATTAAATGTGATTCGCATATCTACAAGTCAGAATGATAAATATCAAGTTTTTACTGCCCAAAATAAGTGGTTTGTGGGCAATGCTATAACGCGAGAAAAATATCTTTTCATTCATTGAAAAATTACGAACAAAATATGAAACCTGAAGCCAAAAGCAAGTACTTAAAGGCAAATGAAAACTAGTAAGAAAATTATAGTCGGTCTAGACCGACTATACGATACCCTATACCATGCGTTTAGAAACCCTATCTCTTAGGCCCAACTAACTGGACATAGAAAATAAGCAAAAACCAAATCTGAGTGGGATTTTTATTAATTTTTTTGGCTGCAGATTTGAAAAAGTTCATATCGGATGCTATATCTATATGGGGACTAGGTCCAAAAATGGACCGATCCTGATCATGTTTGGTAAAGTCTCTTGTATTTTGCAAAAATATATACAAACAAAATCTGAGAAGAATCAGTGCAATATTTTTATTTTTTAATAGATTTAAGTGAAGATCGGGAATCAGCTCTATATGGGGCCAAAGGGATCATTTTTGGACTACTCATTAATGGACGTAATGAACGCATACAAAACCCAATTTGAGTAAGATCTATATGACAATTTGGATCTTATGGCAATTTATGTCGATTTCATAGGGGTAATTTGTATGGGGGCTAGGTCTGAACATGGACCGATTCTCACCAATTTCAATAGCGTTCATCCCATGGCCGATAAAAGCTTATATACCAAATTTCATCAAAATATATTCATATTTGCGATCTGTAGTTTGATTACAAGCTTTACATGGACACACAGACGGACGGACGGACGGACATTGTTAAATCAACTCAGAAAGTGATTCTGATTCGATTGGTATAATTAAAGATGGGTCTAGGTCAAATATTTTTGGTTGTTACAAACAGCAGCACAAAGTCATTATACCCAAACCACATAGTGGTATAAGGTATAAATATAAAACAGTATGCAAAATAAGAAAATATGAATATTATAGCAAACAAGATTAGAAACCAAAATTTTCAAGAGATACCAAATATACCATCATCAAAGTTTATGTCATACTTTTGGACACTACTGAACCCATAGCAAATCTCGAGTGATATACATTATGCCACCCTATATTAAACAGACATATATTTAGATCATAATATAAGTACCGCAGAAATTTACCAGGCACTTACAAAGTCCAAGACATATAAAGCTCCAGGCTAAGATAGAATTCAATACGAATTTTTCAAAAATGCGCCGAATGAGCTAATTATTGAACTTGCAAAGGCTTACAATATGATGTACAACAATATGCAATCGGATGTATCATTCATGAGCAGCGTAATATTTCCAATCTTTAAAAAAGGTGATAGAAAGGAACCGAGTAATTACAGAGGCATATCCTTTATGAATTGCCAAAATATTGGTGGGTGTCATATAGAGTGATCGATTATACGGCTTTTTCCAAAAACCGGCTTTTCGAATAGTTCGAATAGTTTCAGTTTGAAAAAACCGATTGCTTTTTTTTTAAATTGAGAAAAAACCGGTCACCGGTTTTTTTCTTATTACATTTTGGAAAAAAACTTCAAATACATATAAAAAAAAGTTATTAAAAAAAAAACAAATCAACCCAATTCATAGAAATTTAAAATAAAGTTATAAAACAACAAAAACGAGATCAAATTATCTTAAAAACAAAAAAACAAGAACAATTCATAGAATGTTAAATTTACGTTATTAAAAAAACAAATGTAAGATCAAATTATTTTATAAATAATTTAAAAAAATATAAATATTTTTCATAAAAAGAGACTGTTTAATGAGAGTCATCGTTATTATGAAGTTATCTCTTTTTCTTCAAAGTAATCTTTCAAAAATAAAATACAGTTTAAATGTTTAGGAGAATATCGATTTTTCTTTAGTTTTGATAAAACTAGATACCGAAAATGTTCTTTCACTTAATGTACTAGTAGGAGATTACTAGTAGGAGATATAGTTAACAACGCATTAGAGAGCTTTTCAAGCTTTTCAGATCTTCTATGACATTTTCCTAAAAAAAAAGTCATCTAAAATACTTTGTTGATGATATATTCTCTTGCAGTTTTTCGGGTTTTGTAAACTTTTGATAGTATTATTCAATTCATCTTCCATATCATATTCAGAATCCCTAATGTCTTACTCCTAACTTGAGTCAGATGTGATATCTTCCCCATCAGAGAATAAACGATAATATAATTGAGACGCAAATTCCTTTGTCTCATTTTTGGAAGAATATTTGAGAGAATTATCGCTGATGGGAAAGTTTCCAGTGCTTAAATATAATGTTAGTGTTGTTAGTGTATTTAAAACTTCGATACGACGTTCAGCTATACAATTTTTCAAACATTCGAGTAAATCTTGTGATAAATTGTTCGAAACCTTTGAAAGGCTTTTAAAAAAAATTGAAAAATGCCTTCAGCATCTATTAGGATTGTATCTTTTTTTGACAGTTTATTTATACCAATTTCCAATGGTTTAAGGGTATTACTTAACTCAGTTAATGTTCTAATTTCATTTACAGTAAACGGTGGTAGTCCCAATTCGAGAAGTGCATGGTTTACACATTTATAAATTCTTAATTCCATCTATGCTTCACATCATGAATTAGCTTGAGCTCTCTTTCCTTTTGTTCTTTAACATACTTCTGAAGGTTTTTTTTTTGCTTCTCACATGATTTATTGAACATTTTTATACGTTTTCTAAGGCGGTGTATTATAGGTTTTATGTTAACATTTAAACACACGTTCTGTTCTGCTAAATCAAAAATATTTTCTAAGTCGTCCTCTTCTAAATTATCATTTTCAAAATCGTTTTCATCTTCTATATCTTCATCTTCAGAATCAGAGTCATCGGTAGTGGAATCATTAGCCATATTAAAATCTTGTTTGGTATAAATTGTGTCAACAACACAAAGGTTAATTGCATGGTTAATGCATAGTTGGGATTCAGCATCAATATTTTTCCATTTTTTTCATGACTGAAGCGCCATCGTGCGTGGATGCCACAATATCATGTGGAAAATATAATGAGAAATCACCCAACATTTTTTAATAATTTGTTCCAAATTATTTGCATTTCCTTTCACCTTCACTTGTTCTAGTCCTAGATTGTCTATTTCAAATGAATTACACTCAGAATTATAGCTTTCAACAGTCACATTGACATATTTCAGATACGACACATCTGTCCACTCATCAACTACAATGGAAAATCTACCATTGTTTTGTTTTATTTGAATAATTTTATTTTTTCATTCTTTTTGCTTCATCTGGTAAAATTCATAAATTTTTCTCCATATTGTTGACTCTGCTGGCATTGTGTAATATTTTAAGTGCAAGTATGCTAGCACCATCCGAGACTTCTTTAATGCTCTCACTGACATCCCGCCTTCTGCAACGCAATGAGCAAATATTTTACCCATTGACTCATTTTAAGTGGCATACTTTAATAGGGTGTTCTTCGGAGTCAGTGCAGAACTATTTGGAATGGAGTCAATTTCAGCTTGCGACGTTTTTGAATTTATATTAATTTTGTGGATGGATCTGACATGATTAAGAAGAGATGATGTGGAAGAACCAACGCAGCTTAAAATTTTTTACACTTAAGGCATCTAGCCTTACCTTTTCCATCGCGTTCAAAGTACTGCCACACTTCCGACATCTAAATAAATGATAATAAATAAAGAACATTAATGCCACGTGGGTTAGTTAAAATGTTACTTACCTTGTAGTAAAATAATTCAATGTGCAATATTTCGCTTTTAAGTTAAATTCGAAGCAATATTAGTTCTTTTAATTAAAAAATATTCAGATTTTTTATGGCGTAATTGTACTAAACAGCTGTTTATGTTTATGGTTACCAAAGGAGTAAAAAAATTAAAGATATAGAGATACATATTACACTGCGAGAAAAGTTCTCATAATTCTACTCGTAATTTACAAGAAAAAAATAATTTGGAAAAGAACCGAATAATTTTAGCAAAAAACCGGATTATTCGACATTTGAAAATACAACATTTAA
This sequence comes from Cordilura impudica, assembly GCA_963682025.1. Lineage (NCBI taxonomy): Eukaryota > Metazoa > Arthropoda > Insecta > Diptera > Scathophagidae > Cordilura > Cordilura impudica. Next base: position 197,609,641 of record OY821517.1, on the reverse strand, counting down.
AAAAACAGATGACCTCGAAGTAGAAAAAACCGGTTTTAAAACCGGTCGAATGTTCGAATCGATCACTCTAGTGTCATATCAGAAAGACTATGTAACTGAGTAGACAAACTCCTATCTGAATATCAAGCGGGTTTCAGAAAAAATTATTCTACATTAGACAATATATATAATTTAACACCAATTGTACACCTAAAATTTAAAGAAACGAGAAAAGTCTACGCATTTTTTGTGGATTTCAAAGCAGCGTTTGATAAGATCATTAAAAAATCTTTGATGTTTAAACTGTATGCAATAGGGGTGTCTACAAAAATGGTAAACTTCCTGGAAAATTTATATAAAAACACATACTCTACTGTCTGGAATGGCACAGAATTGTCAGAAAAATTCAAAACCTTATCAGTGGTCAAACAAGGATGCTTCCTATCACGACTCTTGTTCTCATTATATATAAATGACCTACATGAAGAACTAGGAGGTGGATTACTTATCGGTAATATGAATATAAAATTGTTGTTATACCGTGAAGATATAGCAGATGATGTTATAGCAGATGATGTTAAGGTTCTACAGGATATGATTGACAATTTAGAGAAATACTGTAGCTATTGGATCCTCGAAGTAAATCTATTAAAATCTAAGATTATGGTTTTCAGAAATGGCGGAAAGTTAGCGAAAAATGGACTTACAGAGGAACAGAAATAGAAAATGTCACAGAATGACTGATGAATGATTTGAGTCAAGAACATAATATACAATGGTTACAAAATATCTGTGGTTTTCTAGAATAACCGCGTATGTCATAAAATCAAAATGTTCAGGGGAGCCAAAAAACGTTATATTTGAAATTATAACGGTCCTACACAAGGACGAAAAAACAATATGTAAATTACACATAAAGTGTGTGCAGATAAAACAACTAATGTCGACAAACGTCGTTTTCTTTGAAAAAGAAAACTACCAATGCAACCACCCATGTAGACATAAGTTGTTGTTGCTTGAAAAATAATTTTTTTGTTCGTCAACAAAAAGTTAGCGGGATTTTGGATGAGAATATAACAACGTATCAAGAATAATAGTGATAAAATATAACAGAAATAAACACACAAGTTTTTATAAGTGGTTATACCCATTGAAAACTAATCCAAAATTATTTTGCATTTTTTTTTCATTAATAACAACGTATGTCGCTATGTGTCGTTTTTTGAGAAAATAATTTTGTCAGCGATCAAACATAGGTTGACACACGTCGTTAGTGCTGCAAATTAATTTAATAAACATTTAAGTTACGTCGTTATTTAAAGAAAAAACTCAGAAATGGTCAATATTTAAAAAAAAAAACAATTGAACACATGTAAAGAGCGTTAAAAATTAATATATTTGACATCATTAACAGAAAACTGACAAAAAATAGATATACGCGGTTATTCCAGAAATCCACAGATATAAAAGTCGAAGAATGGAACATAAAACAGATGGCATTGATAGAATCTATAAAAGTGAAACTCGAATAAACAGACTACAGCAAACAGAACCATTTCATAGTAAATTGCACCCATCAGTGGCACATCTATATTTCCATCAAAACAACAATCAGGCTAATATCATGTGGATATTCAAGGCACACTGTGACCTAATCGAACTCAATGATCTTGCTATTCAAGAAGAATCGAAAAACGCTGCTCACTGTGTAATATGAAAGAAATTTAAAATATAAAACACTTCATTGGTAAATGTCTCGTTTTAAACAACTTTCGAAAAATAACAATATCGGAGGAAGAATTAGTTAGAATTCTAAATGGTGAAAACAACTGGCGGTGTGTACTTCAGAACATAATCAATGCTTTATGTTATCGTAAAACGCTAATATTTGAATACAATAATTAATTTTATAACATATGTTAAAATAAATCTCTTTTAACCGGCTAACGACAAAGTCCCAGCTGTATATTCTTTAAGATATTTATTTTTTGTAATGTTATTTAGAAAAAACAAAACAAAAACATTTTGAAATAAAGAATTACTACTACTACTACTATGTAATTTATTTTTATACCCTATACCACTATGTGGTTTGGGTATAATGACTTTGTGCTGCTGTTTGTAACTACCAAAAATATTTGACCTAGACCGATCTTTTATTATACCGATTCAATCAGAATCAATAGCTGATTCGATTTAACGATATGCGTCCGTCCGTCCGTCCGTCCGTCTGTGTGTCCATGTAAAGCTTGTAATCAAACTGCAGGTCGCAAATATAAATATATTTCGATAAAATTTGGTATATAAGCTTTTGTCGGCCATAGGATGAACGCTGTTGAAATTGGCGAGAATCGGTCCATGCTAAGACCTAGCCCCCATACAAATGACCCCTATGAAATCAACATAAATTGCCATAAGATCCAAATTGTCATATAAATCTTAGTCAAATTGGGTTTGTATGTATTTATTACAACCATTAATCAGTAGTCCAAAAATGATCCCTATTGGACAACTCTTACTCATAGGCCCTATATAGAGCTGCTTCCCGATCTTCACTTAAATATATCAAAAAACAAAAATATTGTACAGATTTTTCTCAAATTTAGTTTGTATATATTTTTTCAAAATATAAGCGACTTTGCCTAGTATGGCCAGGATCGGTCCATTTTTCGACCAAGTCCACATATTAATATAGCATCCGATATGAACTTTTTCATATCTGCAGAAAAAAAAATTAATAAAAGTGCCACTCAAATTTGGTTTATGCTTATTTTCTATATCCAGTTAGTTGGGCCTGAGCGATAGGGCCTCTGAACGCATGGTATATGGTATCGTATAGTCGGTCTAGACCGACTATAATTCTCTTGTTTGTTTTGACATTTCTATCAAATTCAATTAAAAATTGCACAATAGTTTAAAAAGGGGCTCCATGAATCAAGTCTCGCAAATTTGCCCAATTGCACAAAAGTTAATTTTAAGCGTTTTCATGAGTACCCTTAATGTATTTTTTTATTAATATACTCAAGTCCTTTACACCAACAAGTGGTTGTCAAATCAATAAATTAAATCTAGCTTCCATTGTGTGAACTAATTCCATAATTCATACATTCGAATATATTTAAAAAATCAGTTGTCTTTTAGTTCGATGATAATTTTAAAAATAGAATTCAATGAAATTCGGGTGACCAAAATTCGGTTGCCACAACGAATCTATTTTCTATATGTACAAATAGATATGATTTAAGGCACGCCATCTGGCGGGAAATTCCTTGAATGAACACTATATGTTTTATAGGTGTAGTGTTCATATATATTTTTATTTATGCTCGTTTTCATATAACTGTAATTTGTATCCAAAGCTGCAATACTTAGTAATAAATGAAGAGCAGTACAGAAATTAAGGTGCGATTTTTTATTCTTATGATATATATAAAATAGCTAATACCCAATATACGATACACTATCCCATGCGTATAAAGAGAGGGTCTCAGGTCCCTAAATTTGAATGGCATTGCTATTAATTTTTTGCCTGCAGATATAAAAAAGTTCAGATTGGATGCTATATTTACATGGGGACTAGGTGAAAAAATGCACCGATCCTGACCATATTTGCTAAAATCACCTATTTTTTAGAAAAACACATAAAAACCAAATATGACAAAATTCTGTGCAACACTTTTGTTTTTTGATGGATATAAGTGAAGAAACGGAAGCAGCTTTATATGGGGGATATGATTAAGAAATCTCCTACAGGGTTTATTTTTGGACTACTGATTAATGGCTGTAATAAGCACAAACAAACCCAATTCGACCAACGCCTCTATAATAATTTAGGTCTTGCGGCAATTTAAAACGATCATATCTTTGGCTGATAAAAGCTTATACACAAAATGTCATCAAAATATTTTCATATATGCGACCAGCGGTTTCGTTACAAGGTTTATATGTACACACAGACGGACGTACAGACGGAGGGACGGGCATCGCGAAATCGATTCAGAAGGTTATTCTGAGTCAATTGGTATCAACATCATTATATCATTATATCCCAACCGCATAGTGGTAAATGGTATAAAAAGTATTTAATTTGATATTTTTCATTTAAATATTGTAAATCCTTTTTTTTTTAATATGCGTAACTCCAAAGTTTTTAACAAAGTTTTTTTTCTTATAATAATACATCAGCCATTATGGGGTTAATATAAGATGTTAAGTTAACCAGTGTGTACTGGACATTTTCTTTGCGAAAATGGTATTAGCGATATCTTTACTAATTAACATTTCATATTAGTATTGTGATTAAATAGAATGAAATTAGTGGAGAAATTTTACAGATTACACACAAAAAAATAATCTTTAGAAGTAATATTTTGTATTAAACTATTATTTTCTGTCAGTTATTACATTTTATAAGATACGTTTAAAAAAAAAAAATTACGAAATTTGGCCACGAACTCAACTAAGAAATGTTCAAAAAAATTAACACTTGACTGTTTTACTTCCCGAAATATGGCGGCACAAAAAGTGAAAAAAAAATTTGTAAAAATTCACAAAGGTGACTTAAAGTTGTTTAGTTTAGAAAAGAAGTTTACCTATAAGTTCAGTTGAGATGTTATTTCAATGGTATTAAAATCGACTTCAAGTTAGGAAAGTATATCTCAAAGAGTGCCATTTTAAAGTTATTGGTTTCTGAGCTATGAATAAAATGCAAAAACAAATATAAATATAGTACAAAGAAGTAAATTTGAAATTTTTATTTAAAATTTTTTAAATAACAAAATTCACGTTAAGTTTTTCAGTTATGAAAAAAAATTCTTGCTCCAACGTAATTCCTCATTATTTGACTTTTATAAAATGCAAAAGGAAATTGTTAACCAAATACAAAAATATAAACTAAATTTTGAAAAACTTCCATTTAGATTTATTGTTTCATTTCTACTTCTGGAATCAATTAAAACTCACTCAAAACATTTACCAAAAGTGCAGAGAATAATATCGCTTTTTAAAGATATAACATTACAATGCTTTGATCGAATGGGATTGTGAAGGACAATTTACGTCGTGAGTTTTTTTTTTAAATAACAATTTCACTGTTCATTTCGCAACATTTCAGGAAATGTTAGAACTGGAAGTCTAAAATTTTAATTATATCTTAGTTTACCCTCTTTGAATGTACTTTACTTTTCTTCGTTGATTATAGTTAAACAGAAGTACTTTTGAATTGAATGTGAAAGCTTAACTAAAATTCAAATCTGATGTATATACTTTTAAATTAAAACTAGTTTTTATTGACTTAAACAAAATGAGATTTGATCTTGTTTTTATACAAGTTTTTAGATCAAATTGTTTTGTGTTATAAAATTCTGTTTATCATGTTAATAAATTCATTCATTCATTCATGTTAATTGATTTAATGATTAAATTTATAATAAACAATGAATAACATTTACGTACATATCATACGGCTGGTGTTACTTTTTTGAATTAAATGAAATTATGTAAGTATATTAAAAAAAAATTATTTTTGTTTTTTGAGTAGTTATCGAAAATTTGTTGTTGCACTTAAATGGAATATATCGAAGTTAAATTACACCCAAATAACAAGAGAAGAAATTTAATAGTGGAAAAATTTTAGAACATTTTATTTTACATTGTTGTTACTTTAAACAATAAATCATACATCACATTTAGAAACTCTTACGACGAAGACAAAAGTAAAAATCAGAAGATTTAATGCATAAGTCCCGGTTCAAACTATGAAATTTTTCTTTCTGAAAGTCTGAGTTTATATGTGAGAGGCGAGAAAAGAATGTCATGGGATACATGCTTTTATGCAGTCGAAAATTCTCTTGTATTTCTTACTTCATAATTGTCAAAGTGAAATTTGTTGTAGCTTTATTTTACATTTTCTTTCATTTTTATTTTCGATCGTGATTGTGACAGAAAAAATGTGTGTAAAAAAATGTATGTTAAATTTAAATATATTCAAAATGATTTGAATAAAATAAAATCTAAATAAAAAAATTAAAAAACAAAATCAACCAATAAAACCAATATAAATTAAAAAATAAATAAAAAGTTTTTTTTTTTTCTGGAAATGCCAAACAAGAAAAATAATGTTAGAGTAAACATGAAAAAATATGAATTTCAGTACAAAATTTTAGTGTATAGGCACGGATATAAGTTTAAAAGATAATTAAAAACAGTTTCAGAGAGAATAATTTCATAGAGTGAACCGGGACTAACTAATCTAAACATTCTTTTATAAGAATTTGTGTTATTGTTGTATCTTTTTCGATTAGTACAGATTAGTAGGAAAATTTATTCTCAACCACACTGCTCGTTAGTCTGACTTTAGGTGAATGAGTTAAAAAGTTTAAGCACGAATGTAGATGGATCTGAACCAGGTTCCAACCTTATGGCCGCATTGTTTCAAATTTCATACAGAAACATTTTAATTAACTATGTATAACTATTATTACAATGTTTATGTTTAAATTGACTGACGAAAAATATTTACAGCTTTAATTTTTAGAAATTAAATTATTATATGTATATTATAGCCATTAAAAAAAAAAAAAACTTCTTTCTTAAATCTTTATTAGAAGTAAACAATAAACTAAACTTCTACTGCGCCAAGAAAATCGTTTAAGCCAGATTTTATGACGGAACAATATATACAAAAATTTAATAACATTTAATTAAAGGATAACATAAACAAACGTTATGTTAAATTTGAAATAGAAAAAAAGGAAATAATTTGCATATTTCTTCTAAACAAAACTTGTAATTTGTCAACGCTACACCATGAGTACTTATTCACGAAGGCGTTGAACAATAACGTAAGCGTAAAGCAACAGCTACAAGAATATGATTATTTACATTAAATTATCTTCAAGTGATCAATTTTTATTTATGTATTTATATCTATGAACAAACTTTTCTATTCTCTTTTTTTCATAGTGGAATTGTACTTTAGAAAATAGTAAAATGAACGAAATGGAAAAAATTCATATAAACGATTTATGCTAAGACATGTACAACATTATCATTTTCAAATTATTTCAGCAAAATTACATTTTGTATATCACATCGTCTTGGGTTGGTTTGGGTTGGGTTACGAGCACTTTTGATGTGGTGTGGGTGTGAGTCAACATAGACGATATTTACATCCTTTTACATTTGAAATGTTTTTGGTCTTCATTTTTACTTCTTGGGAGAAGTAGATTTTCATGTTGTTAAAATATGAAATGAAAACAAGAGCATCACCATGAACACAATAGATGTAGTTTGGGTTAACAATTCGTGCAATGCATGTACATATACATATATATTTATTGGAATAATAGGAACAACAACAACAAGGAACAACATGCTCTTATACATAAAATTTTTTTTAGCATGTATTTGATATACATGTACCTACACACATATAAAAGACAGAACCAAAAATAATTTTACCAAATAAAATATGCAATTTTTTAAAAATTTCATTGCCTGTCTTTCCGTCTCATTCACAAAATAAACTTTTTACTTGGCCAAACTTAGAATAATATTGGTTACCATTATTTCGAGCAGGTTAATTTTAAAAATGGGATAAATAATGTATCATTATGTCAAGATATGGCCAAAAATATGGAGACACCTCTAAAAAACACTAACAATTTTGAATGGTTGTTGTAATAATTTAGTATTAAGTCTATCAAATTGTTTACTTCATCAAACGTAAAACCCAAGTGGAGGGTAAAAGAGATTCGGCATAGCCGAATTTAGCACTTTTACATTTGTTTTTTTTTTTTTTACCAAATTATCATAATGTTTCCCGAATATAGTTTCTACAATTACAGTTTCTATTTTCTATAGTTTATTTTTAAAAAATATATTTAGTTAAAAATCTTTAGGAATTTGTTTCGAGTTTTTTGGGATGCCGAATTAACTATTTCTAGTAAAACTCACGTTTTAAACAAAACCAAAATAGGCAAATAAACCGTTTTTGAATATTTAAAAAAGTAACATGTCCCGTGTGCTTTCCCAGATTAAGATGAGTATTTGTTAGGAAAACTCTCGGCTGAGGAACAATGCTTAGTTATTAAGATGTCATAAAAATAAGATAAGTTTTTTATTACTTAGAAGAAAGTATAAAATTATAAAGTTCCATCCTAAAATACTAAATAAAATATAGCAATCTTTGAGTTTTCACATTATGGAAAACATTTAAAATTGATTAACAGACAATGTTTTGCTAACAAATTTACGGACCAAACCTTTAAATAATTTATTAATTAAAATTAAATTAAAATTAAATATACAATAAAATTTATTTCTATTAAAAAAGAAGTGCATTAAGTTTTTACACTCAACATTATTTTATATAAATTGTTTTATCAAAATTAATTTTATCTTTCCATTAAATGCCGAAACAATTCATTTTAAGTTTTGTTGTTATTGAATGTGAACTTTTTTTGTTATAATAAACTTTGCAAAAACTATTTCATGGACAGTCCATTAAAATACAAACATGTATGTATATATATATCCTCATCCATTTATCTGTGAAGTTTTTGCAACCAGTAATCAGTGTTTTTCAACATGACGGTCAAAAGGGACGGTGCCACCAACCTCATTCAATCTTAATGAGCCAACGTTGTACCATAAATAAATATACTCTCAAAAATACATATTGATGGAACATCAAAAACAAAAATAATAATAAAAAAAAAAATACGAAACATAAAAATGAAAAATAACTCAAACTAGTGGAACAGAAATATTTGTATGTTTATATAATGAGAATTCCTTTGGGTCCAGTTAAATGAGACCATGCATGTTTGACAACGTCACGACACTGATCATAATGATGTTGATAGAAAAAATAAAATATCTCTGCTGTTGTTTACCCATCCCAATACTACTTTGCTAGTTGCCATGCTTAACGAAAAGGTTTGACGGTGGACAAAATAATAAAAAACTATTTAAGAGATTTTGATGAACATCTTTTAAATTTTTTCAAGATTTTGGTATTTGTGAATATTTGCTGATAGATTTGTCTGTTACATAACCAAATGTTCGACTGAATGTAGTGCGCGGTTTTAAGTATGTCATTTTCAATGTCAATTATTGTCAGCTAAATGAAAATGGGGTTTAATATGGAGTCATTTGAAACACATGGCAGCATAAAATTTCTAAAATAAAATTGTCAATATGTTGATATATTATTTTGGTTTCACAGTCGGATTTTTTTTTAAGTTTTTAAGATGACTGATATTGACAATATTTTTTGTCAGTGAGTATGACTGAGTGAGAACCAGGTATTATGTCTTATAAAGGCGACTGGCCAAATTTCTTAATTAATTTTTTTTTGCTTGTTTCCTACACTTCTTTGTGTTCGAAGCAAACTAAGTTTGTGTGAATATTTATAATATCCAAAGAAAAGCTTGATCGCAACCAAAGTTTTATTACACCAAACATCCAGAATGTCATTTTGTATTAACGTTAACCGTGTGCTTGTTAGATACTGCTATTCGTTGTATGTGATGTTCTGCACTCCACAAAGGTGCCCTTATTTCAATAGTGATCAGCCCAAATTTTGCTCAAATCGGAGTTTTGTAGAGTCCTCCATAATTTTCAGGAACCGAGAATAAATTTTGACAAAAAAAGCATATAAAGGTAAATATCAGAGACCTGATTGCTTTTTATAATTTTTATTATTAATTATTTATTTGGGTGTAAATTTAATTCTAAAGCACTTTAGTTTTTAATTTTTGTGTATTAGGTATATATTTTTATATTTTTCTTAGTAAATGATGTTCTTTTCCTCATTTATTTTAAACTCACATTCTGCGCAATCATTTAAAATTTTCAAAATACTATTTCGGGATTTCCTCTTCGTTAATTTTTAATATATATATTTTTAATTTGCGAGATTTTTCTGCTTTAAATGTACAGTTAGAAAAAGAGAGGAGGACAAACATTTACGATGACAAAATTCTATAAATACGTATAGGTACACATTAGAAACATATGTATATCCACAGTCAGCACAATAGCGCCAAAGTATTTTCACACTAATAATTGCAAATAGTATGAAAGACGAAATCATCCAGTTGATTTATGGTGTACAGGTGTACAGATATAAATGTATTAAATAAATACTAGTGGATTTAGAATGCGCTTTTATTTTTTCATACAATCTTATATCAATCTACTATATCACCGGCAGCATACGTAACTCTATATTTCAACCGACGTCCATGATTTGAGACCTGGTCCAAAGGACCAGAGGAAATATAATATTTCATATGTGTCAATGACCTCATTAAATTTCTCGTATGAACTTCAACATATGTATATTCAATAACAAACTTTATTCTACAAATATTATTTTTTTCTTTCTACATAATTTTGGTATATGGAACAGATATTTTATCAAAATATTTGAAATTGCTCAGTTGGTTTTCGAGATATTTTAATTGAAACAAATAAATGCAAAATAAAACCCATTAGCTGGTAAAAACTAGACGGATTAAACTGAAAATGGGAATTTTTCATACAGAATCTTGACCACAGACTTGAATATTAACTTCGGTAGATATTTAGAACCATAAACATTTTTATATTTTAACGTTTAATTCCAAATTATCGAGACAAAACTATTGAACACAGAATTTTTGATGAAAATCTAAAGGTCTAAATATCTCGATAACTAACCGTGTGTTTCGTTTACATAGAATATCACGTTGAATATCTTTAATCCCACTGTATAATTGTTGTCGTCAATAATGTTAAAGTTTTTCAACTTGAAAAACACAAGAACAGATAAATACTTTTGGGATTTATGTTGTTATTGTTTGGTTTTTTTTTCTTTATTTTTTATTTTTTTTTTTTTTTTGATGCTACGGCCATTATTTACGCTACTTTTACCACTATCGCTTCTTACCCGTTCGTTGGTTATGTTGGTTCATTTTGTTAAGTAAATCTGCAGCAGCATTAGTTATCAAAACTCATAATGATGACGCCCGGATTGTTGGATTGCCGTACGTATGTCTGTATTTATTTGTACAGTCGAAAACGTTTATATCGAACTCGAAGCGACCGAAAAATTTAGTTTCTTATAAACGTTAAATTATTAAATACAAAAATAAAAAACAATTTATAAAATATATTTTTTTTTTAAGAAAAACATTCTATTGCAAAAGTGTTAATAAATTTTCAACGTAATACGAAAATAATTAAGAGTGTTAAATTTGGCTGTTCTAAAATCATTATTAGAAACAATAACTTCTTCATGGGAAACCAAAGAGAAATAATACTTCAAAAGTATACGATACTTCAAAGCAATATTTTCGTTATATCAGAAAAGTCAAGATATTAACCTTTAAAAACAGCAAATTTTTAAATATTTTTGTGCGAATTAGCTCGTAGTATGCTAATTTAAAAACAAAGATATATTAATAAATATGTACTAACACAAAGACATATTAGCAAAAAAAAATATATTCAATCAAATTTTTCGTAACTATCCTATATTCAATAAAAATAAATAAATTTCTAGTAGAAATAAATATCAAAGAAATAATAGGTACCAAATTAATAGCGATGTACATAAAATTAAAACAAAAACTATTCCATTGCTATTTCTAGCCTTTATGAGATTAATATTTTTACAAGGAGATACTATTTTGTTAAAATTTACATATGTTTAAAAAGATGTTCTAACATAAAAAAATAAAAAAACAAGGGATACAATGAGAATAAAAGAAAATAGTGTTGACAATTAGGAAAAGCATAATAAATATAAATGTTTCTATTCCGATTCCCAAATGTAACTAATAGTAAGTTATAGAAAAACTAGAAAATAGTGTTACTAGTTAAAAAAAAAAATGGGTTAGATATAGTCGATGTAATACAATTTGCGGCATCTGGTTCCGTTTATCTTACATAGAATTTAAAGAATGGATTATGGTAATAATGATGTAATTAAAACTGAATCGCTAATACTTTGAAGTTAATTAATTCATTGCTAATTGTTGTCATTGTTAACCCATTGCATACAAGACGTGTTCAAAAAATAATAATATAAATATATAATTAAAATTTACGTTTATATGCGCTCACTTTTGATGCAACTACTGCAATTTAGTTTAAAACAGTAATATCTAATTTGAATAAAGAAGCGCCTAGTGGATAAATGGAAAACTAAATAGCTAATATCACAGTTTGTTTCTTTGTATCATACTTGGGAAAATTTTATTGCCATTAAAATTTCATTATTATTAAATTCCATTCAAATGTCAAAAGATTGCATTGTTATTGAATAATTGTTTTTAAATTGGCATTGTCTCAACCAATTGCAGTGAACAATTAAAAAAAAGTATATATATATTTGCAATTGAGTAAAAATAATTCGTTTCCAATAGTTTTTCTTATATATATGGAAATTATGCTTTTCAAAATAAGTAAAAGGAAACAATCAAAAAAAAAAAAAAACAAGTGTTACCCCGATTTTTGAATCAAATATGTGTATTCATGGCCACTGTCACCATAACTACGTCGCGGCTTAATGTCTAAAAGGCTTATGTCATCAGCGTAAATGCAAAAATTTCCAAACGGACCCATGTTTGCGATATCATTTAGAGAAAGCGTAAACAATAAAGGCCCCAGTACGCTCCCTGTTGACACTCCATGTTGAACTGGAGCCAACATGCTTTCATTGGAGTTTACTTAAACATGATATCGAGGTGGAAAATTACTTAGTAAATTATTATTCTTTAAATATGTGGAAATTTGGTTGTATATCTTTCAAATATGTTATCAATGATAGACAATACTGATATTGGTGTAAACATTTCAGATTTGGAGGAATTTATTTCTTTACGCATTGGAACTACTTTCTGTATTTTTGAAATATTAGTGCCCATATTTATCACGTTATTAATAACAGTTATAAATATGGCATTTAAAAATTGTTGCATTTTAAAGGCAATTTGTATGAAATATTATCATATCCAGCGCTTTTATCAGGTGTTAGATTTTAAGTACTAAAAAATATTTTTTTTAAATTTCAGCTTTTTGAAAGTTATTTACGATTTGATCACCACTTTCATGTTGTCTTCAATTCAAAAACAACTTCCAACATTTTTTTTGCTCATAGATTTCCTACCTGTTTTTTTTTAATCACATTACTGATTCATTTCACTATATCACCAGTGCCCGGTCTTTTTCTCCACATTTTAAATTTTTTTTAAATTAATTAATTTTTGTAAGTTTTCATTAATACACGGTGTAATTCTAAGGCGAAGTATGCTTTTGTAATATTTTTCTACAGTACAATTCTCACAAGCATTACAAATACAACGAATCAACAAAGAGGTATCAATAGAAGAGTACCCTGTTCCACATAGATTTGGCAATTGAGTTTGAATGCAATCTCTGATACGATTATAATCACAATATAAGCGGGCATGTTCTATGAAGTCGTGGGTATCGGTTTTCATTTCTGTTCTACATAAGACAAGATTGTGGTCTGATAGCTAACATTTGATGGAATGAACATGTATATAATCATAAATGTTGCTATATACTTATATAATCAACAGGCTTTAATATAAAGTATTATGTTTCCTTCATATTGGCGAATTTTTGCATTTGTTTCAGGTTAACGATTTAAGAAGTGCGCCAATACCGGCCTAAGGTCCTTAGAAGTCTAAAGCAACGAACCCAACAACAACATCTATTACAGCTATTACACACAAAATACATAACATAACATAACAACTATAACAAGTACAATATAGAACAAGCAAGAAAATTATAATCGGTCTAGACCGACTATACGATACCCTATACCATGCGTTTAGACCCCTATCTCTTAGGCTCAACAAACTAGATATAGAAAATAAACATAAACCAAATTTGAGTGGAATTTTTATTAATTTTTTTGGCTGCAGATATGAAAAAGTTCATATCGGATGCTATATCTGTATGGGGACTAGGCCCAAAAATGGACCGGTCCTGACCATGTTAGGTAAAGTCTCTTGTATTTTGCAAAAATATATAGAAACAAAATTTGAGAAGAATCAGTGCAATATTTTAGTTTTTTGATAGATTTAAGCGAAGATCGGGAAGCAGTTCGATATGGGGCCTATGACTAAAAGCTGTCCTATAGTGATCATTTTTGGACTATCATTAGTGGATGTAATAAACGCATACAAACCCAATTTGAGTAAGATCTATATGACAATTTGGAGCTTATGGCAATATATGCCGATTTCATAGGGGTAATTTGTATGGTGGCTAGGTCTGAACATGGACCGATTCTCACCAATTTCAATAGCAGCACAAAGTCATTTTACCCAAACCACATTGTGGTATAGGGTATAAAAATAATATTTATTCAATAGTTTTTGTTTTAAATTTTCATTGATATCGCGGGACCTATTGAACCGATTTTTATGATTTGAAATATCATCTTGAAAGTTCCACAGACGGACAGACGGTAATCGCTATATCAACTCCTCTTGTTAGAAGGCTTAAGGATATATATATTTTATAGGGACCAGATTATTATTTTACTGTGGAGGGTACAATAATAATGAAATAATAAAAAGGTACAGTTTATTAAAAAGGTAAAAACAATTAAGAAAATTACCGTCGGTCTAGACCGTCTATATAATACCAACTTTGCTGAGGCAAAAACTGAATATATGTAGAAAATAAGCATAATCCAATTTGTGCCGTGCAGATATGATGTTATTTTTTATATATATTTAATTTTCAAAAAAAAAAATTGGGACTAAAAATGGATCTACAAGTTTATTTATGGATACAATAGACACGCATAAAACAAATGTTATCGGTATATGATAATCAAGTTCTTACCACCATTTTAGTAGGTCTGTTAGAGGTAACTATTCATACTAGCAGATTCCAGCCCTCGAAATTCGAGTGCAAATTCTAGGAAATTTTATTTTTTCATTAAATAAAGACCCCAAAGTTATGCTATTCAATTATAGCCAATTTACAAATCAACACAAAAAACAAACTCATTTTTATTACAAAGACATTAAGAAATTTAATAAACACACATATAGCATTGTATAATTTTATGTATGTGTTAGTAGCAATTTTAAATGCAATTTATTCAAAATAAAGGCAAAAATTTAAAAATATCTAAATCTGCAAAACGGCTAAAAAGAAATACCTTTCAAATAATATACGTTTGGTCAAAATCGGGATAAAACGGAAGAACAAAACATCGGTCACAAGAAATCGCCTAACCTATTAATGTTATAGATTTGGTATAAGTAGTTTGATTACAAGGTTTACATGGGCACACAAATGGATGGACGGAGCATCATACATCGCCAAATTGACTCAGAAAATAATTCTGGGCCGAGAAGATAGGTAATAGGTGATACGTCTAGTTCAAATATTTTTAGTAGTTACAAATATTACTGGAATGTCAACGGCATATGCCAGCATAAAAAAGGAGTCACGGCTAATTACCCCTAAAGGCCATGGATATAGTCTCAAGCGGAGAACCTAACTATTGGCCTATCAGATCAACAGAAAATACCGGATCTGATAGATTTCAGAATCACAAAATCTATACCAAGATACCGGGTGCAGGTAGAATTGTCTTTGGATGCTCATGGGCAAAAGGAAAAACTGGTTAAAATACAAAAAGTTTATCAGTAACCACTGTTCAAATTATTGATATTGATGTTTAGAAAATATTGATATCGCGATAAAAAGTTTTGAATTTAATCTCAAACTTGCTGCTCAAATTGCTACTAAACCCACAATGACCAAAAGGCGTAGAGAGTGGCAACACTATAGATTATCATTATTAAAAGCCCATTTAAAAGAATATACAAGGAGACTACGAACATTACTGGAAACTCAGAGGATCCAATCACTAAACAGTTTTCTTGAAAATCTTGATAACACACCAAGAACTGACTACTCATTATGGCGTGCTACCAAAAGTCTTAAAAGACCAATAATGAGCAACCTCCTTTGCGAAAATCAAATGGCGATTGGGCAAGAAATATTTCGGAGATGGTAGAACTGTTCGTAAAACATATAAGAAATGTATTCACACCAGTTATATCACAGCGGAGAGCAAATACCCCACTTAAGTTTGAGATGCGAGAGGTCAAAAAAGTTATACTTGAAACCCATAAAAAGAACCATGGAATGATAAAATCAGTAATAAAATGATTTTAGAACTACACATTGTAGCTTTAAGAAAAAGTCTTTTTATGTATAATGCCATCTTACGCCTTGAATATTATCCCCCAGAATATAAAAATTTCGCTTTTAGCAATAATATCCAAGCCAGGTAAAGATAACACAAAAGTCGAGTCATATAGACCAATCAGCCTTTTGTCGAATATGTCTAAACTGCTCGAAAGACTGTTAATAAAATCATTAACCCTAGCCGCAAATCAGAATTACGATATTCCAGATCATCAACTTGGCTTCAGAAATAATCATAGCACTACGTAACAGGTACATACGCTTGTAATTGTTATTAAAACGGCCTTTGAGAAAAAAAAAATACTGCTCTGCTCTACTTATTGATGTATCACAAGCATTCGATAAAGTTGGGCATGAGGGCTTAATCTATGAAATTATACGCATGCTTAACTGGTCGTAAGTTCACAGCAAAAGAAAACACTCATATAAATTCATAAGTTAATACTCACACCTCAACATTTGCTGATGATACGGCAATCACAAGTGTTCGTGAGAACCCATCAGCAGCATCTTGAATGTTACAAGCCCACGTTTCTCTACTAGAAAATTGGCTGGAGAAAATTAAAGTGAATGAACAAAAATGCATTTATATCATTTTTACCCTAAGAAGAGAAATGTGCCCCCAGTATAGATTAATAATCATAACGTACCCCAACATACAAATGTAAAATATCTTGAAATTCAAGTTGAAAGTTTTACAAATGACATGGCTTATTAGCGGAAACTCTAAACTTTACTTAGATTGTAAATTACTTCCTTACAACTCAATAATAAATCCAATTTGGTGCTACAAAAATTACAAAGAAGACAGAACACAATCCTATGAATGATTACAGGTGCACCGTTGTATGTCAGAAATTCCAACATACGTAGGAACTTAAATGTTCATCTTGTCAGAGATGATATTATGACACAAACTCAGAGACATTAAAATAAACTTTTAACTCAGCCTAACATACTAGCCCGAAATTTACTATATAATCGTCACCACCTACGCCTTAGACAGTTGCGCATAGCCGACCTGACACACTGAAATGTATAAATTGCGGATTTTTGAAAATATTATTTTTATACCATCCACACTTCAGTGGCAGAGGGTATATGTAGGTTTGTCATTCCGTTTGTAACGAATTGAAAAACGAATTACCGACCCCATAAAGTATATATATTCTTGATCCTTATCACAGCTCGAGTCGATATAGCGATGTCCGTCTGTCCGTCTGTCTGTTGAAATCACGTTCATTCACAAAAATAACCACTTAACTGGGTATGGTTGCGATAACATCATTAACCGTTATTCCGACCAGGTTGGAGTAAATCGGTCATCATTGTGCTTAGATACGACCAAAAATATGTAGATACCTCCAAAAAAACATAAAACCCAGTGTGTTTGTTGTAACATTTTAGTGGTTGATCATAATAGTTGTACAACAACATTCACAGTCCAAAAAAGCCACTGGAAAACGGAAAATGAAAAATGAAAAACGAAAAATTAAAAATGAAAAATGAAAATTGAAAAATGAAAAATCAAAAATGAAAAATGAAAAGTGAAAAATGAAAAATGAAAAGTGAAAAATGGAAAATGGAAAATGAAAAATGAAAACTGAAAAGAGAAAATGAAAAATGAAATATTACAATTGAAAAATGGAAAATGGAAAATGAAGAATTGAAAATCAAAATTGAAAAATGGAAAATAAAAATTGAAAAATGAAAATTAAAAAAATGAAGATTGAAAAATGGAAAATAAAAACTGAAAAATGAGAAATAAAAAAATTGAAAATGAAAATTGAAAAATTAAAAATAAAATATGGAAAATGTAAAATGTAAAATGAAAAACGGAAAATGAAAAATAAATAATGAAAAATAGAAAATGAAAAATGTAAATTGATTGAGTTTGAAATTATTCAGGCTCAAGATCAAGTGTTTTTACTTTAAATAAAGCAAAAACATTGGCAGATCTCGCACCTGTACCTCTAAGGTGAGTAAACTCAAAATTTAAAAATTTTCAGTAGAGGCAAAAACGGTTTTTTTTTTTTGATATTTACTATAAAATTGAAAACAGTTGTTTCGTTGTAAAGAATTGCGAAAAATAAGTGTACAACAGTAGTTGTTTTTGCGATTTTTGCAGTGATCATCAAAAATAACAAGTTTTTTTTTTTGGGTGGAACTCAACATACGTCTTTTTAGTGGATTCTAAAGAAGCTAATCTTATAACACAAAGAGGGTTACAACTGTATATTTTTTTGCGAAAGACTAGAAAGACCGATGTAAGATGTTTTCAATGGATAGATATGACCACTATGAAAATTGAAAAATTTTGAGTTGACTCACTTTAGAGGTACAGGTGCAATATGTTTTAAAAAACTGATCTATATTCTGCATGACAGGTTATACAGCTGGTTCGGGAAGAGTCACCAACCCTCATCAGTAACCAAAAACAGTAGATAGCTTTTTTTGGCAAAAAGTTAAATTCATATATATTTGCTGAAAACAACCAAATCAGAATTCAAGCAAAAGTTAAGCCTCTTCCAATATAACAAAATATAGCACAAATTTAAAATAAATATGTTTTGTATACGAGTACACATTAGAATTAAAAATTAAAGACTAAAAACTAAAAATTAAAAATAAAAAATTAAAAACAAAAAATTAAAAATTAAAAATTGGAAATTAAAACTTAAAAATTAAAATTTAAAAATTAAAAATTAAAAATTAAAAATTAAAAATTAAAAATTAAAAATTAAAAATTAAAAATTAAAAATTAAAAATTAAAAATTAAAAACTAAAAATTAAAAATTAAAAATTAAAAATTAAAAATTAAAAATTAAAAATTAAAATTAATAATTAAAAATTAAAAATTAAAAATTAAAAATTAAAAATTAAAAATTAAAAATTAAAAATTAAAAATTAAAAATTAAAAATTAAAAATTAAAAATTAAAAATTAAAAATTAAAAATTAAAAATTAAAAATTAAAAATTAAAAATTAAAAATTAAAAATTAAAAATTAAAAATTAAAAATTAAAAATTAAAAATTAAAAATTAAAAATTAAAAATTAAAAATTAAAAATTAAAAATTAAAAATTAAAAATTAAAAATTAAAAATTAAAAATTAAAAATTAAAAATTAAAAATTAAAAATTAAAAATTAAAAATTAAAAATTAAAAATTAAAAATTAAAAATTAAAAATTAAAAATTAAAAATTAAAAATTAAAAATTAAAAATTAAAAATTAAAAATTAAAAATTAAAAATTAAAAATTAAAAATTAAAAATTAAAAATTAAAAATTAAAAATTAAAAATTAAAAATTAAAAATTAAAAATTAAAAATTAAAAATTAAAAATTAAAAATTAAAAATTAAAAATTAAAAATTAAAAATTAAAAATTAAAAATTAAAAATTAAAAATTAAAAATTAAAAATTAAAAATTAAAAATTAAAAATTAAAAATTAAAAATTAAAAATTAAAAATTAAAAATTAAAAATTAAAAATTAAAAATTAAAAATTAAAATTTAAAAATTAAAAATTAAAAATTAAAAATTAAAAATTAAAAATTAAAAATTAAAAATTAAAAATTAAAAATTAAAAATTAAAAATTAAAAATTAAAAATTAAAAATTAAAAATTTTAAATTAAAAATTAAAAAATAAAAAATAAAAATTAAAAATTAAAAATTAAAAATTAAAAATTAAAAATTAAAAATTAAAAATTAAAAATTAAAAATTAAAAATTAAAAATTAAAAATTAAAAATTAAAAATTAAAAATTAAAAATTAAAAATTAAAAATTAAAAATTAAAAATTAAAAATTAAAAATTAAAAATTAAAAATTAAAAATTAAAAATTAAAAATTAAAAATTAAAAATTAAAAGTTAAAAATTAAAAATTAAAAATTAAAAATTAAAAATTAAAAATTAAAAATTAAAAATTAAAAATTAAAAATTAAAAATTAAAAATTAAAAATTAAAAATTAAAAATTAAAAATTAAAAATTAAAAATTACTAGCAACTTCAGATAAAAATATTTTTAAATTTTATCTTTTGTAATATTAATGTCAGGAAATCTTTTTCCAAAAATCAGTTGATCTTTGTTTTTTTTTTTTTAATTATGAATTATCTCAAAACTTTCTTATAGGGATCAAACTTTGGGTGTTGTAACGCTGGCTGCGTTAAATAATGAATTTCATTGGGGGTTTTCTACTCTTCTAAAAGAAAAATAATGCCATTTTTCAAATAGTAACTAATTCTTTCTATAGAAGACAGGATCATTGGCTTTTGTAACAAGAAATTATAATAGAAACAGGCCAACAATAAAAGCAATTAACTTTAAATTTAATTAGAGTCGAAATTAAAATTGCAACAGTTTTAAAGTGGTAGCCGTACCCAATATTAGTTGTAATATTGAGTTTAAGCGCAATTTAACACTCTTACTGGTTTATATTTAATATATCATTGAGCAATTTATGTATTGTCTGGCACTGCACAATTGATACTTTCTGAAAATCAATTGCTGTTTTCTGAAATACAGTTGATGCTTTCTAAAAATCAATTGATATTTTCTGAAATAAAATTGGAAAAGGTGTAGGATGTAGGATGTTTTTTATAATTATTACAAAGGGAATGATAAGGATATTAAAACAAAAAAATAAAAATATAAAGGTCATGAAATTATGTTATGTATCTATATAAGTCAGTAAATTAAAGAAATTCAGCTATATTTTTGTACTGTTGTTATTACCATTTCACCATCAAGGAGATAATACAAGTTTAGCAAATCACTATTTAAATGATTTCAGAGACAATCAAAAATTGTTTTCATTGTTCCATCATCAACATTAGAATACTCTTCAAATGTTACGCAACTGAGCAAATTGCGGATCCGTTAAATAGAATCAATGATTTCTTCAAATAGCACACTGTGGATCCGTTAAATAGAATCAATGATTTTTCCAAATAGATTTCTTGGTATACTGACAAATATTAATACACGTTCCTTTTATTAAAATAAAAAAACAGTTCGTCGATATCGAACAACAACAGGTTTGATATAAAAAAATTTGTTACAACCATGTTCGTTACGAACGTAGTAAATAGTATGCACAATCGAACCCAAGGTCAATGAGATCGGATAATACAGGTCTCTATGTACAAAATACGTTATAGCCAGCGTCGTTATAAATGATCTCGACTGTATATGCTTTTGTAATAAATAAAGTACATTTTGTAGTTTTCTTCTTAGGGTTCGTTAGTTTTTGTTTGATTCGTGGTTCATTTGCTGCTCCTGTTGTTTTTGCTGTTATTATACAAATATATGTATTTTCCTGCTGTTGGATAATGGGTGCCATGTTAGCCGGATATGTTGTTAAAACAACAATGTTTCCAACATATTTTCCTATGCTGATTTTTAGATTGGAAAATTTATTTTCTCGAGTATATTGTTGGCAAAATAAAACGCATGAAAACTTTTATCAATTTGTGTGGGAGAGTGTTTTGTGGGTTTTATTTTTAGTAGTTTGATAGGTAAACGTTATTCCCAGCTGAATTGAAATAATGTATTGTTTGGGCGTATGTATTTCGTAAACATATTTCATTTCATTTTAGCATGTGAGAAATATTGCATATATTTTTTTCGAATAAAACGGAACTTTTACATATTTTCAATAGAC
The DNA here is from genome assembly GCA_963682025.1 of Cordilura impudica. NCBI lineage: Eukaryota > Metazoa > Arthropoda > Insecta > Diptera > Scathophagidae > Cordilura > Cordilura impudica. Next base: position 197,587,743 of record OY821517.1, on the reverse strand, counting down.
TGATGTGACACATATTTATGTCACATACAACTCAGTACACATCGAGGCATGACCACGAAAATCACTTAAGTATGGTTATATTTGCTTCGCATTTTTTGATGACAATCAATACTTAATAACGATCAAAACAATTTTAGTGCATATTCTTAATGTGGTAGCATACTAAATATAAAGCAAATATAATTAAAAATGGTTTCCTGAAAAATTTTGATGTTGCCACTTAAACTATTTTTGCGGTCATGACTCAATATGTACTACTCCCGGGTTCATTCCTTATCTCAAAATTTTTACACAATTTGTGTATAGTTTTCCCATTTGGATATTATAGCAAGCTAGCTAGCTCAATTCATATCGATATCAGATGTTCTTTAAGTAAGCATCACTTTAATTGAGTATATTGATAAGTTATTTTAGCGAACTTTTATATACCAATATCATTTCGGACTTTACAAATTTTTCCTCTCTTAAGTTACATATATATTCTGGCGTAATATTATAGCCACAACCAATTTTTCAGTACTTTTTTTTTTTAGAGGTGTATTTAAGAAAATCGAATGATCACAAGTTTAAACAATTTTAAAACTACAAACACCAATAGGAATTCTTAACATAAATAGCTTTTATTTAACTTTAGTTTTCTATGGTGCAAAGTTTTAGCCACATTTCTAAAAATTAATATTAAAATTAAACAAGTAAGAAAATTATAGTCGGTCTAGACCGACTATACGATACCCTATACCATGCGTTTAGAAACCCTATCTCTTAGGCCCAACTAACTGGACATTGAAAATAAGCAAAAACCAAATTTGAGTGGGATTTTTATTAATTTTTTTGGGTGCAGATATGAAAAAGTTCATATCGGATGCTATATCTATAAAGGGACTAGGTCCAAAAATGGACCGATCCTGATCATGTTTGGTAAAGTCTCCTGTATTTTGCAACAATATGTACAAACAAAATTTGAGAAGAATCAGTGCAATATTTTTGTTTTTTAATAGATTTAAGTGAAGATCGGGAAGCAGCTCTATATGGGGTCAAAGGGATCATTTTTGGACTACTCATTAGTGGATGTAATGAACACATACAAACCCAATTTGAGTAAGATCTATATGACAATTTGGATCTTATGGCAATTTATGTCGATTTCATATGGGTAATTTGTATGGGGGCTAGGTCTGAACATGGACCGATTCTCACCAGTTTCAATAGCGTTCATCACATGGCCGATAAAAGCTTATATACCAAATTTCGTCCAAATATATTCATATTTGCGACCTGCAGTTTGATTACAAGCTTTACATGGACACACAGACGGACGGACGGACGGACGGACGGACGGACGGACGGACGGACATTGTTAAATCAACTCAGAAAGTGATTCTGATTCGATCGGTATAATTAAAGATGGGTCTAGGTCAAATATTTTTGGTTGTTACAAACAGCAGCACAAAGTCATTATACCCAAACCACATAGTGGTATAGGGTATAAAAAGAAAACATTAAGAATTAAAACAATAATCTATTTGTAATGTAATAATCAGTAGGGCTTCTGTTGTTGAAGATGAGCTCAAAGATTTCCTATGGCATACTAATTACATGGTTTAAACGAACAACATTTGTGATTGTCTCCCAATATTTAGTTACCACGGCGTTGAGGTCTTCAATCGTGTCGTATTGCTTATTTCCACCAACAATTTGCATGATTCTGGTCAGGATAACAGGCTGGGGCCATTGTAGATATTTATATTGTTTGACTCTAACCACATGCTAGTCTGGTCATTGGTGGGACATTTTTTCTCACGATTTTGTTTGGGATTTGTCAGGAGAAGACTTGCATATTCCGTCGAATTTTTTTTTGTACCCGGGAAATCAAACAATCAACATAGAATGTACCCCAAACCATCAGAGATCCACCACCAAAATTTCGTTTGGAAAAATTTCATGATTCCTTACGTGAATCCCTGCAGTACGCATTATAACCATCCGGACAGTCAGAGTTATTTTTTTTTTTTCATTGGAAAAAATTTCCGAAATATGTTGACTACAGATTGCAAAAATTTACTTACCTTATTCCAGTCCATACTCATATTATTTTTAGCAAAAAGTAAATATAATTTTTTGTGTCGAAACAATAATTGTGGGGCATCTTAATTTTTTGACTGCAAATTACCTAAAACTGCTTTAGTACGCGATACACTGTGCATCGGAGCATATTTGTCAACTCTAAAAAATTTCAGAATACCTTATCAGGCTATTTTAATCAGCGACCAATTTCCCAAAAACTAACACCTTGTTCTGAAAAACAGTAATTTTGTCATTTTCATTATCGGACAACCGCGATAATAATCAAATAATAGTTAATCATAACAAACAAACAAGAGTAATAAACAATAGCTGACTTAATCGTTAACTGAGATATATGTTGTTTTTAATACTGCGTTTATAATTACGCACCAGACAAAAAAAAAAGAAAAAGAAATTATCATGGTTTATCATATTTTTTGCATTTTTGTGTAAATGTAAAAAATCACTACTCTGCGGCTGTAACACTGGGTATTCAACAAATTGGTTTTGTCGGACAGTAGTTTTTATAATTTTTTTTGAAATTTCTTCAAAAACTTCCCATTTCTCTTCATATATTTTTGAGTGTCCCATATTATAAGTCCATTTTAACGCACATGAACAGCGCGGCCTAAATTAAAATATAGAAAACTTTATCATCATTAGAGTTAGATAAAAAAAAAACTAAATTATTTTAGTTCGAAAAAGTTTTGTATTCTGCTCGTGCATCAATTTTGGTTTATAGTTGATTTTCTTTCATTTGCTTTTGTATTTTAGTTTTTATTATAAATATTCCAACTTTTTTCCTACTTCCAAAAAAGTTGTTGTGTTTCAAATTGTTTTTCTTAAAGATTTGTCTAATTCAGTGGTTCCCTCTAACTTTTTCTTTACGGCCGCCATAAGAAATATTTAGTGACTGGTAATCCAGCATAAAAAAATTCTATAATTTTATTTTACTAAGTGTCCATTTAAGGTCCGCTTCTATCGTTTAAGCCAAACTAATGAAAGGTTGATATAAGCTAATTATTATATGACATTATGATTTTTTTTTAATATTTTTCAAACCTTAAATAACAAATGGCTCAGAATCATATCTTGAGGCAATTTAGTCATGTCTTTTAAAAACTAAATTGCTTTGGTTGTCTGAAGGACGGCTGTCGTAATCATTTCGACATTGGTGAAAATTAACCTTCGGAGCTGATATATAATTCAGATAATCTTATATATAAAAATGGAGTTTTGTAGTTTGTACGTTTGTTTGTGGTTTATAGGAGACTAGCTACTGGATCAATCGTCTTAATATTTCTACAGTAGGTAACTGCCTATCCGGAAGGAAATATAGGCCTTATTTTTTTGGATTTTTCAATTGGCATAAAGTGAATTTTTAACATCACGTTTTAACATATGATATCTGGAGTACTATGACAGCAAGAGTTCTGAAACTACGTTCATGTACATATTAAACTAATTTGAAGAGTTACGAAATAAATGGGCAGGAGCAGACCACTGGGCGTGGCACCCACCATTAGTTTTAATGTGCGTAGTCCAACAAAAAATGCGCGGGATCTGACCAATGGGCGTGGTACCTCCTATGCAAAAAAATATAAAGTACAAAGGAGATGACAGTCATGAAACTGTGAGTAGTCGTGTAATATATGGGCGGAATCACCAAAAGCAAAAATAGCCAAAACCGAAAATCGCGAATACCAAAAACCGCCAAAATCAAAAATCGCCAAAAATCAAAAATCGCAAAAAACGAAAATCGCATATATCAAAAATCACAAAAACCAAAATTCGTCAAAGCCAAAAATCGCAAATAACAAAAATCGTCAAAAACAAAAATTGCCAGAACCGAAAATCACGAACAACAAAATCGCAAAAAACAAAAATGAAGAAGTTAAAAGGAACGTTTCTTCGGCAAACAATTGAATATTTAATTAAATTAACCTTTACTGAAATCTTCATTGCACCACCACACAAAAGTTTAAGACCAGATTTATTTATTGTTTCGCATATATTCGAGATCCTGATTACCGATCATTTTTCAAAACGTATATCCTCGTATTTATTTGACGAAATTCACATCTTCCTTCAGTCATCTTTAATCATAATTTTTTTTCTGACCATTATTTGAGAATCTCTGATCGAATTCAATGACATAAATAAAAGAAAAACTTATTCCTATTCAAAAAACTTATATATATATATGTATGTATATATGTATATACGAGTATATATGTATATAACTAATATATATATATATATATATATATATACATCTATACTAATATTATAAAGAGGTAATGTGTGTTTGTTTGTTTGTTTGTTTGTTTGTAGGAGGTAATCTCCGTAAATACCCATCTGATATTCCTGAAATTTTCACAGAGTCTTACTGCGGATATGGGAAGTGCTATAGGCTATAATTTTTTAAATATTTTCAGTGGGCGTGGCACCTCCCACACAAAGTAAATTTTTAATATCATATACATATATTGAGTATTATGATAGGCAGAGCTTTGCAAATTTGTGTGAGGTCACCTATTGTTAATATTAGTAGCTACGCCGGAAATGGGCGGGATCGGACAGGTGGGCGTGGTACCTCCCATACAAGTAATAATTCAATATTATATATATCGAGTACTGTGATAGAGAGAGCTTTTCAAGTTTGTCTGATGTCACGCATTATAAATGTGAGTAGCCGGACAAAAAATGGGCAGTATCGGACCAATAGGCGTGGCACCTGCCATACAAATTAAATATAAAATGCCATATATCTGGATTACTGTTATAGTGAGAGTCTTGGGACTTTGTGTGAGCCCATAAGTTATTCATGTGATTAGTTAGACAAAAAATGGGCGTGATCGGAGCTGTGGGCATGGCACCGCCCGTACAAAGTAAATACATGATATCATATAACCGGTGCACTAAAAAAGGGAAGCTTTGACACTTTGCACGACACCATCAGATCTTAGTATGAGTAGTCGGACAAAAAATTGGAGGGGTTCACATCAACGGGCGTGGCACTCCCCATGCAAAGTAACTATTTAATGTCATACATCTGGAGTACTGTAAACGAGAGGGCTTTGTGGCTTTTCATGAGCCGATAGGTTCTTTATATGATTAGTCGAACAAAAAATTGGGCGTGATCGTAGCAGTGGACGTGGCACAGACCATGCAAATTAGATATCTCATATCATATAACTGGTGTTCTATAAAAGGGAAAGACTCGACATTCTGCACGAGTCCATCAGATATTAATGTGAGTAGTCCAATAAAAATTGGGCGGGATGGGATTAGTGGGCGTGACACCTCCTATATAAATAATATGAAGTACTACGAAAGCAAAATCAAAAATTCGCCAAAACCGAAAATTGCGAAAAATAAAAATCGCCCAAAAAATCTCCAAAATCAAAAATGGGCAAAATCAAAAATCGCTAAAAAGAAAAATTGCCAATTGATATTCTAAGTTCAAGGCCATGGGGGTATATGGGAGTGCCACAGGCTGTAATATTTTTAAATATTTTTAGCGGGCGTGGCACCTCCCATATAAAGTAAATTTTAAATATCATATATATTAATATGATAGAGAAAGCTTTGCAAATTTGTCTCAGGTCATCTATTATTAACGTGAGTAGTCAGACAAAAAAATGGGCGGGATTGGACAAATGCACGTGGCACCCCTACACAAAATTAATATTAAATGTGATATATCTGAATTACTGTATTAGTGAGAGCCTTGGGACTTTGCGTGAGCCCTTTCATAGCAATTCGGAAGGGGGGGGGGGGGGGAGGGGGAGGGTGTAGCGAAGCACACCGGGTTACATCTAGTATAATATAATGAAGGTTTTTCGAATTATCATTGTATTTCTTTGTCTAAGCTTTTTTTATTCAAATACTTAGGAACTGAAATCTCTGTTACCATTTTTACTACATTTGCATAAGAAACTTATTCATAAAAAAATAAAATTTCGTATGACAAAAACTTATTTATTTTAATGGAAATTCTTATTATAACACTTCGTTTATCACTGATATACAACTTCTATCGATTACTTGCATATAGGCTTACAGCTTTAATCGAAAATAATTAATGTCTCACCATATAAAGCGAAAATATCGTCTATATTTTTTGTTTGTAAGAAGTAGTTGAAACTCAGAATTGGACATAAAAAACAGCTCCATATTTACAGTCTACATCACTTATTATGAAGCTTCAAATAAATAAATTGAAATAAAAATTTTTTCTAAAACAAATCACTGTCATAACATTGTGTGACACAAGTGACATAGTGGAGGTTGTTGATTGCTTGAGTAAATCACAGAAGAGTGTTCAAAAGCTCTACATAATCTATATATATAAAATTCATTTTCTGTTTGTTTGTTTGTTTGTTTGACCGTCATACAAATTTTTATTTTTCAACGGATTTTCTGTATACCCCAGGAAAGGTCGCCATATACTTTTTACCGGCCACGCCTACTTTTACGCCCACTTTTTATGTAAAATTCATTTTCTGTTTTATTCATATTTATTCACTATACAAATTTTTATTTGTTAACAGATTTCTCTGAAATTCAGTACACACAATCCCTGTACTCCAGCTAAGGTCACCATGTACTTTTTATCGACCACGCCTACTTTTACGCCCACTTTTTATATACAATTCATGTTCTGGTTTTTGGTATATTTGTTTGCTATACAAATTATTATTTTTCAACGGATTTCTCTGAATTTTGCTACACACGATCTCCATACTCCAGGAAAGGTCGCCATATGATTCTTACCGGCCACGCCTACTTCTGCGCCCACTTTTTGTATACAATTCATTTTCTGTTTTTTGGTATATATGTTCGCTATACAAATTTTTATTTTTCAACGCATTTCTCTGAAATTTGGTACACACGATCTTTGTACCCCAGGCCAGGTCACCGTGTGATTCTTGCGGCCACACCTACTTTTGCGCCCACTTTTTGTATACAATTCGTTTTCTGTTTTTTGGTATATTTGTTTGCTATACAAATTTTTATTTTTCAACGGAATTCTCTGAAATTTGGTACACACGATCTATGTACTCTATGAAAGGTCGCCACATGCTTCGTACCGGTCACTCCTACTGCTACGCCCACTTTTTGTATACAATTCATATTCTGTTTTTTGGTGCATTTGTTCGCTACACAATTTTTTTTTAACGGATTTCTCTGAAATTTGCTACACACGATCTCTGTACTCCAGAGAGTTCGCCATATGATTCGTGCCGGCCGCGCCTACCTCTACGCCCACTTTTTATACAAAATTAATTTTCTGTTTTTTGGTATATTTGTTCACTATAGAAATTTTTATTTTTCAGCTGATCTGTGTTCCGAGGGCAGTAGCTGCGAGGAAGCGGCGCGGACGCGACGGATGCGGACGTGACGCACTCGTGGGACACAGCTCAGCTAAAATATAGCAATGATCTGAAAAATATATTTTGGCGATTAAAATAAGTTGACAACAACTGCGCGGCAGCAAGGGTGTGGCTGCCAAACGCGCGGAAGCGGACGCGAATCTCTCGCGGCACACAGCTTAGTGAAATGTCGTATGATAAATTTTATCTACGTATGTGAAGTAATTACCTGTTGATCAAAATAGGCCACACATATACTATAAGCAGTTGCTTAAAGAAACCTTGCGACACAATATTAAACGTCGCATTAGTATTTCATTTCTGAAACTTGAATTTGACGTCTCTGCTCAATGATCACTTATTGAATGAAGTAATTCAATTTTTAAAATTCTGATTCCTTTAATTTGCGAACCATTCCGTTATATTTGATGTTTATAAATAAACTGAAAAAAGAAACTTAAAGCGGTTTCGCAGCTTATTTTTGAAGCATTTTTGCTGCAGCATCTTATAAAAATCTTCTAAATTAAAAAATCAAAAAATTTTCAATTGAAATAAAAAATTAATTTACTGCCCATACAAATTTTTGGGGAGAAAGTTCATTTTATTCGGGAATTTGTTAATTGGGGACTAAATACTCAGCGCCTGGTAAGCATAGTGAACCATTTTTCAAGTCAAAGGCCTCTTTATCCCGGGCAAGACCGGGTAAAAACAGCTAGTAATCTCTAAAATTTTAAAATTAGACAACAAATTAGTTATTATGACTCGCACTTCAGCTCAGCCAATTTTGAACTGATTTAAAATTTTGTAATGGATTTGAAAAAAAAAACTTCATGCGTAACATTATTTAGATACTTATGCGTTTCGGTAGTTTTTTTGTCGAATTTTAAAAGCAGTATTTGAAGATTTTTTATTAACAATAAAAAATTTTTGCTTTTGCGATTCTTTACAACAGTTACTAGGAATTTCTTTCTAGTATATTGGGCAAAAAAAATAATATCCGTGCTCAAATTTTTTCAATCGGATGCAAACCGGCCAGTCCGTCACGACTTTTAGCCGTAAAAATTGAGTAAAATTAGTTCCAAGCTTGGACGAGCTATAACTCGTAAGCCAGATGACTTTCAGAAAATACACCTTACGCATTTGTATTGCAAATATATAGGCAAACATTTTTTTCCCATAAATTTTTGACGTAGCTATGACTCTTCATGGTGTTTTAAGAGGTCAAACTTCAATTTGGCAATAGTCAAACCTAAATAGATTTATAAATAAATTTACTAATTAACGTTTGAAATAAATTTTGACTTCAAATTTGAAGTTTGCCTATATATTTGCAATACAAATGCTTAAGGTGAATTTCCGAAAGTCGTCTGGCTTACGAGTTATAGCTCATCAAAACTTGGAACTAGTTTTACTCCATTTTTAGGGCTAAAATTCGTGACGGACTGGCCGGTTTGCATCCGATTGAAAAATTTTTTTCACGAATATTATTTTTTATGCCCATTATACTAGAAAATGAGCGGGGAGGGGAAAAAATAACAGTTTTCCATTTTTCTATGTATTTCATCGGCGCTCTAATATATATATATAAATATTTATATAAATATATATAACTAGATGTAACCCGGTGTGCTTCGCTACACCCTCCCCCTCCCCCCCTTCCGAATTGCTATGAAAGGGCTCACGCAAAGTCCCAAGGCTCTCACTAATACAGTAATTCAGATATATCACATTTAATATTAATTTTGTGTAGGGGTGCCACGTGCATTTGTCCAATCCCGCCCATTTTTTTGTCTGACTACTCACGTTAATAATAGATGACCTGAGACAAATTTGCAAAGCTTTCTCTATCATATTAATATATATGATATTTAAAATTTACTTTATATGGGAGGTGCCACGCCCGCTAAAAATATTTAAAAATATTACAGCCTGTGGCACTCCCATATACCCCCATGGCCTTGAACTTAGAATATCAATTGGCAATTTTTCTTTTTAGCGATTTTTGATTTTGCCCATTTTTGATTTTGGAGATTTTTTGGGCGATTTTTATTTTTCGCAATTTTCGGTTTTGGCGAATTTTTGATTTTGCTTTCGTAGTACTTCATATTATTTATATAGGAGGTGTCACGCCCACTAATCCCATCCCGCCCAATTTTTATTGGACTACTCACATTAATATCTGATGGACTCGTGCAGAATGTCGAGTCTTTCCCTTTTATAGAACACCAGTTATATGATATGAGATATCTAATTTGCATGGTCTGTGCCACGTCCACTGCTACGATCACGCCCAATTTTTTGTTCGACTAATCACATAAAGAACCTATCGGCTCATGAAAAGCCACAAAGCCCTCTCGTTTACAGTACTCCAGATGTATGACATTAAATAGTTACTTTGCATGGGGAGTGCCACGCCCGTTGATGTGAACCCCTCCAATTTTTTGTCCGACTACTCATACTAAGATCTGATGGTGTCGTGCAAAGTGTCAAAGCTTCCCTTTTTTAGTGCACCGGTTATATGATATCATGTATTTACTTTGTACGGGCGGTGCCATGCCCACAGCTCCGATCACGCCCATTTTTTGTCTAACTAATCACATGAATAACTTATGGGCTCACACAAAGTCCCAAGACTCTCACTATAACAGTAATCCAGATATATGGCATTTTATATTTAATTTGTATGGCAGGTGCCACGCCTATTGGTCCGATACTGCCCATTTTTTGTCCGGCTACTCACATTTATAATGCGTGACATCAGACAAACTTGAAAAGCTCTCTCTATCACAGTACTCGATATATATAATATTGAATTATTACTTGTATGGGAGGTACCACGCCCACCTGTCCGATCCCGCCCATTTCCGGCGTAGCTACTAATATTAACAATAGGTGACCTCACACAAATTTGCAAAGCTCTGCCTATCATAATACTCAATATATGTATATGATATTAAAAATTTACTTTGTGTGGGAGGTGCCACGCCCACTGAAAATATTTAAAAAATTATAGCCTATAGCACTTCCCATATCCGCAGTAAGACTCTGTGAAAATTTCAGGAATATCAGATGGGTATTTACGGAGATTACCTCCTACAAACAAACAAACAAACAAACAAACACACATTACCTCTTTATAATATTAGTATAGATATATTAGGGTGGGTCAATTATTTTAACTCCACGGGCTCATCGCGATTCTGGTACTATAAGCCATAACAAGTATTTGCGATAAGGAACCATACCTCTGAAATCATTTTCGAACCTGCCAAAATTTCGATGAAAAAATCGATATAGGCAGGTTCGAAAATGATTTTAGAGGTATGGTTCCTTGGGCAAAAACTTATTATGGCTCATAGTACCAGAATCGCGATGAGCCCATGGAGATTTTTTGGCCCCCCTACAATTTGACCCACTCTAATATATATGTAAAATGATATGATATAGTCATGCTTGGCCGATGATATGTCTCGGATTTGATTAAGTATTCTTATTAAATTTCTTTTTTTATTCATTAAATTCAATATGCATGTCAAACGTTTTGGGATTGAGCAGTGAGACTTATTTATTTTACCATGTTGTATTTTAAGTTTTTTTTTGGACATGGCGATTGTTTTGTTACATTCTGAAAATAGTATGTATTTTCTAGTCCAATAAAAATAAACAGATAAACGCCTTTTGTTGATCAAATGGTTTTGTTTGTTTATTTATTTATATAAGCAAACATATTTATGTAAATTTATCGTGTTCTTCTTTAACACATTTGTTATCAGTGTGTTGTACAGTTGTTGTTATTAAAATTATACAATGTGAAAATATTTGAAATATTTAGTTATACATAAATATTTATGTATTCCACACATACAGTTACTCCAAAAATTTGTTAACTCTTAACGACCGAAAATAAAATAAATTAATCAAAATATATACAGTAAGAGCCTGGTAAAACAATTCTATAAAACAATTCTGTTGGCGATTTTTTTTTTTCTGTATATAAAAATAATTGATATATTTATTTATTAGTTCTTTTTTAAATTGTTCAACACTTGTCCTGTGTAAGTGGGTAAAAACCAAAAAATTACATATATTTTGCTTTATCTTGAAAAATTATTAATATATTTTTCTGAAACTTCGTGAAAAAAAATACTCCTATCACCTAACAGAGCGTCCCCATAAAAAAAGTAGCGTATAAAGTGTAAGTGGGTCGAAATTGCCCAATACAAATTGCATAATAATTTTTACGTTTATCTGTATATCTTCTTGTACATTAATTTATTTTATTTCAAATAATATGATATTTGAATTTTTAAATTCAATGAAAAACACTTCGCAGTTTCGAATTTTTTAATAAAACTAAGTAGTTAACCCAAAAATTTTTTTTTCATGAAAACTACTGTTATTTAAGAAATAGGAACTCAATTCAAGGAAATAATTTTTTACATACATTTTTGAGAAATTTGGTTTAGTATGAATATTACTTTAGTCTGAATACAATCTCAAAGCGTGCGGTTAGTGGAAAAAAATTAGAAAAATGTCGCGATTGAACGAAAATTAAATTCATGATTTGTTATGTGAATTAGAAGATGATGACATAGCTAACGATCTGTCAACAGATCAACATGGTGGTGTGATATCAGATATTGATTCCGTATATAATCAAAATGTATCATTAATGTAATGAAATCACAGACTACTTTATCTCTACAGACAGAAAATACGTTTGGACAGATCCGATTCCAAATTTATCTAATACTGGAAGACGTGCAGCTGAAAACGTTATGGATACTAAACCTGGACCAACTCATTACGCAATTACGACAATGACTTCTATAGAATCATCTTTCGATCTGCTTATGCCCAGGGAGATCGTTAAAATTATCATAGATATGACTAAATTAGAAGGTAAATTTTAAATTTACATTGACATATGTTTTTTAAAATATAGGCGCTACATATTTATTTTTGTAATTTTGGAGTTTCTGTGTATGGCAAAAACTGGCAGAAGATAAACTTGCTCCAAGAAGAAACCTTTGGGATCAATGGGAATATAATTTATGGAAACTGTATAATCCTAGTCCATGCGTAATAATTGATGAGCAATTAGTTACATTTCGAGAAAGATGACCCTTCAAACAATTTATACCGTCAAAACCCGGCAAATATGGGTTAAAAATTTGGGCACTTATGCATGGTCAATGCAGGTGTATACAGGTAAGGACAGTAATTACCAACTAGAAAAAAATCATGGATGTTGCGTAGTTTTGGATTTGGTAATGGATTTAAAAGATGGATATGTCACCTGTGACAATTTGTTTACTTCCCATGAACTTGGAATTCAGCTGTTAAAAAGAAAACTAACAGTCGCTGGTACCGTTAGAAAACACAAAACCTTCCTTCCACCTAAGTTCACCGACCTAAAAGGAAAACCACAACATTACTCGCTATTCCTTTTTGCTATAACCAACAATACCACAATTGTGTCATATGTGTCAAAAAAAAGAATAGTTCTGTCATCTTATTGAGTACATCATAGCGCTGAAATTGATTCTGACACCAAGAAACCCGAAATGATCCATTTTTACAACGGAACGAAGTCCGGCGTAGATACACTTGATCAATTAGTCTGCAACTATACGTCAATGAAATAGGAGGCCATAATCCTTATTTTTCAACATGTTGAACATATCCGCATATAACGCTTTTATTATCGATACTGCCATTGACGCTGAATGGAACAAACAAAAGCACTTTTTACGTCATCTTTTTTGGAAGAATTAGGTAATGCCCTTGTCCATGATGAAATAACACGATGTTCCATAATGCCGAGAAGCAGTTTTCAAAGTCGACTTTAGTACGAAGTTTGCAGAAGGAGGATAAAGTGGTTGGTGAATCGCTCTAAAGAGGGGCCGATGCTATATATGCCCCCAACGCCAATATACTAACTGCAATAATTTTATTTGCAAAAGCCATTCAAATGCAATATTTTCATGTGAAAACTGTAAAAACGATACATAATTTAATGTTTTTATATTAAATAACTAATATGCAAAATTGACCCAGTTACACCTTATACGTATTTTTTTTACACAGGATAAGGGTTAAACAATTTGGCAGAACTATTATTTAATAAAAGTGTGCTACAGAAAGAACTTGTAAAATCAATAAGGTAATCGCCACTTTGTGTATTTAAAACTTTAGAATGGGCTACATTTTATTGTAATTAGATAAACAGTAGACTTGGGTCTTACATTTGAGAACAGTACAAAGATTGAAGATCTGTGTATGGATAAAGATGCAGAAAAGATGTTATAAAAATCAATGTTTGTATTTGTCAGATTCAAAACAAAAGCTGGCAAGTAAATAATGGGGCCGTAAATCACTTACAGATCTATGTCATCAGCTTACAAGACGAATTATAGGTACTTTCACGATTTTTATTGTTAATTGGGTTTTTGGGTCCATACAAAATGACAGCAGTATTTAACACTTCTATGGCGTACGTTTAAGTACTCGTGTAACTGTATGTATGTTCACTGCTATTGGTTGGGTTTAACTAGCAAAGCGATATTTTTTTTTTGCTTATAAGTATTAACCTAAACATTTATATATGTACGAGTAGACAATAGAGATCGAAATACAGACTACTTGCAATGACAGACATAATTATCTTTTGGTATATAAATACATATTAATAAATATATTATTTTTTTTAAATCATTTTTGTAACTTTTGCTAAAGGGTTTGTTGTCATTTTCAATTTATTCTAATCTTTAACAATTTCACTATAAATTGATAGTGTTTGAGTGGTAATGAGTGAGAATGAATATTTTTTTAACAGCAGAGAGAATACGTGTTTAGTTCTTTTCACACTTTATTATATGTTATCTTACTTAAAAATAAAATATTTTATAAACTGTTTTTTTTTAATGTGTTCATTCTTATAAGTTATATGATAACATAAAAATTATTATTTATTTACTGTGTTGTTTAAATGTTCATTACATATGTATTTTAATACAAATACTCGTACTGTATAAATAATATATATTTATAACTCATTTCTATTTTGTTGCTTTTAGATGTTGCCTCTTAAGTGTGTGACAAATTCTTGGCAATATCATTTGGATTATGGACGAAGGTAATAAATTAATTTTTTTATTATTTTAATGCATTTTTTTAAGCTTTCAATACAAGAAACTATTTTTTAAAGAAGTTAAACACATCGAATATTCGGGTTTCTTGGTTAATGGAATAATGTGGTGTCAAGTTTAATTACGCTATTTATTTTAATTTATATGAAGCATTGCAGCGAACACAACTTCCCAGCCAAAATTGATTGATTTCAAGTTTTGTTCAATATAGTTTACGAAAACTTAGGGAAACATCTTCAATATTTAGCTTGAGCGTCAATAAAGCTCTCACTAAATATATGCATTTTTTCACAAAGCTAATGCTCTTATTTTTTATGATACTCTAATAATTTTATAAAATGTTGTATGAGCTTTATGGTGTTTTTTAAAATAAATATATCTTATGAAAGTTATAAAAAAAAAATTATAACATTTTCATTGACTGAATTAAATTGGAATTTAATTTTTTTTTATGAAATAATTAATTAATGTACTAAAGATAATTTTATTGGTGTAATTTTTTATATCTTGCCATTTATTGCCAAATAATATATATAATCGATAAGTAATTATAAAACTATATTGTATATAGTTTTTGAAATTTTATTAATGAGTTTTACCTCTATCGAATCGATATAATAAAGCTCAGCAGCTCAGGGTTGTTGTTAAAAGTAATTATTCAGAATGGAAACTATATCGATGAAATTTAACACTAGAGCTATCGAATTATAACTAGAGCTACCGAAAATTCATTCACTGGGAGTTTGTCATCATTTTACAAAAAAAAAAAATTATTACATATTGTAGTCCTCAATGCCAACATATTAATTTACTGAAATATTTAAACACTAGGATGGAAGGTATAGCGTGGACAAACTGATACTCGAAAGAGATCAGCGAGTTTCTATACCATAATATGAAGAAATGCGCTCCATACAATATTTACATCGATTTAAAAACATATTTAAAGAACACATAGTCATTAAAACTTTAAATAATTCCGATCAAGATTGTACTGTCGGCGAAATACTATTCGAAAAGCTTGAATATCTCCTTACAAATGTATGAAAATATACACTACATTGTCCATATACTCGCATTTGTGTTTGCCAAGAGTAAAAACTTTTATCAAACTTAAAATAAGAGCAAATTTTCACACATCTGTATAGAAAGTGGCCCATCATTTTCGAGTAGTTGCTTAATTTTTTAAATGAGTCATCTGCGATCAATTACGGGCAGTGAAAATAACATTTTTTTTTTGTAAAGTGTAGTTCCGCCAAAATTCAATTTTTGTCGAAATGCTTTGAAACTTGTGGAAAATTCCACATATCATTTTTATATCATATACCACTATGTGGGCAGGGTATATTGGCTTTGTGCTGATGTCTGTAACTAACAAAAAAATTGACCTAGACCCATCTACTATTATACCGATTTTCGCCAATTTCAATAGCATTCATCATATGGTCGATGGAAGCTTATATAATTAATTTCATCGAAACATATTCATATTTGCGACCTGTTGTTTGATTAAAAGTTTTACATGGACACACAAAAAGACGGATGGACGGACATCGCTAAATCGACTCAGAAAGTTATTCTGAGTCGATCGATATAATAATAAAAGATTGGTCTAGGTCCAATATTTTTGATAGTTGCAAACATTAGCACAAAGTCGTTATACCTTAAACACATAGTGGTATAGGGTATAATAACACTTCTTAAACAAGCTAAAAAACAAGTAAGATATTATAGTCGGTCTATACTGACTATACGATAACCTGTACCATGTTTCAGAGACTATATCTCTTCGGTCCAACTAATTCGATATAGAAAATAAGCATAAACCAAACTTGAGTGGCATTGTTATAAATTTTTTTGGCTGCAGATATGAAAAAGTTCATATCGGATGCTATATTTATATGGGGAGTTGGTCGAAATGAGGTCCGATCCTGACCATATTCGGTAAAGTCACTTACATTTTGAAAAAATATATATAAACCAAATCTGAGAAAAATCTGTGCAATATTTTTGTTTTTTCATAGATTTAAGTGAAGATCGGGAAGCAGCTCTATTGGGACCTATGATTAAGAATTGTCCTATAGGGATTAGTTTTGGACTACTGATTAATGGACATAATAAGCACATACAAACCCAATTTTACTGAGATCTATATGATAATTTGGATCTTATGGCAATTTTATCGATTTCATAGGGGTCCTTTGTATGGGGACTAGGTCTGAACATGGACCGAATTTCACTTATTTCAATAGCGTTCATCCCATTACAAAGTTTACACAAAGACACACAGGTTTACATGGACACGCAGACGGACGGACGGACATCACTAAATCGATTCAGAAAGTGAGTCTGAGTCGATCGGTATAAAAAAAGATGGCCCTAGTTCAAATATTTTTGGTAGTTACAAACAGCAGCACGAAGTCATTATACCCAAACCACATAGTGGTGTAGGGTATAAAAATACCTTAAAAACTGATAACGAAATGTGAATGCAAATATAATAAATTAAATAATTAAGAAATAAAATATAAATCTATAACAAAAATTATGAACAAAATCTATTTAATATTGGGTATTTGCTTTTTAAACTCTTCAGTACTTAAAACAATCACACTAATCGTACTCATGCAATAACAGTAATAATTACAATTTACACTTCGCTTCGAACTTTTTTGAGGCCTTCATCGCACTTCGTTAGTTTGGGTACGTTTAAAATGAGTTCCAAATTTAACATTTGATATTTTCTCTTGTGTTATTAAATTCTGTTATTAAATTGGATTTTTTTTTAAGAAGCAACAACTATTTAAGTACGTTATTGGAGCTGAAATCTAAATCTCGTTTATATCATGATAAAGTTTTTTTTTTGCAAGTCATGGATCAAATCTCTTTTAATGTCTTCTTTAATCATAAGTGGCTTCCGCATTCCTCATTCTCAAGGATAATTTTGAATACCTAAATCAACGTTTTACATATTTGTGTAACTTCAGATTAAAATAAACCAAACCAAAGGTTGGTTAAATTACAAACTTCATACAAAAACATATTGCCACACATTTGTATAAAAATGTATTTGTTTTTTTTATACTTTTTGAAAACTTTCTGATCTTTTCGAGTATTTGTTCCTACACGACAAAATTGTTTTCTGAGTGCCTTGAAATTTTGAAAATATAATATCTATATAGTGTTTTTGAGAAATTTTTTAAAAATCGACTTCACACATAAACGATGAACATATTTTCATACATTTAAGTGGAAATTGGCAGGTCTTTTTCGAGCTGTCGTTGGCCCACTCCACAGTTTTTACTATAATACATCAATATTTCAGGAAAATAATCTATTGATATAACTGCCATGCAAATATATAAAATGGTAACATATATTTGTAATACTAAATAAATATATTTATGTTTTTCCATGCCATAAAATTTTATTTTAAAAAATTTTTATTTTCGCTCTATTTAATTTTATTGATCAACTTAGAAATTAAATCTGGCTGAATATCAAATGTTTTTACTTTAAATAAAGCAAACAACATTGGCACATTTGTTTCAAAAGTTGATTTATATTCTGCATGACAGGTGACTACCGACTAAAGAAATGCTTTGTTTTCTCTTATACAAAATCAGGATCGACCATTTTTAATTATACAAGTGGTTCTTTTAATATAAGTTTTTCAATCATTTTATATTTTTCATCAATATTCCTCAGAAACATACCATAAATGCTTGTCAATTTCTCTGAGAATTACTTACTGCTGGGTTAGTTTTCGAATACTTTAAAGCATATTCAATAAAAGTCAAATCTTGAAGCAGTGCGTCTATGGCCTTAGTATATATGAACCAGACTTAAATATAAAGTTTCACTTGAGAAAATGCAAATATTGCGTAATCCATTTGATAAATTTTTCGAAAGTAAGATTTTGTCACGGAACAGAAATATTTACAAAGAATGTATTGCTTTTGACATCCAGCATGCATGGCTAGTTAAGACCAACTGAAGTAATTCGTTATACTTTTCTCAATTTTTTCAAAACTTTATACAATTTTCATATTCATCTGGAATTATTTGTAAACAAATAGTTGCATCTTCATAATTCTTTGTTAAAATTTGGCCATGGTTTGGCAAATCTTTCAAATATTGAAACTTCTGGAGCAGAGGTTGAATATAACTTTATATCGAAAACGCTTCGCAATATAATTTCATACACAGGGTGGCAGCAAGAGATGAAATAAACTAAGCCTAATTTTTTTTTAAGAGGACAGCCGCGCCTGTGTTGATACCAGTATTTGTAGATGTCGTAGCTTACCAAATCAAACCGATCAAATCTCTCATGAGTTACCACCGCAAAAGTGAGCTACCACCGAACCAATTTTACTAACCCATAAATAATAATAAGATTGTTAAAAATTTAATTCCACATTTTGTTGAATAATTTAAAAAAAATCAACTTAAATTATACGTAAGAACAGCTGAAATTTCTTTACATTTTTTATACGGTTTTCTTGGCGCAAGCGACAAGTTCCTCTGCACGAAATCCCATTGCTTCAACTGCTGCTATGCTAATGTGAACTGCGTTTCCATCAGACACTTTGGCATTTGCGACCTCGTTTTTAACCAATTAAGCTCAAAATTGGTAAGTTGATAACTCTATCCTCACCACTTCACTCCATAAGTTGAGAAACATCTATAGAAAATGGAGAACAGGAAACTAAAAACTTAAATTTATTGATATACAAAACTTACCAGCTTGGCTAGCTTTTCCCTCTTCGTGCTTCGTGTACTTTTTTTCTCGATCATATAAAGCCATATCGACACCAGCCATGCAACCCGAATATCCTATCTATCTGTCTATCTTCTACAATCCGAATTTTGTCTAGCGCATCGACGGTGACAATATGAAATATCTCGTTCAGATGTTCAACAAATGTTGCTTGTTTTGGGCATTTGATCTTTTCTCAGGGGCTGTTTTTTGAATATTTTTCGATTTTTCATATAATTTTAATAATAAATCGAATAAGCTCTTTCTAATCGGTATACGTGTTTGATTCCAAAATATTTTAACTGCATCGACTGTCAAAGCAAAACCTGGCGATTTGACGGAAGTTTTGCGCCAATAATTTGATGATAATATTTTCTAACGATTGAAGCGCTTGGTGCTTCTTCCGCAGTCGATTTCGATGATATTTCGGACATCTTAAATGGTATATATTTTTATTATTTTTTTGACTTTAGAACACTACTTGAATTACCAATTTATTAAGTTCACTGTTAAGCAATCACTTCACTCCAATCAGCATAACAAATGCAAAATCAACTAAATCACGGTTTTTACAACAATGTTGTTTTGCGTGTTAGCGACAATGTTTAAAAAAATACACCATTATTATCAGTGACTGTCGCTGGATATGTATTATTTTCTAGGAATAGTCTACACAAACAGTAAAGTGTTCTAAAATAATACATTTTCTGAATCGGATATAAATACTTTTAAAAATTTGCCGTTATTGCAACTACTAAAAAATACACAGAAAATGTCATGTAGCGCATATAGTAGGGTGGAGTAGGGGTAAAGGGGAAATATTAAATAAATTTTTTTCATTCAGCATTTTTTGAAGAAAGCAATGAAAAACTGCGATTCAAAAGTGACAAATGTATATAAATACAAGTTTTACCCATATTTACCCGTTTAATACTTTAAGTCGTTTCCGGGTCCACTTAATATTATCGGATTTAAAAAAGGAATACCTCTAGCATTCACATTGCATACTACAATATGTTGTTTCTTTCTTGAAAACAACTATTTGTTTTTGTTAAACTCGCATTTAGCGTTTGTATTTAAAAAATTCTTACTTTCGATCTACATAATTTTAGTGATTGAGTTAAAAAATTTTGTTTTTATTTATTTATTTATTTATTTATTTATTTATTTATTATATATGTACATTGTGATTGATTTCAATATTTGATACCTTTTCTTCATTGTCAACTCGTTATTAAGATAATTTCTTCACCCATTCACAATCCCACTGAACTTTCCAAGCTCGTTTATAATGAGACATAGCGGAAAATATACGTACTCAATAAGTTATGGTCCTTACTAACACCTTCAATGACAAATTATGTATATAAATATAACTAACCTACATATACTTATATATGTTAATATTAATATTTACATAGAAAAAATAAATTTAATGATTAATTTATACAAACTCATTTTATTTGTGTGCAAATGTTAAATAAAAAACAAAAAATATTTACGACATTAGCACCAAAAATAATAGAAAAACTATTTCTTACCGCAAATAAATGAATAAAGTTTGAAAGAACAAATACATATATCACAAAAAAAAAGAAGGAGAACTATGCTGCAGGTAATAAAAATTATTTCACAACAGTGGTGTACAAAATTTAGTTCACTATGAAATAATGTAATTGCTGCACTGTACTAATTTGGTGTTGACGCAAACATTATTGCTTTGCGATCTAAATATTTTATTTTATTTGAAAATTAAAAAATTTTAAAGGTTTGTAAGATGAAATACTAAAAGCAAATTAAAAATATACTTGTTTATACTATTCAATGTTTAAGAAATGTTTAGCAACGTACGAGTATTTCTTAAACAGCAGCTAGAACAGTATAAAATGTTTGTTTCTGAAAATACTTTTCTAAACGAAAACAAATAAGAAAATTATAGCCGGTTAAGCTGACTATACGATACCCTATACCATGCGTATATAGACCCTGTCTCTTATGTCCAATTAATTAGATATAGCATAAACCAAATTTGAGTGGTTAATAACAATTAATTTTTTTGCCTTCGGATATGAAAAAGTTTATATCGAATGCTGTATTCATATGGGGACTAGGTCGAAAAATGGACCGATCCTGACCATATTTGGTAGAGTCACTTATATTTTGCAAAGACATATACAAACCAATGTTGAGAAAAATCTGCGGAATATTTTTGTAGGATTTATTTTTGGACTACTGATAAATGGGTGTAAAAAACATACACAAACCCAATTTAACCGAGATCTATATAATATCTTGGAAATTATGACAATTTAAGTCGATCTCATAGTGGTCATTTGTATGGGGACTAGGTCTGAACATTAACCAATTTTCACCAATTTCAATAGAGTTGATTCTTTAGCATATATAAGCTTATATACTAAATTTTTTCAAAATAGTTTCATATTTGCGACCTGCAAATACACACACAGGCGGAGGGACGGACATCGCTAAATCGACTCAGAAAGTGATTCTGGGTCGATCGGTAAGCTATTTTTATTTAGGTCAGCTATTTTTGGTAGTTACAAACATCATCACAAAGTCATTATACCTTAAGCACATAGTGGTATAGGGTATAAGAGTTTTCAATTGAAGTAATATATGGAAACATATATATTATGGTGACAGCCATTTTTTTTTTTTTTGAATTTCAAGACGAGCGAGCCGGATTACTGTGATACTGGACCTAGAACTTTAGTGCGCAAAATTTGAGCCAAATCGGACAATGCTTTTGGACCCGCATTGAGCACAAAGTTCAAATATGCATTTATACGTAAAGATTATACAAAAAAATAACTTTTCACAAAAATTTTGATATTAATAATTGCGTTTCAATTAAATTAGTTAATAAACCATAATTTAGAGTACACTATCTTTCTAATAAAACAACAAAATCTATTATTGGTTTTAAAAACATCCAAGTTATATCAAGTTCCCCAGGCAATAAATGCGCCGCAGACCACTTGATTAAGAAAATCGAGCTCACATTTTTAAAGACATTGAAATAACTTACAATAACAACATTGTTGGATTCTACTGATCACAAGATGATCTTGCGTAAAGTACTTGCCGTTGTTATCCCGTTCTAAATTAATGTCAAAATGGTACGTATTTTTTAGCACAATATCAAAATCTCCAATTTTACTTTTTCAAAAATATTATTCAAGAAATTTATCGAAGTCAACGATTGAACTTTAACGTCTTATTACCAAAATATATGCGATTAAAAACTCTAAATATTGTATGTATCCTGTTCTTAATTTGGCGAGGGAAGCGTTTTAATTTCAGCGGATTTGAAGAAAAATTTGATTTTTCATACTTTTTCAACTTTTAGGCTACATCGTTTGGTGTTTTTCATATTTGGAATATTTTTTGTCTAAATATTATACTACTTGATATAAGTTCTCAATCTTGAAAATTAAGATTAAATTGAAACACTATAACTGTCCCTCTTTAAGGTCAAATTCAAATTTAAGGATATTTATATTTTATTGAAACAAAATATCGGAATAATATATACTTATGTAAGGATTTCGATAAACTTAATAATATTTTAGTTATTCTAAATAATTATATTCTGGACTCATTTTCTTAAATAAACCAGTTTGAAATTCGCGTGTCCCAAAATGTGTCCTAGTTTTAATTTTTTTTTACAATTATTATCTATACTAATATTATAAAGAGGTAATGTGTGTTTGTTTGTTTGTTTGTTTGTTTGTTTGTTTGTTTGTAGGAGGTAATCTCCGTAACTACCCATCTGATATTCCTGAAATTTTCACAGAGTCTTACTGCGGATATGGGAAGTGCTATAGGCTATAATTTTTTAAATATTTTCAGTGGGCGTGGCACCTCCCACACAAGTAAATTTTTAATATCATATACATATATTGAGTATTATGATAGGCAGAGCTTTGCAAATTTGTCTGAGGTCACCTATTGTTAATATTAGTAGCTACGCCGGAAATGGGCGGGATCGGACAGGTGGGCGTGGTACCTCCCATACAAGTAATAATTCAATATTATATATATCGAGTACTGTGATAGAGAGAGCTTTTCAAGTTTGTCTGATGTCACGCATTATAAATGTGAGTAGCCGGACAAAAAATGGGCAGTATCGGACCAATAGGCGTGGCACCTGCCATACAAATTAAATATAAAATGCCATATATCTGGATTACTGTTATAGTGAGAGTCTTGGGACTTTGTGTGAGCCCATAAGTTATTCATGTGATTAGTTAGACAAAAAATGGGCGTGATCGGAGCTGTGGGCATGGCACCGCCCGTACAAAGTAAATACATGATATCATATAACCGGTGCACTAAAAAAGGGAAGCTTTGACACTTTGCACGACACCATCAGATCTTAGTATGAGTAGTCGGACAAAAAATTGGAGGGGTTCACATCAACGGGCGTGGCACTCCCCATGCAAAGTAACTATTTAATGTCATACATCTGGAGTACTATAAACGAGAGGGCTTTGTGGCTTTTCATGAGCCGATAGGTTCTTTATATGATTAGTCGAACAAAAAATTGGGCGTGATCGTAGCAGTGGACGTGGCACAGACCATGCAAATTAGATATCTCATATCATATAACTGGTGTTCTATAAAAGGGAAAGACTCGACATTCTGCACGAGTCCATCAGATATTAATGTGAGTAGTCCAATAAAAATTGGGCGGGATGGGATTAGTGGGCGTGACACCTCCTATATAAATAATATGAAGTACTACGAAAGCAAAATCAAAAATTCGCCAAAACCGAAAATTGCGAAAAATAAAAATCGCCCAAAAAATCTCCAAAATCAAAAATGGGCAAAATCAAAAATCGCTAAAAAGAAAAATTGCCAATTGATATTCTAAGTTCAAGGCCATGGGGGTATATGGGAGTGCTACAGGCTGTAATATTTTTAAATATTTTTAACGGGCGTGGCACCTCCCATATAAAGTAAATTTTAAATATCATATATATTAATATGATAGAGAAAGCTTTGCAAATTTGTCTCAGGTCATCTATTATTAACGTGAGTAGTCAGACAAAAAAATGGGCGGGATTGGACAAATGCACGTGGCACCCCTACACAAAATTAATATTAAATGTGATATATCTGAATTACTGTATTAGTGAGAGCCTTGGGACTTTGCGTGAGCCCTTTCATAGCAATTCGGAAGGGGGGGGAGGGGGAGGGGGAGGGTGTAGCGAAGCACACCGGGTTACATCTTGTATTCATATAAAGGTATATCGAGGGCTTATATTTAAAAAGTGCTATCTACATTAGACAGCAATATTAGTTTTTGAATTCAAACTATTCTCTGATATATAATATTAATTTTGATATCATACATGATTAGTACAACTATTTCTGAATAAATATTGTAGCTAATCGATCGACAAATACTTTCAGATCTTATTAATAAATTAGTTTTACACGCTCGCTTTAAAATAATTATTGATGCAGATAGCACTCTTTGAATATAAGCCCTCGATATACAAATTTGTTTATATTGTACTAAATATAAAAACTAACTAATATACATATATTCATACAATAGCGAATAAATTTGTGGAATTTTATGAATACATTAAACAAATTTAATTTAAAAAATGTCTTGATGAAGAAACTATTTATAGATTTTCATAAAGATTCAATTTGACGTCAAGAGTACCCCACGGGTTATTTGCAGAAAATAAGTCCATAATATTATTTTTTAGAAGAATTAAAATAACATTAACAAGTTTTATTGAAATCCTTTCACAAATATACATTATTTCGATATTTTGCTTTAAAAAATGTAAATTTCCTTAAATTTGACGTTTGAACTTTCAAGAATGAGAACTTATATCAGGTAGTGTAATATTTTTATAAAAGATATTTGAAATATGAAAACACCAAAAAGATGTAGGGTAAAAGTTGAAAAAGTATGAAAAATCACATATTTCTTAACATCCGCTGAAATTAAAACGCTTCCCTCGCCAAATTAAGAACAGGATACCTATAATGTTGGGCATTTTTAATCACATATATTTTGTTAATAAGACGTTAAAGTCCAATCGTTGATTTCGATAAATTTCTTGAAAAAGTAAAATTGGAGATTTTGAAATAGTGCTAAAAAATACGTAGCGATTTGATATTAATTTAGAACGAGATAATAATAGACGAAATGCAAAGTACTTTACGTAAGATAATTTTGCGATCAAAAAGGCAAAAATGTTGTTATTGTAAATTTTTTCAATCTGAGCTCGATTTTCTTAAACAAGTGGTTTGCGGCGTATTTATTGCCTGGGGAACTTGATATAACTTGATTGTATTTCAAACGATAATAGATTTTATTAGAAAGATAACTTACTCTAGATTATGTTTTATGCTTTAATTTAATTAAAACGCAATTATTAATACCTCCATTTTTGTGAAAAATGATTTTTTTTTTTGATAATTTTTACATATAAATGCATATTTGAACTTTGAACTCAATGCGCATCCAGAAAGCATATTCGACCAAAACTTTTTTTCATACAAACTGCTGTCACCCTAATAGCATGTTCAGACGGCAAAATTAACCACTTGATTCGCTCTCTAAATCACGATTGCGAACCTTGGTGTTCAGACGAGTGTTCTTGTTTCATTTTGACGTTTATATTTGTTGTGCAAAGTTTTGAAGACATCCTTCTGCACTTTACGTTTGACTATTTAATTTTTTCCATTTTTATTTGAATATATACTATATGTAAGTATATACTTTTTATTTGTTAAATGTGTCTATTTATTTTATTGCACACATTAACTTTTTGTTTTTCTTTGTTTATATATTTTTGACAGCTAGTTCAGATAAACTAGCGATAATTTCTTACCAAACTTGGAGATGACACTCAATTTTTCTAGGTTCACAACTAGGTTCAAAATGAACCAAGAGGTTCGCTCTCAAAATTTTGTATGGCGAATCATGTAGATTCAATCATGACTCAGGCGCGAACCGTGAATGAGAGAGCGAACCGTGAATCTTGCTGTCCGCGTGAACATAGCATAATATACATACATCGATATACATCGATGAATATGTTTTTAATTAAAAATGCATAAGGATGTTATAATTTTTACATTTATAAAAATTAAAATAATCAATCAATTATTTTCAACGATTATTTATTAAACATAGATCAATATCATAAGATTAAAAGTGACAGCAACTCCATCCACTACTATAGAAAGAATAAAATAGGGGTACAAAAAAGTTTATTTTAAATCAAAAATTGAGCATTTATTGTGAACGAGCGGAACCTTGAGGGTTGTTCTATCGTTGTCACTAGTTTTAGTTTTTGCCATCATTCTTATAGCACATGGATACCGCGTCTGAAGAATGCTTCATCTTTATAGGCTATCCACAAATCGACCAAATTTTTGGTGTCTCGGTATATTGTGAAGCGCTACCCAGACAGATCATCTACAATCGATCGAAACAACTGGAATTCAGAAGGAGTATTATCTGGTAATTACGGCACGTGGGGTTATACTTCCAAATTGAGCGTTGCCAAATAGGTTTTGTCTGGCAACATGTGTACGAGTTGTATTATGCAGGAGAATAACTTTGTCGTGTCTCAAGTAGTATTGGGCATTATTTTCCTTGTGTGTTCGACTTCTTAAAATAATAAAAATCTTACCATATATTTTTGATTCAGCTTTAGATTTTGAAGCATGGCCAGGTGGTCCATCTTTGGCTGGCAAGGAGTGTTTCACTTTTGGAAATCTGCGTTCAACGATTCTCGGCATATGGAACCAAATGTCCCTGTTTTTCAGTCATATCCAATTATTCATAAGAATGTTTATTGAGTCACTGATAACATAAGTACAAGTTCTTATTGCATCTGGCACGAATTTTAATCCAATAGTTCATCAAATTACATGTCTTCATAGACTTTCGGTCTTCCGTAACGTTTTTTGTCTTTGATGTCAAATTCACCGTTCTTAAATTTTTAAAATTACTCACGACAACTTTGCTCACTTAAGACAGCCTAACCATAGGCTTCTACAAACAATCCATTTTCTTATGTTCCAGATTTCCTCAAATTGAAGAAGTAAATCAAAAGTTCCCTCAAATAATGCTTATTCGGTAGTTATATGTTACGGACAACAAATTCGCTAATAAGTTATTTTGTTGCCAGATATCCAATCTTACGATAATGACCTATTACATCTGAATGTTTGTTATAACGGCGGAAACTTATTTGTACACCTGATTAAAAAAAGTCATGTAAAAGTATAAAAAAAAAGTTTTTATCACACTTGAAATCCAGTCTCAGATTTTTTTCAATTAGACATTTTTCTCGAATATTCTTCTTCCTCCTGCATATTCAGTGGTTACTATCGAATAGCGATGATGTTTCCAGCTATTCAAAATATTTCAAGGATTTTATACAATCTAAATTGTCACGTGCAATAAATCTGTGGAAAGATTTTCTGTTCTCGACGAAGTTTAAAACTGGATTTTAAGATTAGATAGAAATGGAAACATGTATACAGTTATGAGTTATAGAAACTGTGGTCTCAAGAATTTAAAGTTAATGATGTTTATAACATATTCAACCTGAAATAGATTTTAAACATATAATTTTGATTTTTTAAATTTTTCAATACGGGTATGTTTTTAAAATTTCTGTCTGCTGAATACAAAAAAGTTGTTTAGAAGAAGTTATTTATATTTTAGATGAAAATATCTTTTTGAAAGTGTATATGCAGCATATATCCTTCTGTGCTGAGTATACATTTTCAGATCTTACCGATCTTTATGAATTTAAAATCTTTTTTTCAGTTTTTTCGGCGATTTCTTTTAATTTTGTAATTTTGAATATTCGATTTCAAATAGGTCATTTACGGTTCATCACTTTAACTATTTTGAATCTTATATATTTTAAATTGAATTTCTCCTATTAGTTAAATATATTTCCATGTTTTTAGAAATCAAATGAATTGACAATTATTATTTCATTAATATTAATATTTTTTCAACACTGTAGATTTTTGTGTATATAGGATTTTCCAACTGAACAGATAGTTTACTTCCGTTTTCTTGTCTGTTTATTAAATCATTCAAAAAAAAAGGGGATTTTGTTCACAAATAAAATGACAGAATAAACAACCACACAAAACTCATTAAGGATGTGCTTCATGTGAGGAAATTAGAAAATACCAAATGAAGAGGAAGAAAGTACACATACCCACACACATGTACACATATATATATATACATATGTATATACGTTTATATACATATGTGTATATATATATATTTTAAACATATGTACGTACGAGTATATAAAACAAATGTGTAAATTAATATAGTCTAACTGGTAAACTCTGGCATGTACATATGCGAAAATTAACACGACCACAATTTAATTTTCGACAAATCCATTGAAGACATCAAAGTAAAAGGTGTGTTTGTAAAAGGGGGATATTTTAATATCAGATGTGAGATTATGTCAGGTATTTATATTAAATACTTGCTTAGTTTTTTTTTTTACAATCATATAAGGTTAAGTGCTGCAAAAAGCGAGTAAATGTTTTGAATTTAGTTTTTAATTAAGTTTATAGTCTGTAGTTGAAACTGTAACATATTCTAATTTTAAAGAGAAAGAGATCAGAGTTAATTTCTTAGCAAGTAATGAGTTTTATTTCTAATTCTATAAAAGAAATATATTTCCAAAATGTATATTTAAAACGAAGTCACGTATTTAATACAATATTAGCAAGTGCAAATATTAACCAATATTGAATTTGTATTTGAGAATTTGTAGAAAATTCAACTGTGAGGGAGGTTACAATCACGATTTCATAAATACAACAGTTTGCCATTTTTTCTTCTACACAAAAAAGGAACAAAAAATAAGATCCCAGCAAGAAAAGTTATTAGAGTAAGTTCAAGTATTGTGGAGTAATGTGGAAAATATGCGAGAAGCTCAATTAAACACTGAGTTTGGGTCAGTTATCCTGTGCGGAATTTTGCTTAAAATCACAATATATGTTTAATAAGTCGAGAGATTTCAATGAAACTGTTAAAAAAATCATAAAAATATGATTTTTCTATATTGTCCTTGTTATGGTTTCATTCTTAGTTACTTCTTTTTGTATATGGTAGCTATAACTATTGTTGTCGTTGTGCTTGTTGTGTTGTAAAGCCGGCTTGACAAAGCCGCCGAATCTTTCTTTAGTGCTGGAGCCGCCAGCCAAGGAGACAGAAGAGTACATATAATTTTTTATTACTTACTTTACTTTACTTCAGTTAACCCTCCTAGTCAATTTTTCATTTTAAATATTAGTACAACAAAATGTTTAGGGTAAAATATTCCGATTAAAGAAAAGTATTCCGATTAAAGAACTGAAATAAAAATACTGCTAATAATAATTTAAAAAATAAAAAATAAAAACTTGCGTTTCTTCGAAGATTTTAATGGCTCAACCAACTTCAGTTGTCATATGTGAATATTTGTTCCTTAGTTGCAGTAACCCTGCAATGGAAACCCTACTCTAGTAATAGAAAAAAGTAAAATTTTTAAGAAAGAAATTAATTCTTCCAATAAAAATACAATAATTTCTTTATAAAAAAATACAAATTATAATAAATATTGGTAACCGTACCGAACATTGGTTATAACATTGAGTATAAGAAATAGGTGGAGGCTATCAAAGATTCGGTACAGCCGAATTTAACAGTCTTACTGGTTTTTAAATACAGATAGGCAATTGATTACACAAGGGAACAAAATTGAACTTTTTTTGTGTTGATTTGAAATTTATAGCAAATTTTTACTAATTTGAGGTCGCTGATTTCAAATCTGCACTTGGTTTTTTTCTATCAGCTCGACTTTTCGAGATATACCGTTATGTTCAAAATTAAGGCACTTCCGCTACATATATTGGAATAACTTGAAAACGGTTCACCATATTAAATTAAAAAAAAAATCCGAAACTCGCAAACAATATTCTCTTAAAGCCGTGCTTACTTTGTTTTTAAATTTTCCAAGTAGTTTTAGAGATATCGTTCAAGTTTTGAAAAAAAAATTAAAATTTTTTAAAAAAAAACATTTTTTTTGTTCTTTAAAAATTCCTAAAAAATAAAAATGGGACAAAAATCACAGTTTTGGTCTACAAACTGTTAGTTAAATATATTTCGAATAAAATGAGCTTTATTTCATTGCAATCGGTGCACAACTTTTGATTTTGTTCACGATTTACTGAATTGATATAAATCGCGATTTCCATACAAAAATAACATTTTCTAATGTGTAAGTGTTTGTATGTAATAAGTTAGTTTTTTATGATTCTAAAAATTAAAAAAATTAAGTAATAAAAAAAGATTATTTCATTTTTATGGTCAGCTATACTTTTTAATTTAACACAAAAAGAGAATTTTAAAGAAAAATAAAAAATTTTAATACACAAATATTACAATGTAATTACAACTCATCGAAAAATTTTCTTTTATAAGATTTTCTTAAATAACCTTGTTTAGAGGGATTTGTTTTAATGCTCCAGCAATAGTCCGCCATCATATGCTTATCCCAGTGACCCTGGTACCGCTCCTCTATAGTGCGGATATCTTGATGGAAACGTTCACCTTGTTCTTCACTGAAGTCTCCAAGATTTTCAGGGAAACAATCCAAATGACTGTGTAGGTAGTGCACCTTAATGCTCATATTACAACCAAGCTGCTTGAAATGTGACAACATGTTATCCACGTGGTCCGAATAGTGCTCACCCTTTTTGTTTCCCAGGAAATTGCGCACTATCCAAACAAATTCATTCCAAGCATTTCTTTCAATATCTGTCATGGAATTACTAAAATTTTCATCATTGATTAATTTTTTGATTTGAGGGCCATCAAAAATGCCAGCTTTCAGTTTCTCCGAACTCAAATTGTTGAACTTTTTACTGATATATCTAAAACAATCACCGTCTTGTTGAGAGCTTTGACAAATTGTTTCATAAGTCCTAGCTTGATATGGAGAGGTGGCAGTATTATGCGATCCCTGGGCACAAGTGGTTGATTAACTATATTGTGGTTTCCTGGAACCATAGCTTCCCTCGAAGGCCAGTCTTTCTTACTCCAGTGTTCAGATCTGGCTCTGCTATCCCATAAACAAATGAAACACGGATATTTTGTGTAGCCACCTTGTTGGCCTAGAAGAAAATTCACCATTTTTAGATCCACACAAATTAGCCAGCGGTGTTCGTTGTACTTTATTTTATTTATAACTGAGGCAATTGTAGAATATTCTTCTTTAGCTTTAGTTGAATGTGCAATGGGCAACGAACCCAATTTATTACCGTTATGCAGAAGTACACATTTTAGGCTGCGTTTAGAAGAATCTATAAATAGTCGCCAGTCATTTGGATCATACTCCTCTAATCCCATCGCTGTTACTAAACCAGGAACATCTGAACAATAAACAAATTCATCGTCTTCGGAAAAGAATGGAAGTAAGTTTTTTTTCTCTGTTACGGTAGTATGAAATTGTTGTTCCTTGGGTTAACAGATTTTTTTGCTTTAATCGAGAAGCAAGAATTTCAGATGCTTTTTTAGAAAGTCCAAGGTCTCTCACTAAATCACTAAGCTCCTCCTGATTAAATTGCTCGCGTTCAGAAGAAATATCTAAATGCAAGTCATCTGATCCAAATTCAGAAATTGGTGAAGGAACATTTTGTCGTAAGTCGTGGAAATTGTGTGTAGATGTAGATGGTTGTGGTTCTGAATCCTCACTAGAGTACAGGACTGGTTGGGTAATAGACAACACGTTAGGATAAATCCAATTAGACCGGTTTGTTTTATTAATGCCTGTTATGTTGACAGCGCAAAAATAACAATCATCATAATGATTCGAAGGTTCCCGCCAGATCATTGGTGTTTTATACTTGAAGTGGGTCCGTTGCTTGTTTGCCCATAACCTTAAATACTCTACACAGTTTTTACATACAGTATTAGGAATCCAGTACTTGTCACGGGTTTCCATGGTAAATCCGAAGTAGTCAAAATAAATTTTTTTTAATAAAATCTGACACACTTTTTCTATTTTTTATAAACGTGTATTCGCCACATATGTTACAAAAATAGTTGGGATTGATTTTACAGGTGTTTCTTGACGTAGCCATTGCACAATTTTGAAGTATATATCAAAGTAACACAATTTTCAATAAATAACACACGGGAACAAAATTGAACTTTTTTGTGTTGACTGATTAAATGTTCAATGTAAAATGATTTATATTATACTTTTCGCTTTCGTAAACACTTGTTGAATGAGAAAAATTGGTAGAATGAACCTATAAAAATACTTAGTAGTTTTTTACTGAAGTACCAAAAAAAATTATATCCACAATTTTATTGACAGTCACTTATGAATGAACACATGTGTTCAGGGGAATTCCTTTAAAAAATCATCCGTTACCAACGGTAAACCACACATCAATAAAAACAAGTGGACTTTTCTTTTTTCTCTTTAATTGACTGTGAACTGACTAGGTGTCATAAAGGGACAATAAAATTTATAGGCGTTATGAGTTTGCTACCGCAACCATAAAAATGAAATAATCTTTTTTTATTACTTAATTTTTTTAATTCTTAGAATCATAAAAAACTAACTTATTACATACAAACACTTACACATTAGAAAATGTTATTTTTGTATGGAAATCGCGATTTATATCAATTCAGTAAATCGTGAACAAAATCAAAAGTTGTGCACCGGTTGCAATGAAATAAAGCTCATTTTATTCGAAAGATATTTAGCTAACTGTTTGTAGACCAAAACTGTGATTTTTGTCCCATTTTTATTTTTTAGGAATTTTTAAAGAACAAAAAAAATGTTTTTTTTAAAAAAATTTTAATTTTTTTTTCAAAACTTGAACGATATCTCTAAAACTACTTGGAAAATTTAAAAACAAAGTAAGCACGGCTTTAAGAGAATATTGTTTGCGAGTTTCGGATTTTTTTTTTAATTTAATATGGTGAACCGTTTTCAAGTTATTCCAATATATGTAGCGGAAGTGCCTTAATTTTGAACATAACGGTATATCTCGAAAAGTCGAGCTGATAGAAAAAAACCAAGGGCAGATTTGGATTCAGCGTCCCAAATAACCTTAAAAACAATATTCAGTTCTTAATCAACAGAACCATTGTTCCCTTGTGTTATGGAAGAGATAAAAACTTAGTTCATAAATTTACCGTTATTACTTTTTTTTTGTGGTAATTTTTAAAAATCAAATAGGTGGTCCACATCTATATGAACTTAAATAAATAATTATTACTTCTGAGTTCGATGTGGGTATTTTTTAATATACTCATGTTAAGAAATATCTTCAGGATTTTATACTATTTGGCATTTGTAGTTGTGAAAAGTCAATTAAAAAATTTTGAATGTTATATCAGTTTATTCACATTGTAGGATGTTGTTTAGAGGAACATATTTCATAATAAAGGAATCAAATTTTTAGTTTAGAATAATTTTGTTTATTTGTTGCTGGGATATCTTAAAAAAGTTATACCCCACGCTTCAGTTCCTTTCTCAGCATCTATCAATCTTTAGGTAACATTTTTCTTTTCGAACCACATACACACGCTCATATACGTATAAATGTTCCACCCCTACTGTCATTATATACAATAAATTGTAGTAAAATATTTGCACTTTTTTTTTACTTTTGGCAAAAATATGCGTTGTTATTGAGAACGTGCCATCATTTAGGGTACATTTATTAAGCTCAATAGTAAAAACATGCAAGACAACATCCATATATCCTTATATCTTTATATTCCTAAATACTTACATATGTGAAAAATTTCTCTTACAACTTGTTACTTTACCAAAAACACCATCATTAAAATTGTTTCTTCACCACTCCATCGCACGGTAGGCCACAGCGAACACAAAATTGAGCATACATCTTCAGTGGTTTAATTTAGATGTGTTTCACCGAATAGTTGAGTTTTCGATGTGCACAAAAGTTAATTCCGCAATCTGCATTGCAAAATAATGAGGGTTGGTGACTCGACCCGAAACATCTGTATAACCTGTCATGCAGAATATATATCAATCTTTGAAACAAATGTGACATTGTTTTTTGCTTTATTTAAAGTAAAAAAAATTCATATTGAGCCTGATTTAATTACTAACTCACAAAACGAACAAGCTTCCTTACTATTTTCTTAAATCGCGAATCAGAACATGGCTAATATTTCTTTTTGTCATTTTCAAGCCTCTTGCAATAAAATGTATTGGTTGGTTTGGACTTAGCTTCCACATTCATTTACTTTCTCAAAAACCTTCACCTAAAATAATTAAATTTTAAGTTAAATACAATATGAAGAGGTTATTGAATGCATCGCTTTAACAATTTTAATTTAATTTCTGCCAGTTTGGACCACAACCTTTCTTTATGTCGAAAATTGGTTGCAGAAGCCAGATTTTACAATTTCCACCAATTCTCACAGAGGTGCGCAAAATTGTTTTGTAGTTGTATTAGTGAGCAAGAGAGAGCATTGTACTGTAAAAAAAATGAGCGAATTAAAAATAAATTCTGTTTCGTATTTACCAGGCTCTATAATTTTATAAGTTTTACACATTAACAAATTTAATAAAACACAAATAGCATATGTATAATTTTTTGTATGTGTTAGTAGTAACTTTAAATGCAATTTACTCAAAATAAAGGAAAAATCTCTAAATCTATAAATCTGCAAAACGGCTAAAAAGAAATACCCCTCAAATAATATATGATTGGTCAAAATCGGAATAAAACGGTAGATCAAAACATCAGTCGAAAGAAAACGCCTAGCCTATTAATATTATAGATTTAAATAAAATCTTCAATATTCTCTCTCTTCTCATCATTAAAATTATGCATATTAAGGTACTATTACACGACGTGTTTTTTACATATGTACTGTCAAATTTCCCCACCGCAAAAGTTGTACTCATCGTGTGATACATACGAAACATTGCATATGTACAATACATGTAGAAAGTCACATGCAAATTTTTCAATTAGAACGGTCCAATTTTGATATGACAAAACACAAGAAAATGCAACACTGCTTGTGGCGAAAGAAAAAAAGAGTAATTTAAAAATATTAATATCAAAAGAAAAATAAATTGTTTAATATTAATTAAAAAATAAAAAATATATAAAATGTATAACTTCATTTTAACCATTAATTTTGTAAGTTTACAAATTAAAAAATCAGCTATTGTTTACATTTAGAGGTTATGTCATGAGCATAACATATGACAGTGTGATAGCGAAAAATATGAATCTTATGTAAAACGACAATTTTGACAGACATACGAATTTACATATGAATAAAAAAAAGTGAGAGTACATATGTAAAACACTCGTCTTGTATTAGCACCTTTACTATGAAAATAATCAAAATAGCTCTTTTCATTATATTCCCTTGGTACCTTTGGTAATAACCAAAAGTATTTTTTACCATATAATATTATTGCATTTATTTATTGCTGTGCCTTTTTATTTTCTGAAAAAAAAAAATCAATACATTCGCTACGCATGTGCACCCGTCGCTGTCTCATTGACGTCTAAAAGAATGAGCATAAGAATATGTGTGATCAGTAAATGCACACTTTTGTTGTGAAATGTGCATACCTCTTTCAATATGAAAAAGCTACGATTTACATAGTTTGTATAAAAATGTTGTCAAAATAGAAAGTGTTATCACAGATAAATGAAACATTGCGTATTACTCTATACAATGTAAATAAAGTTAATAACCATTTTTCTCAATTCTGTACAAGGAAATGCATAGATCCCCCGATATATTCTAAATAAAAATGTTCAGAATATAAATAATATTTGTTAAAACCTTAGTAATAAAGCAATCAAATCTAAAATAAAATTTCTAAAGAACAAATAAATGATATAAAAAAATATATTAAAAAGACATTTTTTACATAAAAATTGTTTATATAACAAAAATATTTTTTATACATTTTAAATGTAATAAAGAGAGAAGCATATGAAAATACTTATTATTCAATGCTATTAAAAGGATTAATATATTCACAATCAGTCATAAATTCTTTTGTAATTGTTTCCCCATCAATATTAATTAGTCGTCAAATGAAATAGGGCAAGATTTTAATCCCAGCAATGGATCTTCAATATCTACAGTTGTATAAAACATTATTTTTTTGTGTTTGTTATCAACGAAGTAATTTGTATAGTTTTTTTGATAGGAACAAAACAAACCAAACCGTTATAACCATATTTATTATTCCAAGTATAAAAAATTTAAGAAAAATCATTGGTAATCATTATAACCGGTAAACAAATCCTGAATTTATTAAAATTTTTCATTCTAGCACTATAAATTATATAAAATTTCTATATTATCATAAATTAACGTAAATAAGTTGGAATAAGTTGGCTGTCTCTTATATAGCAATTTCCAGAATTTTTCCTACTGGGTCTGAAAATTTTGTAGTTCTTGTAAAACCGTTTCCGTTTCGCCTTTCTCTAAATGCATGGGTCTTAAAAATTAAAAATATTTGCTATCCACATGATTATTGCATGACGATTTGAAAATAAAAGAGAATACAGTTTCCAAATTGTTTTAGCTATATCTATTTGTTCGTCTGTCCGTCTGCTTGTAAATTTATAGTTTTTGATAAATCTAGTAAAAACGATTTTTATATCCCAAACATAATACCAACAAAATTTAAAAATTCCTTTCACACTTCGACCGAAGTGTGAAAATGTCCTATTCTGATAGAAAAATGCATCATTGCTTCAGACCAAAAGACTTATGTAAATGGAAATGTAAATGTAAAAAAATATTTTTTGAATTCAACCTTCTTTTCAGGCTTGTCACAGAACCCAATTCCGTTCGAAAGTGAAATTGAGAATTTGGAATAATTTGGTATGTGGAATTGCTATTTGCTAATTGATATTTCAGAACAATAAACTAAACTACGGATTCAAATAACTTTCGTACAGCACATGTGACATATCTGTCATTATTTTCACAAAAACTGAGAAAAAAAAAATATAAAGTATTGGTGATAAAAAATTGGTGTGTGGACAGTTTACATGAGGATTATAGCCATTACCGCAAGCAAAATTCCCTAGTGTATAGTATGTGTTCTCCTCCACGACAAGATAGGAATTTGACTTTAAATTTAGTACTGTTTTAAGATTTATGTATATATTTTTTGTTATTTCATATTTCTGTTAGTGAAGGTATCTATACTACTAATAGGCTAGGCGATTTCTTGTGACCGATGTTTTGTTCTACCATTTTATCCAGATTTTGACCAAGGGTATATTATTTTAAAGGTATTTCTTTTTAGCCGATTTGCAGATTTACAGATTTTTAAATTTTTTCCTTTATTTTGAGTAAATTGCATTTAAAGTTGCTACTAACACATACATATAATTACGCATATGCTATATGTGTTTTATTAAATTTGTTAATGAGTTTGTTATCTTCACTCACAATAATAATAAACCATAAAAGTGTTGGTTTGTGGATTGGCAAAGTTGAAAAATAAAGCTGCCTAGAAATTGCACTTGAATTTCGAGCGCTGGAATGTGCTAGTAATAAATGAATGAGTGAATCGCAAAATACGTTTGAAAAAATTATGATATTTTTCAGTTCTAACGTGCTCGCTAATAAGAAAGTAAAAAATATTAATCTATATTGACGTTTTTTAACTTTAATAAAGTTTGTGTCCAAATTTATTATGCAAGGAAATAATTTTGCAAAAATACACACAGAAAACAGATTCATTGTGGCTACCGAATTTATTGCCAACCGAATTGCGATAATGCTAGCAACCGATTTACGGGTTCACTATGACTACAATTCTATTGACTTAACAGTAAATATTTTATCATAATAGATAATTTGCAGATGCTATTAAATTTCTGTTGATACAATCGAAAATACAGTTGTTACACTTTAGAACAATTCGGTTGGCGAATATATTTTCTGTGTGTAGTTTTTAATAATTTTCGTATTTTTTTTAATTTGACAATCTTAAATTATATTAGAAAAACTCTTTAATATCTCAATAAGAATTTTTTTAGCTAAAGCGTTACTAATTTCTTCAAAATTCATTAACACTGTTTCACTTTAATTTTGGTCTATGAAACAAAGCACTGATGGTGTGGAATATTATAGATCATGTTAAATTTTAAATGCTTTCTCGAGAAAATAAACAAACATATTCTTGTCTTCCATTCAAAAACGTTAACTTTTGTTATATAAGATGTATTATTACGATTTTATTTTCTCTTACCACTGTGCCAAGTCCATTATATTGGAAAGAAAACAACACTGTATTCATGTCTCATTCTGTTTGTAAGACTTTTAAAAGTTTCTCGAAATGTTATCGCATGAAATATGGAAATTTGTGAAATTTATTTTTGCAACTTTGCTTTTCTAAATGACATTTGTTCGTTTGTAGTTTGTTTTATTTCTGTTTTGTAAACAATTTTTTTCTGTTGCCATTTGACTCTAACGACTCTGTTGCAACTTTTGCCAATCATATTATCAAAATAAAAAAAAGGTGCGGACTAAATTTTTGTGAGATGAAAATAAAGGTAGATTTTTTTAGTTTATTGAAACTATTTAATATTCAAAACACACACACATACACACACGCACATACACACACAGATACGCACACACACACACACACACACACCAATCTATACGCCAATATAGTATTTGTTTTTCGCTTTTATTCTTTTTTACACTTTGTAGTACGTCAACAAGGATGTCTTAAAAAGCATGTGTTTTACGATTTTAAAAGAAAATACATCGTTTTCCCTGTTTTCTTTTTGTTTATTTGAATTGGCTTGCCATTATTATATTTTTACATATATGTATTTACACATATATACATTTATAAATATATATATTTATATCTGTATATTTGAGTGAGGGCAACAATTGGTAAGTTGTATTAAAAAAGTCGACTTTATTGACAATATGTTTGCATTACATACATACATATGTATTAAATGAACTTTTTTTTCTTCATGTTGAATTGGAAGTTTAAAATGATGAAAATTTGGATTGGAATTTAAAATTAAAACGTTCTCCATATTGCGTTTGAGTCCAATATTGAGCATAACGAAATCGTTGTCTAAACTAGTTAAATATTTTCTTAAAAACTAAATTAAAAAAATATTATGCAACAATAAAATAGTAGTGCCGTTTTCTATTCTGGCAAAAAAAATCTCGCAATTTATTTATACTTTTTTCAAAAAGTTTATATTATGCATTCGTCTAAAGGCAAAAAAGTGTGACCTTTTAAGATGAAAAAATTAGGGCTATTACCATTGCTCCCCGGGTTTTCAACAATTTTTAAACTAAAACTAAAACTTTCAGCCCTTTTGAAAGCTGCATTAAACTGGTTGCATTTTATGTGGAATATATTATAAATACACTTTTTTTTCTTAAAGTTTAAAAGTATAAATATAATGCGATATTTGTTTTCAAGAAAAGAAACAAAAAATAAGGATGGGGCTATACTAAGGATGGTAAAATTTTCCATATATTGGGATTGCAGACATAGAATGAGCCTCTCAAAAACCATATCTTTGCTTATTAGTTTATTAATATCTACTATGAGATATCATTTGAAAGTTTATTTCACAAGTGCACATGTATGAAAAATAA
Organism: Cordilura impudica; assembly: GCA_963682025.1. Classification (NCBI taxonomy): domain Eukaryota; kingdom Metazoa; phylum Arthropoda; class Insecta; order Diptera; family Scathophagidae; genus Cordilura; species Cordilura impudica. The sequence goes on along the minus strand of OY821517.1, from coordinate 197,547,663 downwards.
AATGTTAGTATTAATAATAATAATAGAAAAAATAAAATTAAAGTCATGCTATTATATGCTTTTAGATTGATCACGAGAAATAATGATAAAATTATATAGAACATCATTAATAACATGTTGTTAGTCACTAATGGAAATAATTTAGGTAGCTTGTGGATACCATATGTAACGTATAATAAATAGGCCATTGGAATATACTTCATTTGATGCTAACTTGGTTCTGGTTGATGCTGGTTGGTTCTTTTAGAACAAGTTTGAAAAAGGTAAATTTTTAAACGTCCTTTTCCTAAATACATTTGATATTGGGCCGGTAAAAATATGGATATTTTAGTGTTATTTCTTCTGTCACATATCTAAGTTACAGCTGATGCTATTAGGATCACCAGGGAAAGCTTCGCTGTAGGTTTTGACTTAGATTTGAAAATTTGTCTATAAGAAAACAGCATATAATCTGAAGCATAATTTTACAGAAAAACCGTCTCAGATTCTGAGAATATTTCTTGAAAAAACTATCTTAGTTCTTCAGTTCTGAGAGTATTTCTATAGAGTTTTCCTTAAGACAATCTCAGTCTATAGTAAACAATCTCAGACCCTAAAAATTTGTCTAGAGAAAAAAAATAGTCAGATTTTATGAAAAAAAACTATATATCTTTGTATAGAAAAACATGATGTTATGGACATTTTGATTTTCGAAGCAAAGTGTTGAAAAACAGTTCCAGATTAAAAAAAAATATTCATATTCTCTGAATATTTACATATAACATCATTCTTATATGTAAACATTTTTACTACAGAAAACTCATCTCAGATTCTAGAATAGGAATATAACAGGACCGTGGCTTTCATGAACTAAAAAATCGCTTAAATCCAAAAAAAAACAAGTTTATATTAATTTATACATATTTCAAGATATGTTTTCATTCACTTTCAGGTTAATCGCAAGAAATATAGATCAAATCATGATTATATAATTTGTGGTCATTCACTTTGTTTAAATAATTGCTGAAAACTTAGAAACCCTAGCTACACGTGAAGTTAGCAAAAATTTAGTTACCAAATTCGTCTCAAGGAAACAGAGTTAAAAAAGTTTAATTTTTTTTAATTTAATTTTATTCAAGCCATAGAGTTTTTTATTGAATTCGTTTTTTAATATGATTTTTTAATCAAAAAAAAGATCTATAATTAAATTATTTGCCTCTTAAATTTGTTTTTGCATATATAGATTTCACATGAAGTATTAGATATCAGTTATTTCTTTGCAAGTACGAGGAAATAATAAAATAAAAATTAAACAATTGTGTCACTACTTTCAACGTTCAAAAAAACAGAAAAGACTTCGCGATATCCTTCATATCTGTATAATTATGAATTTATTTATTTTTTTTTTTATTTATTTATTGGAACTGCTCCATACACAAGACTAAAAGTCTTATTTTGCAGTATGGAACTGATTGTATTTAAAATTATAAAATCGTTAATAAATTAATAACTAATTACAAATTTTCTTTATATAAAATGCAAAGAACAATAAGATTAAAATTAATGAATAAAGTTGAAATATTTGAAATTTAATTTAATCAAATGTATTATAATATCAAATAATATTTAATGTTTTAAATTGTTATGCCGAAAACAGTTTAAAAATATTTTCTTTAAATTTTCGTGCGTTACTTAAAAGTTGAGAGCTATGGGGTATAGAATTCCAGAGAGATACTGCGAATATGTAGAAATGCCACTCCGATATTAAACTTTTATATCTAATTGATCTAATTCTTTTTCCCCTGCTAATATCTGAAATACAAACTTTGTCGTACAGATGATCCGGTTTGTGGGTATACACTATTTTATGTAAAAAAAAACTAAAACTCTTATATTTAAAAGATTATCTAAGGAAACGCCATATAGCTGCGATGAAAACAAAGATACACTAGAACGTCTATTAAGTCCATACACATATCTGATTATGTTGTTAAATGCAACGTTCAATTTTCTATTACTAATTGTATCACATTTCGCAAATAGCTCACAACCATACAGTAAAACAGGCATCAGATAAGTTTTGGCAATAAGAATTCTTATTTTCATAGGTGTACAATGCTGGGTTTGCCACAGAGTTCTAGTCATAGAGAAAGTACGACCACAGGCATAGTTAATATGGTTCGACCACGTAAGAGTGTCATTAAAAAAAATACCTAGATTCCTAGCAGATTTAACGATTTCAATTTTCTGATTATTTATAATTATATTAGGTGTAATATTTAGTTTGGAAAGTCGCTTTTGAATTACAATGCATTTTGATTTTTTCGGATTTATCTCTAATCCATTTTCCGTTGCCCATGTATAAATACGATGGAGTTGCTGATTAATAGAGATAATACACTGGTCGATTAGGGCATTACTACAGCTGGTATAAAGCTGAACGTCATCCGCATACATTCTTACATTACAATTTGTTAAAATGCCTGGGAGGTCATTTGAGTACAATGAGAATAATAGTGGCCCAACAATGGACCCCTGAGGTACGCCCCTTGCTACAGGCAGTGACATTGAATTTTGGATTCTAGTTTCAACTATCAGTATGTCAGTATGTAAGTATGTTGACAATAACTGAGTAGCGGTCGAAGAAAAATTAAAAAAGTTTTAAAGTTTGTAACAAAGAATGTTATGATCCACGGTATCAAACGCTTTTGAATGATTTAAAGTATTAAAAATGTAGTCTTGCCATCATCAAGTCTCTCCCTAATCTCCTCTGTAACATCAACTAAGGCTGTTAGGCAGCTGTGTTTCCTCCTGAACCCAGATTGACGATCTGTTAGCAAGTTATTGTCATCCAAGAAACTAGTCATTTGTTTGTGCATACACGCTCGAATACTTTAGAGAGAAATGGAGGAATAGCTATTGGTCTATAATCGGAACCAGCTTTGGGTATTGGAATGATTTTAGCTATTTTCCAATTCGATGGGAAGTGGCTTGAAGTTAATATTTTGTTAAAGAAAAAAGTTATAATTGGAAGTAGCTGAGGTAAAAGAATCTTGAGAAACTTGGGATTAATCCCGTCCACTCCTATAGAGTTCGATTTTATAGACAATAAACTAGATAAAACGTCGCATTGGTCTACTGCAGCAAAAGAATAAAAAGATTAAGCATCGTTATTCGAGTGACTATTGATATAGTAATCTTTATCTGCTTGAACCATAGGAACACTTAAAAACTTTGTATTAATTGTATCTGCATCAACCGAACATGGTTTTCGATGCATAGATTTACCGATACCAACTTCGCGTATCGTTTGCCATGTTCTTTTGGAGCCAATGGCAGAAGAAAATTTTTCAGCATAAAAATTGGATTTGGCCTTTTTAATCATTTTATTTGTGTTTCTCTTAGCAGTCAGATAATCATCATGTAATGTTGTTGTTTTAAATCTTTTCCAACGTGCATAGACAAAATATCTTTGATTGATACAATCTTTAATTTCAGAAGAAAGCCAGGGTTTTTGTTTATTACTAATAATCTTCGATTTTATTGGTACAGTTAGATGCTTATTTGATATAAAGCTGATTCCCTATCTTAAATTAAATTTATCAAAAAACAAAACTTTTGCACAGATTTTTTTTAAAATTAGGTTTATATATGTTTTTGAGAAAAACAAATGACTTTACCAAATACGGTCAGGATCCGTTCATTTTTGTCCCCATATAAAATAACAACACATATGAAATCTAACATATCTGCATGCAATAAATTAATAACAATGCCACTAAAGTTTGGTTTGTGCTTATTTTCTACATCCAGTTATTGCCTTAGCAAAGTTAGATCCAAACTCCTCTCTCGAAATGCATCATATAGTATATCGTATAGTCGGTCTAGACCAAATTTTATTTTCTTTCACGTTTTGTTTGTTTCATGAATAAATCGTTTCTAAAAAGAAACAACATAGTGAAATCGAAAGTAATACGTTCAATTGTATTCGAGTTTTAACGTGAGATGGACTTAAACATATGAATATATTTCGAACCGTTATTGCTGATTTGTCAAAAAAAAAAAAAAATTATAATAATATTGCAGATGAAATGAGAACTATATCTTCTAAAGTTGCCTAAAAGATAGAAACAATTTTGACGTTATAGATGTATAGTTATATTGAATATTATTTTTCATATTATATATTTCTAAATATAAGTCTACTGTCATTCAAAAAATATGCTAATATCATTTAAAAAAGTAGTGCTGTGACAAGATAGGAATATATTAAAAGAAAAAATAATAATAGATACAAAAATAGACGTAAAAAGTACAAAATACTTTGAAGAAATTACATCATGTAATTTGCATAATATTTTACAATAAATAATTTTATATAAAAGAACACAATCTGTGTGTAAAAATAAAAAGGAAGAAAGCTTTAAATTTTAATTAAAGATTCCATTCCCTTCCACCTGATTGTGTAAATGAAGTATATAAAAATACAAAAATAGTCATTGCTGTTCGAGTATTTAGTACTTACTACAATTAATTTTCTTACACACTGTGTCTTTATTACTTGAAGTCAGAACGTAAATGTTACCCAATTAGTTTTAAATTAATTTACATTTTAAATTGAAAGAATAAATGAAACGAAATGGTAATAAAATCATTTCAATGTGAAAAGTTAGTATTTCTACGTAGCATTAGAATTCTCCTCAAACTACCGCGGCGAACAAGCGTATTAAACCAACTGAGGGGAGCAAATGTGCTGCCATTTATTGAGTGCTCCAACAGCATTTAATATTATTAAATTCCCCTGAGGGATTAAGCCTTTTTGTAAACAAATTAATCTCTCTATTTAACTAAGATATTATATAAAAAACTGACGCAAAAATTGTATTTCAGTGTATTTCAATAAAACTGAAGTCTTATTTAAATAACAAAAATCATGTAATGAAACTGAGAATTAGTTTAAAAAAGAGTGTTAGCAAAATAACTTATACACTTCTTTATTATCGTGTGCTATCACAGACAATGTTAAAAAAAAAGAAAAATATTTAGCCCTATAACGATGAGCGGGACGTTAGATTAATAAGAACGTGTCTAGTAACAAATATGAAAAGTTTTATAAATAAGTTTTGCCATCTAGCACTAAAAATATGTTTTGTTAAAATTAAATGAAAATGAATATTCATTAAAAACCAGTCTATAACATTTCCAGTTATATCGAAACTATATTTCATTTCTTTTTAAACAACACAATACAACTGACAAAGTAGTAAAAACAAGAAAGTAAACGTTTTTATTTACTCTGAGAATTTAAACAAAAAAACAGTGAACATAAACGATTTATCGTTTGTTTTTATTTATATATTATTTATAGCATATATGGTGAGAGTATTATTTATTATACGACTCGATTTAGCTATGTCCGTTCATCCGTTTGTCTATCTTCCCGTCCGTCTGTGTCCATGTAAATCTTGTAATCAAACTACAGGTCGAAAATATTAATATATTTTGATGAAATTTGGTATACATAAAAGCTTTTATCGGCCATATGCCGCATGCTATTGAAATAGTTAAAAATCCTCACACATACAAATAGCCCATATCAGATCGACTAGAATTGTCGTAAGATCTTGATTATCATATATATATATGCATATGTATCGATAAAATTATGTGTATGAATTTTTGTTATAATCACTAATATGTAGTCCAAAAATAAACTCGGTAGATCCATTTTTGGTCATATTCCCCATACAAAGTTGATTCCTGATCTTCACTTAAATCTATCAGAAAGCAGAAATATTGCATAGATTTCATTCAAATTTGGTTTATATATATTTTTGAGAAAAGTAAATAACTTTACTAAATATAGTCATGATCGGTCCATTTTTTACCTTATCAGATGTGAGCTTTTTCATATCTTCTCGCCAGAAATGAATTACAGCGCCTCTTAAATTCGGCTTTTGCTTATTTTATATATCCAGTTATTGCCTCAGCAAGTTTGAACCAAGACCCTCTCTCGAAACGCATGGTAGCGTCTAGACCCTAGATCGACCATAATTTTCGTACTTGTTTTAAATTACAAAACCAAATTTACAACATTGTTAAACACCATTACATTTGTCATGATCCTGTAATACTTCTGGCCTGACAGATTGAAAATATTTTTTTATTTATTATATAAACAAAAAATTTCGATTCAATTTTTAGTACTTTTATTTAGAACAAAATGAGCAACGAATCTTAGCAACTCCATTTGAAGCTGCTCTTACTACTAGAAATCAAAACTGGTTGTTAACCTTATTTTTCTCAATTTAGATGTTAAGAATTAGAATTAAATATGGAAGCATTTGAATCATATATGAATTATTTTGAAATATAACTCACAAAATATTTGTCATATTTCGCTTTCATTAAATTAAAAATATTGAAAGTTTATGCTGTTATATCTAGCAAGCTCGAGTAATATATTTCACATTTGTAACACTTTTGACTTTAGGTCCTGTGCTTCTAAAACTTGGTGAAGAAAAAGTGTTAATTTCTATCAAGTTTGAGATCAAAATCTTTTTGTTTTCAAGAAAATATTTCAATATATTGAAAATAAATTAATTTGTATATATATTTTTGATTTAAAAGAATATGTCCTGCAACAACAATATTAAATATTATACCGGTTTATTAAGTAAATTACTTGATTGGCAAATGAAACTGATTTTGTTATTGTACATAGGTAATTTAAGTACTTATATCCCTATGAATATAATAAAAGCTTTTATGTGTCTGTTTCGTTGTTTGTTTATTTCTATGATTGTATAAGCTTTAGATCTAAATGGCTCTACCGATTTACTTGATATTTTCCACGTGAATAGTGAATTCTGGGGCATGATACCTGGCATATGAACTTAATAAGAAAGTATTTTTTAATGCTACTGATAATATTATTTAAAAGAAATTTTAGACGACTAACGCAGCTCAAGTCACACATTTGAATATCAAATTCAACACACCCTGTAATTATGCGGCATGAAGGATTTCCCTGCATTCTACCAAAGAGTCATCAGAAAACTACTGTGACGGCTTTGAATTGTCCATAGTTTACACTAAACATATCTCAAAAATAATGGAATACATGAAATAATGGTACTTCACAATATAAAGGGACCAACATATTTTGCTGAAACTAACTAACATGACACACAGTTGGGCCGAGACTTTCACCTTACACTGAGGGACATTTTCTATTGTAATTGGAATGTGGGGTCTATCCAAACTCCTTAAACACCGGTGCCCTTGAACTTCTTAAACATTATTTGTTGAAACATATTCCCCCTAGAAAACAAATGCCAAATTACTTTCGATAATTAAATTTACACAAAAATTGTGTAAAAACTGGTGGTCGTAATGGTTCGAAATGATTTAGGCCAATTTGATATTCCGATAATATATCAACTGTAAAATTAATCGACCGAGCTGTCTAAGGAAGCGAGTTATGACCTTCCAATGAAAAAGTCACACATCGCATACATAAAGCCTAAATTGCATCCTATATATTTGATAACTGCTCAAATATTAACAGCAAGAGGAGGCTCTATTCCTTTTAGATTCTCAGATCCGTATAAACACAAATAGCGCCCTAGCAGTAGCTTCCTCAGACATAGCGGCAACTCCACTAAAAGTTGGTTGGACAATCAGAGATCCTAGAGCAACATAAGCAAAAAAGCAGCGAAGGAGTTTTATGCCTGCTTTTCACTATGTCATATAAGCTGACAACAAACAATTGCCTCAACTGACTTCTCGTAATTTTCTATTCATTACGTATTCATTACATCTTATAAACGAAAAAAAATCCGGCTGTCAAACACAAACAAATTGCCAACATGCTGACAATTTCATTTCAGATGTCAAATGTTGCCAGGGGGTTGTAAATGACAAGACATGAAAACCCGTTTTCTTACAACTGACAATAATTGACAACAATTGCCACTGAAAATGACATACTGAAAACCAGGCTTAACAATGCAAATTATTGGTATGGATGAGTGTACCATGTCACACAAGCATGTGATTTAGGTATTTTAGCGAAACCTGCCAAAAATAAGAAGCTGTAATTCACTTATAGGTGGAATTGTTTATTTCTTGCCAGCGCCTACCAGAAACATTATCATTACCACTAGAAATGACAGCTGATTACAATCATATGAGTGTATATAAGAAAATTTTGATTTATCCTTGCCAAAACGTTTTGTAATTTTTGTTTTATCAGAACATGAATTAAAATTCAAGGTTTATCCAGAAATAAACAAGAACACGAACAAGTCTTACCGCACAAGAGCTTTGGTTGCTCTAAAAAAAAACTGTAGCTAACGTTATCCACAAAATGGATCCATAGCCATTCGAGTTTTTTACCACTATTAATACAACAAATTCAAACTCGAAGTACAAATGTCTGCAATGTTCCTGTGAACTACCAATTGCGTAAAACTTTGTAATGGAAAGGAATAAATAATAATACATATTGGCCGTTATCTTATTGAAGAAACGATATTAATGGGATAAGCGGGAGGCGAAGTTGTTAAAGTTAATTTCATATCCCTAATACCACAAGATTTGAGCATTTGTAATTCCAGTTTAGTTGTAATTTTTAATGATCACAAAGAAATACTAGGGTCAGAAGGTGAACATTTTTGGTATACATTTGCAAACATAACATTTTCCGTCTCTCGCTAACGTCTTTCATGTGGTCGAAATTTATTTAATTTACTTTTGGACTTTTTAGAAACGTTCTGGTATTTGCATAATCTCTGTGAACAACGGCAAGTAAAAGAAAAAAATTAATAAAATTCTCATAAACTTTTTACTTTCTTCTTATTGTGACCAAAACCCAACCAATCCTTTTTTGTGTACCCAATAATAACTAATGTTCATTTTTTTATATTTAATATCTAAAACCATTCAGATAAAACATATTTATTTAACACTTGCTGTTTAACAAAAGCTGCCCATTTTGATCTTTGTAGTAGATTATATTTCGATTTTTGTCACTTGGTCTAGACCGACAATACCAGAAGTTTTGATCCTACTTTGGATACAAAAAATAAAACAGGATATGAAAAGTAAACATAAACCAAATTCGAATCACACTGTTATAGATTTTATGTCTTCAGATATGAAAAATTCATATTGGATGCTCTTCTTATTTTTCGCTTATTAAAAAAAAAAAAAAAAAAAAAAAAATTTGACAACAATCTATGCAATAGTTTTATTTCTTGACAGAGATAATTATAGATGAGCTTTATGTAGGGACTATGACTAAAAATTGTCCTACCGGACTTATTTTTCGAATATTGGTTAACGGGTGTATTCAATACCGATCGTTCTATCGCCGATAAAGCGACAGACGGATAGACGGACGGACGGACATCAGTAAACCGATTTAAGTCAATTATTTTTGGCAGTTACAAACTTCAGCACAAACTCATACCCAAACCACAGACTGTTACTTCAAATGAAAAAACTAAAATAAAATACTTATGTTCAAACCGTCACTCATTAAGTTTTTTTTTGCAATTTATTAATATTACAACTCATATTTTTAATTAATGGCTGAACTGTTAACAAATACAGTTAGTGTTGATACTAAAGACTTAACTTTTTACATATCTCTCGCTTAAACAATATTATTTGTATATTCAAACACATGAGAAATACTTTGAAGTATTTTGCAACAGTTATACATTTAGGTAAAACTTCATCCGTGAACACTCTTTCAGAATTTACGTAAAACAAGTATTTTAGTTTTAGCAATTTATCTTACCTTTGTCACCTTTAGCATATTCTCTTGCTTATATCTTCTATCTCAGCTGTTTCAATATCATCTTTCTCACTCTTTTTGTTTTATTCGGCCATTGAAATAAATGTGTGCAGATATAAAACAAAATATTTACAGCCATGCGAATTGGCAATACACACTCGCACACACTACTACTTTAGCTACCATGATGACTTGGCTGTGGCATGTGTCAGGAATAATCTTGCTGCTGACAAGTCAAGCAAAGACTTTTTTACCTGTTGTTGTTGTTTTTGGATTCCTTGGTTTGTTTTGTTTTAGAATCAGATGCTTGTGTCTTTTGTGTTATTATACAATATGGGGTTAATTTAAATTCTGAAACTGCATTGCATGTCAAGATAAACAACTGCTGCGCTGTACGAGTTAAGAGCCAAAGCCAGGAAACTAGAGACTAGAGACAAACAAATAGACAGACACATTACGCTGTAGAGCTAAACACGAAACACACACAAACACATATACAAATGTCGCTTGAACGTTGGTGGTTGAAAATGTTGATTTGTTTTTCATCCATAGTTTTAAGTGGAAAATGGTTGTGTGTACCAAAGACTTTTATCGACTTGTACAGGAATAATTCGTTTGTTGGTATTTTATTTTTTAATTTAGGAAATGGTTACAGAAAAAAAAAAATTTATTAAATTTGTGGTAAATAATTATTATTTATGTTTTATATTTGAAAATTAAATAAATTTAACTGGAAATGAATTTTTTTTATAGAAAAATTATATATATTCTGGAAATTATCTAAATAGGAAATGAAGTGCGTTCTACTGATTTAAATGATTTTTCATAAAATCTTTTGAATTCCATTCTTGGTGCGAAAACTTATGAAACAATATACATACATATATACACTTTTTAAAATATTTTCACTTCAAAATCTGTCATTTTAAAAACTTTAATTGAAGATTTTATTTTTAAATATTGTTTAATATCAAAATGATTTTAAATTTTTGTTAAAATTTTTAAGATAAAACAAAACATGGTTGATTTCTTTCCAGTACATTTTTGCTTATCCCTGATTTTCTGTAGCCAAGACCTTTTGAATAGGAAAATCGATAAGAACAACAACAATGTAAATGTGTATTTTTTTTAAATTTAACTAATAAGAAAACGACCTTTAACATTTTAATATTTTTCCTAATCCTGTCTAGAATTCATTAAAATACATATGTATGTATAAGGCAAACATAAACAAATTCTAATTTTTTTTTTTTTTTTTTGACCATTTAAATATTTAAATTCAAACTTTTTCTATGCACAATTTTATTTGCTATATAAATGAATGTGTGTATGTAAGAATTTTAAATGTTTTAATAAAATTATTTAAAGAAAAAAAAAAAATCAAACAATAAAACAAGTCAAATAAAACACATTAAACGAACGAAAAACAACAACTGCTGAATCAGTAGCTAAAACATTAACAAGTTGTAGTGTATGTTTTGAGAGACATTAAAATTTAATTAAGATGTTGACGTTTTCATAGACCATAAATGCTATTGCTAAGATGAATATGCAAGCCAGTCTCAGCCGCTCTGGTAGACTTTTGTTTGTTATTTTATGTTTTTATTGTATTGAAAGGAGAAAATAAAGTAACGACAGAATACTTTGCGGTAAAGATGTTGCTGTTATTATTGTTACTGTTGCTGCTGCTGTTGTTGTTGTTTTGTTGTTGTTATAGCTGAAACACTTAAAAACCAATATAAAAATCTCTTTCTTTTACCAAAATCACATAGAAAGAAAAAAGTAACAATATCTTTTTTAAACAGCATAATTGCAAAGAATTCATTCATTTGAAAATTAATTGAAATTAAAGAAAAAAAACTCAGTGACGGTCTGTTCTGGCAGCTTTTATTCTGCCAGGTATAAAAAGCTAAAACACTCTGGCTGTTTCTTCTATAGGAAATTTTGACTTTAATCTATGTAGCAGACCTATTTTGGTCCCAAGTGCAGATATTTTACTTAGAAATATGCTTCTCTGTAAGTCGAAGTTGATCCAACATTATATTTCATAACATGCCCGCACTTTTGAAAGCGTGAAATAAATTTCCAAAATCGGATAGATGTGCTAGTAAATTTTGATTTATGTCCGACTTATTTACTAATTTGAGTGTTATTATTTTTTGCCTAATGAAATAATCCATTGTAGCAATTAGCTAACTACTCTAAAAGGTCAATTGTATTTAGAAGGGATGTACTAAAATGCCTTAGTCTTCCTTTAGAGACGCCTTTCGAACGAGAGTTTTTTGAAGAATCGATTTCTCATTGAGGAGCTATTCAATTGAACGTGTTCTTAATTTCCCTAATATATTTGTAACTAGTATGCCCTGTCGCGCTTCGCTACGACTGACGGAGACTTATTGACATGTTTTATTTCATCATCAATTTTTCCTGCGAAGTTTGTATTGTACAATTAAATTATTTTATTTAATTTATTTTATATTTTTTTATTTCAATGCGTACTTTTTTTTCGGTGCAACTATTATAAAATTTTTCGGCGTTCCTACTCTTGAGTAAGTTGCATATAGCTGCCAATGAGAAGAAAATGGATTTTCCAAATAAAATCCAATTTTGATTAAAGCGATTTTTGATTTTGCCAATTTTTACTTCTGGCAATTTCTGAATTTGGCGATTCCGTCCATATTTTCCACGGCCACTCACATTGATAACACCAGTCAACAATTTTTTGCCTTTGAGATCTGGAATCACTTTTCCCATGGATTTTGACCTCCTTAACACGAATGTGAGTTTTAAAAAATTTTCGATGGACCAGTTTTTGAAATAAAAATTTTTGAAATTTAATTTTCACAATTTTGGAGGTGCACCTACAAAATTGGGTATATCTTGGGCGTCCCTAGACCGATCTTCATAAGTATTCACACATATTAAAGATAATGAAACCCTCTACAAACCCTTCCATAAAAGTTTTCAAATTGGCTAAACAGTTTTGATGCCAGCGATATATATATTTTAAAAAACATCGTTTTTTCCGTAAAAATTGGCGTGAAAAATTTATATATTGTCGTAGGAAAAATAGAAAAAAAAATGTCCACCCCAACTTAATATTTTTTGCAAATAGCTGACCCTTTTCCAAAGAAAACCAGCCCCCAATCATAAAAATCCATGGACATTTTAAGACGTTATGTTTTTTTTAGTAAAAGTCTAAAATTTCGCTTTTTAAAGATTTTCAGTTTTTTTTAGACTTTTGTTGCTCAAGGCGAAATAGGGAAGCATTTTTTGGTTAGTTTTCAAATCTAAACAAATTCTTACCATAAATATGAACACAAGGAGAAAATTTTCAGAATTTTCAAATTCGCAATTTAAAAGCGAAAATTTTGTTTTATTTTTAGTATGTCTACTTAATGACTTTTCAAATACAAAGCTGATTTAATGACATATGTAGGTACTTAAAAGGAGTTTTGCATTTTACGGCTACCAAAAGAATTGCTGACTTTTCCTTTGTTTTTTATATACATCACGTTCAGTCTACCGTATAAGGGACACACGTATTCACCCATCATTGTCGTGTCATAAAAGCCGTGATACCGTCGTTCCATTTCCTTTTATTGCTGATGGAAACGCTCGCCATGCTCATCGCTTACGTCTCCTAAGTTTTCAGGAAAAGACCCCAAATCGGATTGGAGAAAATGGATTTTCAATGAAATATGTATTCCCATCCAAAATATAAAATAAAAAATTCAAGAAATCTAATATATAGCCCTTTGTATAAGAAATAAAACATACCCATAGCCTCATAATTCTTAATTAGATCCTCAACTATTTGCTTGAAATTCGAGCTTTTTCGGTTACCCAAACATTTTCTACGACAAGCTTGAATGAGTTCCAAGTTGCTGCTTCGATGGACGATAAAAATGTTGGAAATATTTCGTCCTTTAAAACCGTCTTTATCTCGGGACCAGCAAAGACTCCCTCTTTGATCTTAGCCAACGAAAATTGAGGGAAAATCGGCCGTAAGTGCGCAAAAGGCTCTCCATCTTTATCCAATTTTTTTGCAAAGTTTTTGATTAAGCCCAATTTGATATGCAACGGTGGAAGTATAATATTTTCTTTTCTTACAAGAGCATTGCGTAGAATATTGTCTTCGCCAACTACTTAATTTGTACGCAGCGGCATTCTTTTTGAAGATAGTGCAGCTTGTCGGCGCGGCTATTCCAAAGGCAAAGAAAACAACAAAATCGCATATACCCTCCTTGGAGTCCGGTCAAAATAGCCACAACTTTGAGGTAGACGTACATCTTCCACTTAAACTTTTCATACTTAATGCATTGGAGTATGACTTCCAGTGTTTCATAATTTTCTTTTGAATTGACGGTATGAGCGACACGAATATATGGCTTTTCATTCCCATATGTAAGAAAACGGCCTTTAAGCTTTCTTTATTGCTGTCAATGAACAACCTCCACTCATTTGTATTGTGGGTTTCATTTAGCACTTCAAATAAATCTAAAATGTCGCTGCAATAACATATTTTTTTGGTTTTCGTGTAGAACTAAACTATTCATGTCGCTTTCTATATATTGATGTTTTAACACCAGGGGCTAAAAGTCCTCGCTGTATCATGCGAGACGCAAAAAGTTCAGCCTATTCCTTGGTCAGACCAAAGTCGCGCACCCAATCGTTTAATTCGGCCTGCGTTAAAACCTGTTGCTCAATAGCAGGCTCAAATTCACTTGATCCAAACGAGTCATCTGACGTTTCCGCAATTTCAAGACTTAGACACGTTGGATAAGAAACGTCATTCGAATGTGGCAATGGAAAAGAAACAGACGTCACATTGGGGTAAGTCCATTTCAAATGTTTTCCAAAGCCAATCTTTTGAAAACTCTAAAAATTTTCTCCTTGTGTTCAAATTTATGGTAAGAATTTGTTTAGATTTGAAAACTAACCAAAAAATGCTTCCCTTTTTCGCCTTGAGCAACAAAAGTCTAAAAAAAAACCGAAAATCGTTAAAAAGCGAAATTTTAGTATTTTACTAAAAAATTCATAACTTCTTAAAATGTCTATCGATTTTTATGATTGTGGGCTTGTTTTCTTTGGAAAAGGGTCAGCTATTTGCAACAAATATCAAATTGGGGTGGACATTTTTTTTTCTATTTTTCATACGACTATATATAAATTTCTGACGCCAATTTTTACAGAAAAAACGATATTTTTTAAAATATATTTATATATCGCTGGCATCAAAACTGTTTAGCCAATTTGAAAACTTTTAAGGAAGGATTTGTAGAGGGTTAAATTGTCTTCAATTTGTGTGAATATTTATGAAGAGCGGTCAAGGGACACCCAAGATATACCCAATTTTGTAGGTGCACCTCCAAAAATGTGAAAATAAAATTTCAAAAATTTTTATCTCAAAAACTGGTCCATAGAAAAATTTTTAAAATTCATATTCATGTTAAGGAGGTCAAAATCCATGGGAAAAGTGGTTCCAGATCTCAAAGGCAAAATATTATTGAAAATTTGTAATTAATGTATTTGTCAAAAGTTTCAAGACTGTCGCTTTCATAGTAATTCACATTTTTTTGTATAGGAGGTGCCACGCCCACTAATCCCATCCCGCCCAATTTTTATCGTACTTGTCACAATAATATCTGATGCAAAGTGTCGAGGTTTCGTGCAAAGTGTCGAGGCTTTCCCTTTTACTCCAGATATATTACATTTTTTATTTATTTTGTATATTAGATGTCATGCCCATTGGTCCGATACCGCCCATTTTTTTGTCCGACTACTCACATTAATAATAGATGCCCTCACACAAATTTGGAAAGTTGTCTCTGTCATAGTACTGGAAATATATAATAATGAATTATTAGTTTGTATGGGTGGTGCCACGCCCACTTATCCGATCCCGCCCATTTTCGGCATGGTCTCTCTGTCATAGTACTATATATATATATGATACTAAAAATTAACTTTAAAAAAATTTATAATCTCAACAGCATACAAAAACATATTTCTTTTAGTATTACACTGCTTTTGTGACATTTCTTGTTCAACGTGTTTTTTCTAAATTTTTATTGTGCCAAGATGCAGCTTAAACTTCATTTTCAATTCCTGTCCGGTTTTTGTATTGTAGCTCATTAAAAAATGATGTTCCCTTATTTTCCCCATGAGGACTCTGGCCTTGTGCTATTATTTTCCAGTACATTAAAAGTAAGTCCAAATGTTTCCAAACATTTTCTTTGAATGCAGAAACAATAGCCACTTTTCGGTATTGTTACCTTACTTTATTTTGATTCTGAAAATCAATTGATCATTCCTGAAATACATTCGAAACTAACTGAAATACATTTGATAATTTCTGAGACACTTTCATGTATTCTAATATACATTTGATAACCTTCTGAAATATATTTGATTACGTCTGAAAATCAATTTCTGAAAACCAGTTGATATTTTCTGCAATATAATTGATAGCTTCTGATTGATATCTTCTGAAATACGATTATAAATGGTGTAATATTAGATTTATTTTTATTAAGTTGGAAATTAAAGATAACTAAAACAAAAATATTAATGAATTTATTTAAAGTTCTGTATTTGCAATCATAAAAAGATTTAAATTACCTTTACATAACTTTTGCATGCAGGTTAATAGAACGTCTGAGTTTTGTTTTTATGGGTTTTAGGGCCAATTCTGTCTGTTAACAACTGATGAGAACTTTTAACGTCCACTTTTGTTAAATTTTATATGAAAGGTGCAAGTTGGTCCTGCAATTGAAATTCTATGGTACATTAAGTATTCGAACCTAATTTTTTAAAAGTGAAACATAATCAAATGTAATTATATTAGCCTTCATAATGTAAGTAATTTTCTGATAAATTCATAAGTAGGAATGTATTTTATTTCTTTTCAGCAAATATGTAGTCATAATTAGATAAATTGCTTAGTTTGAATAGAACAAATAAGAAATATGTATACAAATATTGAATAGTTTATATGCATTTGTAAATATGTGAATGCAAATCAGACAGTCTTGCTATATATACATTGGAAGATCTTAATTGTTATGCTCACTTTAATTGACGTTGCCATAATGTTAATTAATGCTAAATATACTTATTTGCAAGACATTTTTAATTAAACTATTTTTAAGCCTTAAGCAATTACAAGATTGAACAACAACATTAAATAGTATGTGTATTTGAATGTATTTATTAAACAAATCTTGTTAAAAAAAAAAACTATTTACGATTTTTATCCCAAAGTATTAATTTAATAAAAAAAAAGACGACAAAATTAAGTGGTAGTCTTTAATGACCACAATATTCTATAAATGTTTTGAAGCATCAATTTTTCGTGCTTTTTTTGTTTTTTTTTTTTTTTGCCTTTAACAGCGAAGTCATTTCTGTCTAGCCTTGGGTGTATTTTACATTTCTGTACAATATTTCTGTGTTAAATTAAGATACATAATGTAGATATGCATATATGTAATTATGTACATATGTATGTTTGTGGGTATGTTGTTGAATGAATATACATAATTCCTATACCTAAAACAACATGCATAAGCTTAACATTTACTCGATTAAATAAGTCCATAAGGAAAAAAGAACAGTTTTTAAAGAACAAAAAAGAAATAAAAAAAACTTGGAAAACTAAACAAGAAATTTTGTCGATGCCGACAAAGCACAAATATATTCGAAATTATTTCGAATTCTTTTTCTTTCGTTTTGAACGTAAGAATGACTGCAATATGGAGCCAATTTATTTTGTTTGTTTTATCCGTGGCACTAGAGCTTCCCAAATGGACAGCCATTTTTTAATTTCAAAAGGAAATCAGAATTTCATACAGTAGTAAAATGCTTACTAATGGATATATCTATTCTATATATGAATTAAAATTATAGCGTTTATTTTGTGGTTTACAAAACATGAAATTGTTGTAGATTTCGATTGAATCAACAGAAGATTAATAGCAGCAAACCTTTTTCTATTATGATAAAATATTTACTGATAATACAACATAATTGTAATTGTTATTAACTTGAAATTCAGTCATTAACTTCATTGAATTCGATTAACAAGATTGAATCTGGTTTCTGTGTACGTATGTGAAAGGTTTACCAAATTATTTAGTGTACATATTCTTAAAGCCATATTTTTGGTTAGAACTTTTTTCAAACCAGCGCTTGATATAAGATCAAGTAGATTCTTGTTAATTTAAATGAAACACCGATATTAAATATATTTTGATTTTAAATGTGAAGTGGATATGAAATATTTCAAATCCATGACTTTAGGACTTTCTTCGTAATTAATTAATCAAAACTGCTAGACTCGTTAATTTTTTCAGAAATAAAAAAATGATTTTCGTGTGCTCATAAAATATTATTTCTTGCAAAACCAGAAAACATCTATGGGCACTATGCAGTATCAATTTCGATGGTAAATAGTCATCTACTAAAAACACCCCTCAAGACTAGTATCGTGTTTGCTACCAATTGTCCATAACGCAATCTTTTGACAATTTCAGAAGAGTGTTTGGCATGGTTAAACCACAATACGGATAAGTTTTTACGCCGTTTTTAGCAGTGGATGAAACAAAACTAAGATCAAGCATTAGTCAAAACAATTGAATTCTCCGTGTGAATCGGTGCCAATAACTGTCAAGGTGGGCTTATCATTTCAAAAGTTTCAATCCACACTGATTGCCTTTGAAAGAGAAAAGACAGAAAGGGTTCCGCTATATTCTCATTTTCCCCCAGAGACTATTTCTTAGTTCCATAACAATAAAAACGGCTAAGAGAAGCAATTTAACTGCAACAATGAATGGATTCAGCAAATAAATACCAATTTTGTAGACCGGGAAAACCAGCTTATTTAAAAATGAAAAAATAGGTGCGGAAATGTTGCTCAAAATACTGGTCTAGAAGAAAACGGATTATTTAAAACTATTTAATTCAAAAATTTTGGGGATCGAAGTATTTTGATTTGCTTCAATATCTCTGGTTGTAATATCGGAAGGAAGCCGCGATTCAAATGTTTGTGAGCAACTCTGCTTCTGCAGTAGAATCTCATTTTTGTTGGTTGTTTTGTTTCAGAATATATTTTTTGGGAAATAAAGCTCATTGACGTTATTTTTGGTATCCAATTTTTTTGTTTTCTTTGTGTATCTCCTATTTTATTATGTATGCACATATCTAAGGTTTTTATATTTTCAAATTGAAATGAACCAAACACAAAACACGTCAATAGCTATGTATGTATGTATGTATGTATGGTATGTACGAATAGTTAAGAATTTATATATTCCGTTGTTCATTCATGTCATATTGGCCTTTGAATACTTTGATTTGTTGTCTCAATTATTTTTCATTTGTGTCAAGATGCTGGTGCTGGTGGTTTTTCAGTCAAGCCACTTATTGTTGACACTGATTTATGCCCTAACATTTACAATAACTATGACGCTCTTAGAATTAACATAATGATGAAGACGCTGTTTTTATTATACATTTTCTCTAAGTTATCTGAGCTACGTGAATTTCTAATGAATGGCTTATTGATTCTGTGTTGTTTTTGGTGAAAATTGGTTTCAATATTTTTTATTATTTTTAGAATGAATTTCTGATATGAAAATTTTATAATTAGCGCTGAAGTGGAGACGGTGCTTCTTGACTTTATGCTTTAAGTTTAGATAAATATATCTCAATCGTTTCTTGGATTTGGTTGTTTGAATTATTTTAGAGGGTAAATTTTTTTATTAATAGAATAATCAGATGCACTGCAAATGGTTCATAATTGTAGTTTAACAAGAATATAATTAAAGGTCTTATGTTATAACAAATTTCCATATACTTTCGTAGAATGGTTTCTTATTGATATATAAGTATACTGATTAATTAACTGTTTATTAAGGTATGTCCTAGCTTTCAATCCCGCAAAAATAACTTTTTTAAAAGTGCTGTAGCTCAGTCTTTTTTCAATTTATCAACTTTGGGTTTTTTTACGTAAAAGTAGACATAACCTTTTCCGTACTTGTTTATGTTTCTATTTTTTTTTATTCTACCCTCCCAGAGCGATGAAAAGGGGTACGTAAAAATGAGAAGGCAAACGGGGTGTCGTTTTGCTTGAGAACCAGATGTCGTATCGAAATTCGGCGGACGGCATTGACACAATGGCGCGATTTTTTTTAAATTAAAAAATTAGCTGCCTGACATGATGACCTATAAATCGCCGCCCGCCGAATTTCGATACGACTTCTGGTTTTCGAGAAAAACGACACCCAAATTTGAAAAAAGTGATTTCGAGAAAAACTCATTTTAAGTATTATTACAAGAATTTTCTATATTGCCATTCATATGTATATACATATATAGCTCTGTAACTCCAAAAATAATTCGAATTTTAAGAAATCCTTTTAGGGGATTATTTTTTAAGGATTTTCGAAGACATTTTTGAAAAAAATGAGAGGTCATACCGTAAAGAAAAGTTATGAATCGTGTGTCGAACTTATTGCCGAAATGTCCTAAATACAAAATATATATACAATTTTGTACAGAAAATGTCCAGAAAATGAAATATCTTTTTTTATATATTAAAAAGTAGTAAGAAACACAAAGTGTTTCATTGCCCAAAATTACTAAATTAAAAGTTGATATGAGTTTTAAAATCAATTTAAATGCATTCAAAATACGTACGCTACGTTTACTAAAAACAGTAGTAAATATATAATAAATTTATTTTTAATATTAAAAATATTATAGAACTTTTTCGTAAAATATTTTGGATTGCACCTTGAAGCGAAATAAAAAATATAACGAGCTCCTGTTCTATATTCAATAGTAGTAGCATTTATTCTTAATTTTCAAGAAACTTTATAAAAGTTCTGTAATAAATACATAATTACATTTTCAAATGATTATAACAAATATACGACATTGACAGCAGTCGTCTTTCGAAAGTGTGATACACACATAAGTAAATTCAAAATTTTTCTTTTAAGTTTTTTGCTTTAATTAATCATGCTAATAGGTACGTATTAAAATTATTAAAAATTGTATTCATTTATCAATATTTTCTATACTGTAGAGCATTGGTAATATATTGTACCAGATTTTTCCACCCATATGCGCCGTCTAAAATTTTTAGGATCTGATAATATTCTAAGAAATTGTTTCGAAAGAAACATAATCTAAATTCTCTTAATATTGAATAATGTCCTATGAAATACTGAATGTTTTCTGCCTCATTTAAGTTGCATAAGGAACATAGGTTATACCTGTTTAACGCAAAATGTGTGTCATTTAACTCAATTATATCACATCTGGCTTTCAAGATCCACATAATTTTGGTTCGCGTGTTTACATCCATCATAAACTTTTAGAGAAATCCAAGTTCTTGTAGAATCTGTTTGTGTCAAAGGCGCTCTGCTCGTGTCTTTTCTTTTGTTGCAATCCTCATTTTTCCAATAGTTGGCAACATTTGCTTTTCCAGTATAATTTTGATATATTATCATATTCCCAGCTTACATTAAGGCATTGACAAAGTTGATTTAAGCTCTTCACCCATGATATTTGTTTATTCAATAACTTCAGAGATAGCAGATGTGGCAGTCTGTTTTAATCGTACTCAAAAAGAGTTCGGCCTATATACATACTTCACATGCAAGTCTAGCGTATATTAGTGACCTTCTTCCATATTTATTTCGAGCATCAGTATATAAGTTGGTTTGAACGATGGTAGACAAAGAATCTTCTTGAAAAAATACCTTTGCAGTTTGTCTACTTCATCCAAAAGTGAATGCCACCCAAACCTGTGCTCCATATGTTTGAACAGCTCCGCAAACTGCTTGAAAGAGTTTGCATTTAGCGCTGACTGAAATGTTTTTCTTACTTAGAAAACTATTCCAAGTGGCGTTTATACTGTTATTTGCAGAATTATGTCTATTCTCAATATGCTGCCTCAAAATCATCCTCAGAGTTAGTGCCATTCCTAAATAACAGAAACTAGATACAATCTTTATCTCATTGCCATCAAAAGTCAATTTTTCCTCTCATGCTATGCTACCTCCATTTCTAAACATCTTAATTTCTGATTAGGTTGACTTCCAAGTTCCATACTTGCAAAATTTTTCCAGTTTTTTTTCTGAAGCGTACTCACTTTGTCTGCCAAAATAAAAATATCATCTGCATACAGTAATAATCTGATGTTACGCACCATGTGTTTTTTACATATTAACTGTCAGTTTTTTTATCCATATGTAATTTCGTATGTCTGTCAAAATTATCATTTTAAATACGATTCATAATTTTTGCTATCACACGTGCATATGTATTTCCGTATGCGAAACACTCCTCCTGGCTGCTAGTAAACTCTACAATCTGCAACAGAATTTGAACTTCTTTATATTTCACCCAATTGGACCTACTTATCACACTTATCAATTGAATCGCAACACCTCTACAATATAGTAGACCTGATTATCAGCAAATCTACCTTTGATTTTATTGTAAATGACATTGACGACGAAATACCGCCTGATCACCGCCCAATAATTTAATCAATCAAACGCTCTAAGACCAGTTAATTTGATCCTTGCTATTTTAATTATAAACTTTCGAACTGGGCGTTATACAAAATTATATAAGCAGCAAAATTGTCAGCCGCAATGAAAAATACGATACCAAAGCAACCATAACGAAAGAATTTGATAAATTCATCCAACTAATTAGAGATTTAGCAACACCTAAAGTCAATCCCTCATGCAATTATAATATGCCTGATGAAATAATCAAATTTATTAAGGCAAGAAGATCATATAAAAGAAAGAGCCAAAGACCAATGAATGTTACTGAAGCAACCCATTATGATCAATGTTCGAAATTACTGAACCGAGTTATAAACAACAAGATAAACTTACAGCGTAACAGTAAATGGTCTAAACTATTGTCAAATTTAAAACCCGGCGACAAATCCTATTGGAGCCTACGGCGTACAGCAAGAAATTGTATCCCTTCTCTAAAATACGACAATAACAAAATTATCACAAACTGCGATAAATCACAATTACTAGCAGCTACATTTATTAGGGCCAATAATATCACAACCAGTTAACACTGATAAATTGGTAAATCTGTAAACTCCAAGGTCAATCATTTTAAGAAAATACTGATACGTGTTTAATATAGTTGCGAGACTAAAAACATCGAAATCTCCGAAAATCCGAAATCGACGGTATATCTAACTTATTGATAAAACAACTACCCCATATAGCTCTAAAGTGTCTGGTAACTATTTTCAACAGTTGACTTCAACTTAATCATTTCCCTCAAAATTTTAAAACAGCTAAGATAATCGAAGTACATAAACCTAACAAACCCAAAAGCGATCCAAGTAGCTACCGACCGATCAGCCTCCTCTATGAGAAACAAATTTATTCCTGAATTAGTGATTGCGCACTAGATCAGGCATTAATATCCAATGAGCAGTTCGGATTTAAAAGAGAACACAGTTCAGTACATCAAATTCACAGAATCAAAAAAATAATTCTGTATAATAAGCATAATAGACACTCGACCGGACTTGTCCTCCTAGATATTGAAAAGGCATTCGGCACCATTTGGCTAATGGGTTAATCTTCAAACTTATACAAGGAAATGTCCCGAAATATCTTTGCAAAATCATTTCAGAATTCCTTGACTGTAGACCGTGTATTGTTGCAGTTAATGATTCATATTCAATACCAAAACAAGTAAGAAAATTATAGTCGGTCAAGACCGACTATACGATACCCTATACCATGCGTTTAGAGACCCTATCTCTTAGGCCAAACTAACTGGACATAGAAAATAAGCATAAACCAAATTTGAGTGGGATTTTTATTATTTTTTTTGGCTGCAGATATTAAAAAGTTTATATCGGATGTTATATCTATATGGGAACAAGCCCCAAAACTGGACCGATCCTGACCATGTTTGGTAAAGTCTCTTGTATTTTGCAAAAATATATACAAACAAAATTTGAGAAGAATCAGTTCAATATTTTTGTTTTTTGATTGATTTAAATAAAGATCGGGAAGAGTTGTCCCATAGGGATCATTTTTGGAATACTCATTAATGGATGTAATAAACGCATACAAACCCAATTTGAGTAAGATCTATGGGACACTTTGGATCTTATGGCAATTTATGTCGATTTGATAGGGGTCATTTGTATGGGAGCTAGGTCTGAACATGGACCAATTCTCACGAATTTCAACAGCGTTCATTCTATGGATGAAAACAATTTCATCAAAATATTGTCATATTTGCGACCTGCAGTTTGATTAAAAGTTTACATGGACACACAGACAGACGGACGGACGGACGGACATCGTTAAATCGAATCAGATAGTGATTCTGATTCAACCGGTATAATAAAAGATGGGTCTAGGTCAAATATTTTTGGTTGTTACAAACAGCAGAACAAAGTCATTATACCCAAACCACATAGTGGTATAAGGTATAAACACTCACGGCAGGCCTGCCATAAGGTTCAGTACTTTCTCCTTTACTATATTCAATCCACACCTCTGATTTTTCACCGCCATCATATATGAAAACAACTTACTACGCAGACGATACAGTCTTGATAACATCTAGCAAACTGCCGAAGGCCCTGCTTAAGAAAATGGAAAAACGACTTCAGGCCTGTAACAAATACTTTTCAAAATAGAAGATAAAAATAAATGTCAGTAAAACACAGGCTATTATATTTCCGTTTAATAGATCTCCAAAACGTCTAACCAATCGTTAACTAATCTTTGGTAATACAGAAAAATGTCAAATACCTCGGTATAATACTTGACAGCATACTTCATTTTGGGAAACATATAGACAACGTTTGCAAAAAATCGTTAAAAACAATCAGAGCTTTATAGCTTATGATTCATAAGCGCTCATATCTTAATTTTAAAAATAAAAATCTAATAAGACCAACTCTGACGTACGGATGCCCTTTATGGTATAATACTGCACGTACCCATTTTAAAAAAAAATAGAAATAATTCAAAATAAATGTCTTAAAATTATGCATAATAAACACTGGAGATTCTCAACATCTCTTCTGCATAGCGAAATAGGTTATGATAATATCATAGACCACATTGTCAAATTAAATTACAGATATTTTTAAAATTCCACTAATCAACTTGAATAGGATTTGTAGCAAATCCACTTAAATTATAATCCTTGTGTACCAGAAAAATTAACAAATTGAAAAAGGTTAGACTTTAATATTTTAAAATCTTAACTTATACGTATGTATCTTCTAATAATATTTGACATTCACAACAAAAGTTTTTACCCTAACTTTTCCTTTAGAAACCATAAGTATTCCCTAAAATAATTGATAACACAAGGGAACAATGGTTCTGTTGATTAAGAACTGAATGTTGTTTTTAAGGTTATTTGGGACGCTGAATCCAAATCTGCCCTTGGTTTTTTTCTATCAGCTCGACTTTTCGAGATATACCGTTATGTTCAAAATTAAGGCACTTCCGCTACATATATTGGAATAACTTGAAAACGGTTCACCATATTAAATTAAAAAAAAAATCCGAAACTCGCAAACAATATTCTCTTAAGGCCGTGCTTACTTTGTTTTTAAATTTTCCAAGTAGTTTTAGAGATATCGTTCAAGTTTTGAAAAAAAAATTAAAATTTTAAAAAAAAAAACATTTTTTTTGTTCTTTAAAAATTCCTAAAAAATAAAAATGGGACAAAAATCACAGTTTTGGTCTACAAACAGTTAGTTAAATATATTTCGAATAAAATGAGCTTTATTTCATTGCAATCGGTGTACAACTTTTGATTTTGTTCACGATTTACTGAATTGATATAAATCGCGATTTCCACACAAAAATAACATTTTCTAATGTGTAAGTGTTTGTATGTAATAAGTTAGTTTTTTATGATTCTAAGAATTAAAAAAATTAAGTAATAAAAAAAGATTATTTCATTTTTATGGTTGCGGTAGCAAACTCATAACGCCTATAAATTTTATTGTCCCTTTATGACACCTAGTCAGTTCACAGTCAATTAAAGAGAAAAAAGAAAAGTCCACTTGTTTTTATTGATGTGTGGTTTACCGTTGGTAACGGATGATTTTTTAAAGGAATTCCCCTGAACACATGTGTTCATTCATAAGTGACTGTCAATAAAATTGTGGATATAATTTTTTTTGGTACATCAGTAAAAAAATACTAAGTATTTATATGGGTTCATTCAACCAATTTTTCTCATTCAACAAGTGTTTACGAAAGCGAAAAGTATAACGACAAAAAATATAAATCATTTTACATTGAACATTTAATCAGTCAACACAAAAAAGTTCAATTTTGTTCCCGTGTGTTATTTATTGAAAATTGTGTTACTTTGATATATACTTCAAAATTGTGCAATGGCTACGTCAAGAAACACCTGTAAAATCAATCCCAACTATTTTTGTAACATATGTGGCGAATACACGTTTATAAAAAATAGAAAAAGTGTGTCAGATTTTATTAAAAAAATTTATTGTGACTACTTCGGATTTACCATGGAAACCCGTGACAAGTACTGGATTCATAATACTGTATGTAAAAACTGTGTAGAGTATTTAAGGTTATGGGCAAACAAGCAACGGACCCACTTCAAGTATAAAACACCAATGATCTGGCGGGAACCTTCGAATCATTATGACGATTGTTATTTTTGCGCTGTCAACATAACAGGCATTAATAAAACAAACCGGTCTAAATGGATTTATCCTAACGTGTTGTCTATTACCCAACCAGTCCTGTACTCTAGTGAGGATTCAGAACCACAACCATCTACATCTACACACAATTTCCACGACTTACGACAAAATGTTCCTTCACCAATTTCTGAATTTGGATCAGATGACTTGCATTTAGATATTTCTTCTGAACGCGACCAATTTAATCAGGAGGAGCTTAGTGATTTAGTGAGAGACCTTGGACTTTCTAAAAAAGCATCTGAAATTCTTGCTTCTCGATTAAAGCAAAAAAATCTGTTAACCCAAGGAACAACAATTTCATACTACCGTAACAGAGAAAAAAAACTTACTTCCATTCTTTTCCGAAGACGATGAATTTGTTTATTGTTCAGATGTTCCTGGTTTAGTAACAGCGATGGGATTAGAGGAGTATGATCCAAATGACTGGCGACTATTTATAGATTCTTCTAAACGCAGCCTAAAATGTGTACTTCTGCATAACGGTAATAAATTGGGTTCGTTGCCCATTGCACATTCAACTAAAGCTAAAGAAGAATATTCTACATTGCCTCAGTTATAAATAAAATAAAGTACAACGAACACCGCTGGCTAATTTGAGTGGATCTAAAAATGGTGAATTTTCTTCTAGGCCAACAAGGTGGCTACATAAAATATCCGTGTTTCATTTGTTTATGGGATAGCAGAGCCAGATCTGAACACTGGAGTAAGAAAGACTGGCCTTCGAGGGAAGCTATGGTTCCAGGAAACCACAATATAGTTAATCAACCACTTGTGCCCAGGGATCGCATAATACTGTCACCTCTCCATATCAAGCTAGGACTTATGAAACAATTTGTCAAAGCTCTCAACAAGGACGGTGATTGTTTTAGATATATCAGTAAAAAGTTCAACAATTTGAGTTCGGAGAAACTGAAAGCTGGCATTTTTGATGGCCCTCAAATCAAAAAATTAATCAATGATGAAAATTTTAGTAATTCCATGACAGATATTGAAAGAAATGCTTGGAATGAATTTGTTTGGACAGTGCGCAATTTCTTGGGAAACAAAAAGGGTGAGCACTATTCGGACCACGTGGATAACATGTTGTCACATTTCAAGCCGCTTGGTTGTAATATGAGCATTAAGGTGCACTACCTACACAGTCATTTGGATTGTTTCCCTGAAAATCTTGGAGACTTCAGTGAAGAACAAGGTGAACGTTTCCATCAAGATATCCGCACTATAGAGGAGCGGTACCAGGGTCACTGGGATAAGCATATGATGGCGGACTATTGCTGGAGCATTAAAACAAATCCCTCTAAACAAGGTTATTTAAGAAAATCTTATAAAAGAAAATTTTTCGATGAGTTGTAATTACATTGTAATATTTGTGTATTAAAATTTTTTATTTTTCTTTAAAATTCTCTTTTTGTGTTAAATTAAAAAGTATAGCTGACCATAAAAATGAAATAATCTTTTTTTATTACTTAATTTTTTTTAATTCTTAGAATCATAAAAAACTAACTTATTACATACAAACACTTACACATTAGAAAATGTTATTTTTGTATGGAAATCGCGATTTATATCAATTCAGTAAATCGTGAACAAAATCAAAAGTTGTGCACCGATTGCAATGAGATAAAGCTCATTTTATTCGAAATATATTTAGCTAACTGTTTGTAGACCAAAACTGTGATTTGTGTCCCATTTTTATTGTTTAGGAATTTTTAAAGAACAAAAAAAATGTTTTTTTTTAAAAAATTTTAATTTTTTTTTCAAAACTTGAACGATATCTCTAAAACTACTTGGAAAATTTAAAAGCAAAGTAAGCACGGCTTTAAGAGAATATTGTTAGCGAGTTTCGGATTTTTTTTTTAATTTAATATGGTGAACCGTTTTCAAGTTATTCCAATATATGTAGCGGAAGTGCTTTAATTTTGAACATAACGGTATATCTCGAAAAGTCGAGCTGATAGAAAAAAACCAAGTGCAGATTTGAAATCAGCGACCTCAAATTAGTAAAAATTTGCTATAAATTTCAAATCAACACAAAAAAAGTTCAATTTTGTTCCCTTGTGTAATATCCATTGATTCCAAATCTTAATTGTAGTAATATATTTTTATAAAATCTCGTAACAAATCCTGTAATATGTTAAGATATAATAATAAATAAAGATGTATGTATGAAATGAATGAAAAAATGAATTAATATTAAACAATTTATTTTTTTTTTTTCAATACTAATCTTTACAATTTACTTTGTTTTACATTGGCCACAAGTTTATCATGCCAAAATAGAACCTTTTCAAATTGAAAAATGTACATGTGATTTTCTCCATGTATTGTACATAAACAATGTGTCATATGTACCACACGATGCTTACAACTTTTGCTGTGGGAAAATTTGACAGTACATATGTAAATAATCTAACCCATAAAAATAAAGTTTTTATTAAAAGTCTATCTCCGTGACTGTGCGTGACTGTGTGTGACTATCTTAAAATTAATCTGTGACCATAACAAGTCTATGGACAAAGTTTCAAATCCATCGGAAGAGGGGAAGTGGGGTTTTAATCTCTCCGTGACTGTGCGTGACTAAGTCAAAGTTAATCTTTTATCACAGCAAGTGTATGGGCCAAGTTTGAGATCCATCGGATGAGGGGAAATGACATTTAGATCACACCGTGACTGTGCGTGACCACGCGTGACTGTGCGTGACTACCCCAAAATTAATTTGTAGTCACGACAAGATCCAAATCAATTGGATAAGATAGAATGGGGCCACCCATGACAGACAGACAGACAGAGTATGAGTTAAAAGAAAGAGTTTAAAAACACATCGCGTGATAGTACCTTTAATATCATCTACATATATAAAGACATCCACCGCAAATAGTAAATGTGATAACAGAAACCCCTGCTTCATACCGAATTTTGATCTTGTAGTTCTGTAAATAGATTCCAAAGAAATTCACATTCTTTTTTGAAACGCCCATTTGATGATTTTTATAAAATAGAAATTTTCTAGACACTGCTTTGAAGTCAACGAAAAACGCATAGACTTTCTACTTCTCATGAAACTTCAATATATGCTTACTCAAAACAGAGAATTTTTTTAAAAAGCCAAAAAAAAACTGTTTATTTCGACTTATTTTACATGCAAAAAATTCACGTTCCATAATATGTTTTAAAAATATTACATATTTTGCACGTACTGCGGTTAATTTTAATACATCAATCATATTCTAATGATTAAAAAAAAACATTTTTGAAGGATTCGCGTATTTTATTTCTTAACAATTTTGTGACAAAAGTATTCACACATGTCGTTTTTTTTTACACTCGCGAAGCTATGGTGCCTATTATGAGCAACTTTCGATTTTCAATTGTGGTCGAATTAACTGATCGAATTTTCATTTGGTATTATGGCGCACATGCGATAAAATAGCGTTATTGTGAATTTCGCTCTATTGGATTATTCACAATAGTACATATTTATCAGCTGGCACTACAAATAAACATTGTTTGTTTACAAAAATAAAAATTATTATTTATTAACATGAAATTATGGTTCTATGATCGTCTGATGATGATGAATGCATCGTCATGAGAGATGCTTCCAACATTTTGGAAATGGATTCCACTACGTAAGTATGCGAGGTTTTAACAAGGGTACCATTTGTCTACAGATTTATAGCAAATCTTCGACAGCAAGGAGGCGTTTATGGAATTGCTGTCTACTACAGATGAACTGCTGCGGCGATGCTTACAAGGCAGATCAATCTCATAAAATCAAAATAATTTACTTATATTTACTTATGTTTTCAATAAGTTTTACAAACTGCCATCTAGCATCGAAAGCAAAATTGTGTTCGATTAAAAATTCGTTGTACAACGAAATTTTCGACCCTGCTGCCAGCTCATAATAAGAATTTGATATTCGATAGTCCATGGTCGATAGCCAGCGAAGATCAAATGCAACTCATAATAAGGGCCTATGTCTTCTCAACGCTTACAAGTTTCAGACTTCATTGCATACCAATTAATGGAAATCTCATATTGAGTTCATTTTAAAGGGAACAAAATTATTCACAAAAAAGTTTTTGAAATTAATTATATCTGGCAGTCTAACCTATTGGGTTTAAGTCTACAAAGTATTTTGTTTTATATTCGAACTCCATGCTCTGTTACAAAATCTTATTCCAACTTTGTGAGGTTTATCTTCTTGTTTCTATTAACTTTACTTATTAGAAGCTATTCAAGAACTATAACCAGCATGACCAACAGTTCTACAAATAGCTTCATATTGTATTTCCTTGCTCATTACTTCTAAAATTTCTGCTGTCACCTGTGTAGGAATGATTTGGGATTTCTTTTCTTAATTAACAATTCATATTAGTAATTAATTTATTAAAAAAAAAAGAAAAAAAATTAACGAAAGTTAATATGTAATGTATTATAACATATTAAAAATTTTAAATTCACATAATTCAATATTTCAACCAAAAAAGAAAAAAAAAGAAAAATAATTAATAAAATTTAAATTTTTAATAAAGGAAAAAATATTAGTGAAAAATTTATATGTATATGTTTGAGGTTGTGTTATTAACATTTTTAATTCAAATAATTTTTTGTTCTTGTTTGCTTTCTTTAGTTAAAATTTTAAATAAATTTTTGTCTGTTAATAAAAGAAATTAACAGAATTTTAAAATAATAACTACAGTACAAACAATGAATAAAAATAAGTTCTCACAATCTTTACAAGTTCTTCAGTTTGTGCACATGACTTATTTGGTTTATGTATCTCTTGTATTGTAAATTTTTCATCTTTAATGGTTTGCTTTTGTTTATCACTCATTTTAATAATATTTTGTCATTTTCACTCAAAAACTTACAGATGGAACTGTAATTCATTTTGAAACTGGAGTACTATACTAGGCAAAACTTTGAATTATCTATTTAATTCTGTAGCTTAATATATAATTGCAATAAATTTTCATATTTTGAACTACCTGCCTCATTTGGTTCATTTCGCAGATGTGCATAATATGCAAACGTAAACAAAATATACAACATTCGGTCTATATTTGAATAAATTATAAAATTGAATAAATTATGAGGTAGATTTAGAATTAATTCATTATATCAAAGAAGGCTGTAACATTACCACTGAAGATAGCTGATTTACAAAAATAAATGAAAAGATCAAAACATATTTTTTTGTTTCCAAATTGATGTCATTAGTGAGTGTACATTGGAAAGCTATTTACCTTCAAAAAATCATTTTTACACAAAACCGAGTTGGTGCATTTCGAATATAGTGTCTCGATATACAAAATAAATAAACTATGAATTTAGGATTTACTCGTAAAAAGTGTGGAGGTCTTTCATTTTACACAAGAAATAAAAAAATAATAAATTAATAGAAAGTGGCTTGTGTATCTTAAAGCGATATCAATATTTATTATATTTTCAAGGACCCACAATATATGATAAAGTTTTAGACCCTGGGTCTAGATTATATATTTTTAATAGTCTATATCGCACTTAATCCGAATTTTAATTCTCCACTACATTAAAATTTCTCTATCATATCAGGCTTTCGCATTATCATAACCTAATGATACAAAATACATTTTTTTCTAGCTTTATTTGTGATGTACAACTTTTTTATTTTACATTTCAATTATATTTTCATGTAATATCTAA
The DNA here is from genome assembly GCA_963682025.1 of Cordilura impudica. Lineage (NCBI taxonomy): Eukaryota > Metazoa > Arthropoda > Insecta > Diptera > Scathophagidae > Cordilura > Cordilura impudica. The sequence continues at coordinate 197,515,411 of OY821517.1, read as the reverse complement.
CAATAAAAGGTTCGTATAGGTTAAACAATTTTTAATAATGGTTTTGAAAACTATTGTCATTAATTCATATATAAAAATATTTCGGGAAGTTGCATCTAATTGTGGTGATTATTATTAACAGAAGTCTATGTTTAAGTCAATTTTGATAACAAATAAATTAAATTTATTATTTCTGACCTATATCTGAGAACTACTTATATCGAAAATATAATTTATACACAAGTAAAAAAAAATCTCGACCTGAAACGGAGTGATCGATTCCATTGATACATATCAGAATTCGAAAAGCGATAAACCTAATCAAAATGACGCTAATCTGGAATCTGACATTTTTACAACCAAACTTAAAGACACGCATCCATTTGTAAAAACTGTAAAATTCGGAGACATATTGACATTTTATATGTAAATTTAATATATTAAAATATTTTTGTTAGCACTTTTGGAAATTTATTCTTATTTCACGAACTCAACAAACTCAAGACTCTTTGGGATCATCTGAAGATTGTTGGTTAGAAAAATAACGTAATTTTTTAATCGATTTATATTAACGAAGGCATATTCCATTTTAGTTTATTAAATAATTCGAACATTTTTGTGTTGTGTTCTAAATATTGCTAAAATGTCGACAAAGTATAAAATTAGAGAAACATATACAAAAATATAAGATGTTCATAATAGAAAATCAATTATAATTTTGAGGGTTTTAAACAAAAATTTTATCCAGTTTTGATATGCGTTTTGTTGAAATTATTTCTGATGTATACAATTTGATATTGTTGTGTTTCCCATTATTAATTTTCCTTGTATATCTAGTGGGAGTTACCTTAACGTAAAGTTGTATGCATTCAAGAACAATAGTATACAAAAATTAATAATGGCCGCATGTTAGTTGATGTTTTATTTATTAGCCTAATTTGAGAAAAGTTTATTATGTATTAATGCACTTAATTTTATATATTGCTTCTCTTTTTTAAGCTTTTTTTCATTTTAAATCCTACACATTAATGTTTCCGATAGCATGCACTTTCTAATTGTCTCCAAGATGAATTATAAAATGCCGATTATATCAGAAATTTTCAGTTTGAATCCTAAGTGGCTTAAGAACAATGTTCAAACTCCATGTTCGATTTTGTTTAGCTACAATACAAAACTGCTTAAGTCGATTATTTTAATGGGAGAAAGTCTTCAACATACGCATATAAATGAACGGTCTTGAATACTGCACAAAATAAAATGATATGATAACATCAATTGATTTATGTTTTTAAATGAAACAAAATTCATACACATCAAAAATGTTTCGAAAAAAAAATGTTTAAGAACTGATTTGATTGCATAACTGCCATAACGCATACAAAGGACTAGCATTATATTAATAATAGCAGGGCAAGTTAAAAGCACTAGTACAGATAGAATTTCATGTTGTCATGAACAAAATGAATCATTTCTGCATTAAGAACTCCAAAACAAGTTTTAGAGTTACCAGCTCCTCAAACACTTATTTTTACTCTGTAACACGTGCTGCAATATATTCAAATACCTACAAATTTTTTATAACTTTACCGCATAATAAACCTGTTCTACCACTCCGTATTCGAATTTAATTTTAAAGATTGAAACTCTATTTCTGAACTTGTGGCAGAATTGCTACCAAGTAAAATTTTTATCACAAATATTATTAATCGATAATCCATGCATTTTTTAAGGCTTCACCCATATATTATACATATTAATGGAAACTATCTATCTACGTTCATTCAATTGGAGTTTCCCAATTGGGAAAACATATAATTCAAAACCATATAGCAATACCATTAGGATGAAGCTAATCTTAAGATTGTCATTTAAAAGATTGTGTTGTATAAAATGGAGAAGAATATGTATCTGATTTGATTTGAGCTACTCCTAGCGCAAATTGTATGAACTAAACTATAAATCTACAATTCTTATAAGATTCTTTAAAACAATTTCAATAAAGGGCGTAAATTGCAGTCAGCAGCATAGGCCGGAATTAACAGATTTTTGTATCTTAAAGATACAACTACAATTGGTAACTCAACAGTTTCCCACCAGATGCCGCCATATCATGTACACTAACACAATAACAGTGTAGTTATCTGAAAACCAGCGGCCATGTTTGATTTATCTTAAAGCAATTGATAATAGAGCGCAAAAGCAAATATCCCATCTCTCTGTCACACCATTCGATTTAAATGCACATGAAACGAACAAATCACCACTACATGCATAACAGGTAGATATACTGAATTGAACGGACAACAACGTGCTGACTACTAAAACTCAGGCGTGGCAATATTTGTATGAATTGTTGTAGATGTAGTGGTAGTGATATCTTTTATTCCCCCTTTATATTTGCTAGAGTATGTGTAAGAGCTGAAAGTTTCACACATACTTAGTTATTGTTTGAAGCAAATTTTAGATAAAGCAGGGTTTCAATAGTTCATCTAGATTTTTGAATAGTATTGTTTATTTTATCTTAAAAAATATTTTTATTTATTCACGAAGCATCAAACATAATGTTGGGTAGCATCAACGTGAATTGCGTGAAAAAGTTATTCTGCTGTTGTATTATTTTATATCTGTCCTATTTAAGATTTATAAACAATCGGAAAAATTTTTATTTCTTTTTTTTAATAAAATGAATTTAAATAAATGTATATATTTTAAATAAGTGTAAATGAAGAGTTTCTATATAATAATTTCTATTATTTTGTCACTACAGTTTTTTGTTACATGCCGTCGGCATTGCGGAGATTTTTAAAATTGTATTTCGTAAAATCCATTTGTGTTGACTGTAATTTTATTTAATTTAACTCTCATTTAAAATACAAGTTTTTAGTAATTTTTATAGAATTGAAGTGTGGCAGTCATATGTTTTTTTAATTATTTATTTCAAACGTTTAATTAAATTTTTTATTAAACAAATTTTTTCGAATTTCTTTGAGATTTATGTGTGAAAAATTCTACGTTTCGTTAAATTTCATTTTACAAAATAAGCGCAGTCAGCAATAAATAAAATCTATTATTTATTTCAGAGTATAATTACTTAAAATCTTCAAAGTCAAAGTCCATATTGTATGTGTTACTTATTTTATTAAAACTAAAAGAATTATTACTTATTAATATGAAATAAAGGTATCAGAGTAGTAGAAGCCATTAATGTTTGTGTGATGTCGTTTGAAAAGTTATGTTCGAAAATCATCACATGTAACAGAACTGACTTCTAAGAGGGAAACTTTTTATATTTAAAAACCCGTATTGAATACGCCTTTCTAATCTAAAGTTATTGGTAAAAAAAAGCATTTTTTCAATACTTCACGAACGAAAATATTTTTTTCTAAATTAATTTTTATCCGATTTTAAGTTTTCGAAATGTATATATATATTAGGGCAGATCGATTTTTTCCTTTTCGACCAAATAAATATGATTTCCGTATTCTATGGGTTATTTGAAGAAAATTTGACCAAGGAACCATACCTCTATCTTTAAAATGAGTCTGCTATTTTTTTCGGGAAGGTATTTTTGCGATTTCCTTCATGACTTCGTCCAAAAACATTACTTTTGCGGCCATTAAAATACAGTTATATACGAAGATTTTGAGCCAAAAGTTATTGAAATCGGTTGCTCAGTTCATGAGGTATTGCTAAAACAGCGAACACGCTTTTTATATCTTTTGTCTTTTTATTTTTTTTTTTTCTTCAAAAATTCAAATTAAGAGATAAGAAAGAATTGGAATAAAAAAACATATGTTTTAGCAATATCTCATGTGCAAATCATTCGATTTCAATAATTTTTGGCTCAAAATCTTCGTTTTTAATTGTACTTTGAGTTCAAATTTCGATTTAGCCCAAAAATGGCCGTAAACGTAATCTTTTTGTACGAAATCATGAAGGAAATCGCAAAAATACCTACCCGCAAAAACTGCCAGACTCGATTTGAAATAACCCATAGAACACGGAAATTATAGGTACTTGATCGATTTTTTTTCACTCCCCACAAATCGATCCGCCATAAATATATATATATATATATATATATATACATATTAGGGTGGGTCAATTTTTTTGGTCAACAGGCGTATAGAATGTACGTAATCTACGAAGAATTCCGCCGACAGGCATCAAAATTCGCATTTGTAAAAATTTTAAAAACAGCGGGGTTTTATTCAGAAATACTGTTTAATGCAAAAAATACCTCATATATAATTAATGTAGGGCTTATTTCTGCTTCATATTTTGAAGCAAAATTTTAGAAACCAAACTTACTTAAAAAAGTAAAAACACAATTATTTTTAACTAATATTTTATTTCGTAATACGAACAACAAAACTTAAGTCTTTTTTACAATCCATTCGAGGTGTTCAGGTACGACTTTCTCAGTCACTGCCATAATAGCGTCTGGTTTTTTGCAATTACGAGTCGTGGGACATGCGTTAGCAACTGCACACATCGCTTGGTTCACTGGATGTGCGATGGAATTCCTCGATCTGGCAGTGGCACATCATCTGATTTTATTTATTCCAACAGGTGCTCGTGTGAAATGCTTGCAGTAAACGGAGGCTCAAATAATATGTTGTCATTATCTAAGCCGACTAAATCCATATGATCTGTGGAATTGAAATTAAAGGGATGCTTTTTATAAGTCCTGAGTTTAGTTGACTCACACAATTGAATAATGAATAATTTGTCCCGGTTTCATGCTGGCTATAACTTCTGGACACGAAACTTTCGATACAGCTTTGGCAGTATCGAAAGACTTATTGCATCTTAAATATCCATAGGTGGAGGCATATTTCCCAAAATTTCAATAACAGATAGAGCCTACAACGAAAGTTTTGTTTTACTTTTAAGGGACCTACATTAAACGTTAGAAGTAAGCATTTTGACACGTGGAAGATGATTTTTAAAGTTTATAAAATTTGCTTTCAAACAAGCCCGAACTAATTTTATATTATATTTTGTTTCAGTGATAACATGTGGTTTTCCATCAAATCTAGCAGTTTTTTTTAAATATTTACCTTTAACTAAAATCTTTATACCTCTTGACCATAATTTCTTATGACAATTTTCTCAGAATTTTGTGTAGATTTCGACTTTGCTATACGCCTGTCACTTTTTTTCACCCGAACCAATTGACCCACCCTAATACATTTATATATATACTTTTAACAAACCTATGTGAAAATGCGATTTCAAAAATAAATTTTGTAGTTTTCAAATTAAACGATTTACATACTGGCATTTGAGAGATCAAGGTAGTTGCATAAACCCCGCTAGTTCTAATAGCCAAGACAAAAATTGCATCATTCCAACGACACGAAATTATAATAGAAACTATTTGTTTCATTTTAAGTCAAACTAAAATGATTGTTAAAGATGTTTTTATTATTCAATTTTAATTGTTGAAAAAAATTCATTAATTTTATTAAAACTTAAACAATATATCTAAATTCACGCATCGAGAAGGGCTTGTCTGGCCGTCTCAGAAATATTTCTCTTTATTATAAGATCTTTTAATTTTGGTACTTTACTTAAAATTATCAACCCATCTGCCACAGAATATTGGAAATTAAATATATACTTTCCTGTGATTGATAACATATTATCAAATTCAGAATGCAGACTTCAAGGTATTCCATTTGAAAATGCATTCTTTACATTAGAGTTAGAATAATCAGCAGAATTCAGTGATAATTATAGCGGTATTTTGAAAATTATGGTGATTCTCTCAAAGCACATGTCGCTGATTTTAAAAATTTGTTTAAGGATGCATCAAGTAAAAATGTGTAAACTTGATTTTTCTTAAATCTAAAATGTATGTATAAAAAATATATATCCAAACTTGTCCAGACTTTTGCAAGTGGCAATGATCCTGCCAATTACGCGTTGTTTAGGTGGTTGTGCGCTCTACATTTCTACGTTCATCCGGTTATCTACCCCTCTACTAACTTAGAAATTCGGTTTCATCAGCAAATTTCTTGAGTATTTTCCTGTTTATCCCCCTAAGACCCGTCAGGCCTGGTAAGATGTCGTTGGATAGATATCTGACCCTTGTTCTCGCAAATACAGGACAGTAACAGAGGTAGTGTTCTACGGTTTCGTCATCCTCTCCGCAACCTCTACAAATAGCTGGTTCCGCCCGTCCTATACTCTGGCTCAGAGTGTCCAGTGGGGATGCCAATTACCCTACTAAGTTCTACCCTACTCAGATTCGGGATCTCCCTAGTTCTTGTAGTGTTGGGAGAACCCCATAACATCTTTGTAACCTTACCCACGTCAGTCTCTTCCCAAATTGATACATGCGAACTGGTCGCCCAGTCTGCCAGTTCCAATTTGAGAGACTTGAAAGGTATTGGGTTTTCCAAATTTACTCTTTCCAGGAAAGAGTCCTTCCTGGCCAGTTCCTCAGCAATCTCATTTCCCATTATACCACTGTGTCCTGGCATCCAAACGATTTCAAGTCTGCCTCTTCTGGAAAAGTTTAAAATCTCCTCCTTACACTCGAGGGAAAGGATATCGCTCTGATAGCCGCTAGACTGTCCGTAAATATTTTCACGTCTCCGGGACTGGGGGAATCCCGTGCGTTAAGAGACCTAATACATTTTTTTATCGCTACCAATTCAGCCTGAAAGACAGAGTTGTGGTTAGGTATATCCCTGTGGAACGGCCCTCATCGTAGAAACCTATCCCAGTCTTACCATGCTGACTAGAGGCGTCCGTATAGTAATGTGACCCTGGAAGGTTTTGAAGAATATTCCCGTTCATCCAACTTTCCCTGTCTGGTATCCGTATACTGCAGGGTGTATCTGTTGACACTTCCGCGATTCTATCACAGCTAATATTCACTGTGTTGAGTCCCGGCATTTGGTCTAAAATAGTCTGGTGTCTGGTCATGTGGTACGGGATATATTCCCCTGTTACCCTTAGTCGTAACATGGCCAGAGCTGCCTCATATTTAATTCTAATCTCGATTGGGTGTATAGATAGAATATTCTCTAAAGCCCTCGTAGATGTAGTCCTTACTGCACCACGGATTCCTATGCAACAGAGGCGCTGTATCCTTTGGAGTGGTTTAATGAAATATTTGCTGTTAATTGATGTTCATATGACTATGGATGCGTAGGTTGGAATAGGTCTAACGACGCTTGTGTACAGTCAATATGTCATCCTCGGGTTTAAACCCCATTTTGAGCCTATAGCAAATGGCCCATACATGATGAGCCTTCGCAACCCTGCTCTCGACGTGGTTTTTCCAAGTAAGTTTTTTATCGAGAATCACCCCAAGGTATTTCACCGTCTGTGTGAATCTAATCATTTTGCCCTGGGAGCGAGGTTCATCAAAGTTGATTATTTTCGTCTTCCTTGTAAACAGGCATATTTCAGTTTTCTCTGGGGTCACATTCAAACCCCTCGGTTGTGCCCAGTCATATGCTATTTCGAGTGCATTCGATGCCCTCCTACATAAATCTCTAGGATCTTTCCCCCCTTACCAGTATCGCTACGTCGTCTGCGTAGCAGACATGTTGGAAACCCTTATTGGCTAGAATCCTTAGCAGACTGTTTATAGTGGTCACCCAGAGAAAATTGGCATAGTTATAGTTCATATGGAGGAGAAGCTGAGAATGATAAAATTTATGTTTAATCTGTCTTAAAAATATACTTTATTAAATAAAATAAAATATATCTAATAATTCGTCAGTCCCTGTTAATGCCAATGATTTAAATTCTATATCACACGCCTTGTATTGAATTGTGAATTCCTAAAATTGATTAGCACACTTTTAGGCTCATTTAAATATTTATAAATTTTTTATGTACATAGATTAAAAAAACATTCAGAGCAAAAAATTTAATGAATATAATAATTCCTAGAGTTCCTAGAATTTCCTAGAATTTCGAGTGTTGGGCTATACTAGTTAATTTAATTAAACAAAATTTATTAAAACGAACATAAAAAATGTTACATATCCATTAGGGTAGGTCAATTATTTTTACTCCATGGATTCATCGTGATTCTGGTACTATGGGCCATAACAAGTATATTTTTTTAATTTTTCGGTAATGAGGAGAATATGAGCTCGCTACGTTGAACATTGAACCGGAACAAATTTTAAAATTTAGCATTTTTTAACATTGAAAATTTAATGTTAAAGAATGGCATTTTCACAAAAGGTAATCTCAATAAATTTTACAAAAAAAAAAAAAGAAAAACAGAAAACTATTTTCGAGTAATATTTAATGTGATCTAACAGAATATATTCAGCCCAATTCTCAATAAGAATTCCCTGGGAATTTTTTCCCTATGCCCTGTTCCCCTATTCTTAATAAAATCTCCCCAGGAATTTTTTCTCTTTTCCCTTCACCTTATTCTAAAAGAACTTCGAAAATGGGAAACTCTTCCCCGGGAAAAAAAAGTAGCTATTCTCAATGTCAATAAAAGGGAGAATAATTTGGGAATAATTCCGCCAAAAAATTGTGAGGGAGTGCTGCGAAAAATGTAAGTATTTAATATTTTTATGAAAAATAGTAATATGTATCATATAAAATTTTGTATAATAATATTATTATGGCATTACTGTTGCTTTCAGGTCAAAAGCAACAAATAAAAACAATTTAATTTTTTTTTGAACACAATGCAAGCCAACCCTGATGTCGCATGCGGGATGTTCAGGAGGAAGCAAGGATAAGCTAAGCCGGGTATGTTTGCCCCGTCTTGTCCTGTTGCTGCTCTTCTGCTTCAGCTACCATCAGAAATACTACACTTTTGCATTTATTTTTAAATTATTAAAGATTTTAAAAAAAGTTTTACTTTTAATTTCCACAAAAATTTTTAAATTTGTAAACAAAACAAAACAACTGAAGCAAACCAGCTGTCTTCGAATAATCGAAGTTCTCTCTCCCATGTTATTCTTCTCCCCGCTTGTTTAGAATAAGATGATTTATTGTTCGTCATAATCTGCAGCAGTTTAATACTGAATCAAAACCGAATATGTGAAAAATGACGTACGAAAATGTAAAGATACTGGGATAAAATTTCATATAAAAATTGAAAAAAAGTTTAAACGTAACAGAACATATGCATATATTAACACTAGGGTGGGTCAAATTGTATGGGTCCGAAAAAATTTCCATGCGTTCATCGCGATTCTGGTACTATGGGCCATAATAAGTATATTTGACCAAGGAACCAAACCTCTAAAGTCATTTTCGAGCCTGCCAAAATTTCGATGAAGATATTTTCATGATACTTTCCATAATACACATTCAAATGTAAATAAATTATGGAAAATGGGTATACCGGTGGTTTATTGGGTCGGGAAATCCATTTCTCATATTTATTTTTATTGTTAACAGCCGCCAGGGGGTGTTTTCGTGCATTTTTATGGATTTTTGCACCTTTTTGGGGGAAAATTGACGAAATTATTGCACAAATCGACGAATCTTTAACTTTCCCATACTTGAAGTAGCCGAAAATATTCCGCGCTGAAAATTGTGTGGGGTACCCATATATCGATTTATCATTCAAAGAGTAAATATACTTGTTATAGCCCATATTACCAGAATTGCGATGAACCCATTTAGTAAAAATAATTGACCCACCTTAATGTACATATGTATATATATTTATGTATATATATATATATCAGCGATACATACACATTTTTGTTTGCTTATTGATTTTGTTGTTTTCTTTACATGTGGACAAAAATGTGTATGCATCGCTAATAAAAAAATTAACAAAATTGAAATTGAATGTTTTTACACTTATGCTCAATTCGTTTATAATAGCTTTCAATTAAAAATCACGAAAATACCCAACATTTCTTTTATTTGTCTAATTAATTTTAAACATTATTGTAAAAATTGGTGTTTTTAATATGAGTGGAGGGAATCAAAAATTCGGCACAGCCAAATTTAACACTCTTACTTCTTCTTAAAAATAAATGTATACATACAAAACATTTCATTTTTTAATAGATTGTGAAGCATATACGACATATAAAATACAATCTCTTTCCAATTTGATTTATATTTTGTTTCGGTATACATCACCTAGTATGGATAAGATCTTAAAATTTTTGGACCCTTACCCTTAACCAAAGGTCGTGTATAGAGTCTCGCATAGTCAACTGAGACTATGTTTCTTATTTGATTTTAATTATCTTGAACATTTTGCCCCCTCTTTATTTCTTCTTCTGATCAGATGTTTATATCTCTATGGCTTTGAATGGTTTCCTACCAAGCTTTCGATGAAAAAACAATGAGTTTCGTGTGCGATAACGACTAATGAATGGGTAATAAATAAACTTTAAAATAAAATAAATATTATTATTTATATCTCTACTCGTATATCAGACAAAATATCTCATTTTGCATATTTTGAACACAAATCGTGGATTCTTTAACACATGCCGCATCTAAAAATGTTGTAACATAAATTTATTTGAGGATAGACGAATAACTTATTTCATATTATATTCTTGGTATATGAAGATATTGGTGAATGGTTTCTTCTATCATTTGCACTAAAAGTAGACAACAGCACAGGCTCAACATTCACAATGTGGACAAAATTATTAATGTAGTTTTACTTGAAAGTTGTTCTAAGTACTATACTTTTCCAATCATTCACAAAAATACAGCCAAAAGAATAAACTTCAATAAACTTCGGGGCAACCAGATGGTTTTGATGAAGATTGAATTATCGACAAATAAATATTGAACATTTGTAAAAAGTTAAATATAAGAATAAGTATTTATTTTTCAATATATGTAACATTAATTTGTATATTAAATATGACATCAACATTGCTAGCAGCAAATATCTGTGGTTTTCTGGAATAACCGCGTATGTCCATTTTTGTTAGTTTTGAGTTAGCGAAGCCAAATATATTAATTTTTAATGCTCTTTACATGTGTTCAATTTAAAAAAAAAAAATATTGACCATTTTTAAGTTTTTTCTTTAAATAACGACGTAACTTAAATGTTTATTAAATTAATTTGCAGCACTAACGACCTACGTTTGATCGCTGATAAATCATTTTCTCAGAAAACAACACATAGCGACATACGTTGTTATTAATGAAAAAAAAAATGCAAAATAATTTTGGATTAGTTTTCAGTTTATAACCACTCGTAAAAACTTGTGTGTTTATTTCTGTTATTTTTTGTCACTATTATTCTTGATACGTTGTTATATTCTCATCCCAAGTCCCGTTAACTTTTTGTTGACCAACAAAAAAAAAAACATTTTTCAAGCAACAACAACTTATGTCTACATGGGTGGTTGCATTGGTAGTTTTTTTTTTCAAAGAAAACTACGTTTGTCGACATAAGTTGTTTTATCTGCACACACTTTAAGTGGAATTTACATATTGTTTTTTCGTCCTTCTACAGGATCTATTCCTCTGAAGATTTTTGACTCAAAATTCTATATATAAAGTATTTATTGCCCATATCTACAGGACTGTTAAATAAAAAGCTCTAAAATCTTTATATCGAGCCCATAATTTCAAATATAACGGTTTTGGCTCCCCTGAACATTTTGATTTTATGACATACGCTGTTATTCTAGAAAACCACAGATATATCGTTATTATCATTTATCGCTTTCTATACACTTTGTAGCGCCGAGCGACTCACTTTATGTACCACGTCGTAGCTTAATTTACACAGAGTATGGTCGCTTTTCAATCAATGAATTTTTATAAAATTCGTGAGATAGAAAGTAACACTGCATATTGCTTAGTTGAGCTTATATTTTATGTTATAAATTAGCAGGTTTGCTTACTGTGTAGCATGCAAAGTCTTTTACCAAGTAACCTGATTTCTCACTTTGTTGCATACGTTGTGTGTTAGTAAGTAAGTAGGTAATACAATAAATAATTATAGCCAAAATAAACTTAAATCTAAATATGTACATATATTAAATATTTTTTTTTGATATCTTCAAAACTAATATAATGGCGGATATTAAAAGTACACATATTTCCATTTTTAAATTTGAAAACAAAATGGCGGCAGCTGACGCCAGGTATTTTCACATCACACGTGTACGCAGCTACAACTCGACCATTGGCTTCAAAATGGAATTTTAAAGTTGCTGTGCTGGCATGCACAGTTGGGTTTTCTATAGTCCGCGTGATGCTAACGACTCGAGCACTGAAATGTAAGCGATATTATTTAATAAATATATTGAAATCGATTATAAAACATATAAACCTTTTAAATGTGTTTATTTATTTTAAAAAATTCTTTTTTCGATCTTTATAATTTTAATGAATGAGTTATTTATTATTTTTTTTTTATTTAAAACTACGCTTACTATATAACTTTTTATAAATAAATTTAAAAATAACTTCGGAAGAAACATCAGATAAATTCAAAATTTAATTTTTTATAAGTATCCTTCTGACTATGTCATAAATATTATATCTAATTTACTGAGTACCAAGTTGTACGTTGCAGATGTAAACAAATATAATTTCCAAATAAACTTCATTATTCTGCCTACAATGTTATATACGTTGTATGTTGGATTTTTGAGATTTTGTTCGTGATTCGAAATATAATAAAATTCAATAATTTTTAATTCTTATCCATCTCCTATTTTCAAAATTATTGATTAAGTAAGTAACATTAAATTATGCATGATCTTATCGATAATTTTCTCAATATAAAATGTATCTTAATATCTCAGAAAGCAAAAAAAAAATTCTATTACTATTGCTAATAAATGAAATTTGCGGGAATGACTCTTAAAACGATAGTATGCATAAAAATTAATACTTTGACGAGAAATCAAAGCGTGCAATACTTTTAGCTTGCTTTTGCTCTTTGAATGTGCTCTATAAATATAAAAATTTTCTTCCTTATGACATTGTTACATATAATTGTCGGTGAATTTCATATAAATTTAAAAACATATAAATATTTTTGTATTTAATATCACATCCAAAATTATAGTGCATACAGCAAAATAGTAGTAAGAAATTAGAAACTCTACAAATTGAAAAAACATTGGAGGTCCGGTACGTGAAGCGTACTGTTTTTCTTCATACTCTGTTTGAAGCATTTCAAAAACACAAGTTGTAAATTACAATGAGAGACTTACACTCTCAACCTATTATATTATTGTTTAGACTAGCTTTGCAAACAAACAATGTAATTGTAGCACTAAATTCTTTCATTAAAAAAACGTTCATGTTACCATAACTAGTAAACTGGCATTCGAAGAATCGACTAAAAGGTTTGTAATAGCTAACTGTTAAGGGAACCGATAATGTTATTTGTCATATCAAGGGCTTACATTTAATAAGAAATTTATTGAGGGGAAATAGAGAGTAGCAAATTTAAACTTTAGATCTAAAAAAAATACCAAACGATTTGCTACAATATCTATTTGACATCCCGAAAGCGTACGATTGTATTTAGAAACATCTAGATTTAGCTGGAACACATTCAAATATGTCATTGAGAATGGCATCTCTCACAGTTCAGTACCAAGTTTCACTCTATTATTTTATGAAATATATGATATTTTGATCAACTGTCATAAGAATGTTCTAGATATTGTTCTTATCATATGCTATTCTGGTATGAAAGTTTCAGCCATAGCTAATAAAATAAAAAAAAACCTTTCTAAATTAAGAAAATTGGAATGATAACAGTGGGTTTCAATTTCACTATAAAACATATAGCAATAAAATTTAGTAACTCCCAACAATCTCATATTAAAATTTTCTTCTAAAAACATAAATATTGTAAAAAAAACTAAATTTTTAGGAATTACCTTTAACAAAAAATTAACATTCAAGACCCACATACACAATATAAAGACTAAAGCAATATAAAGACTAGAGCTCAGCTACTAGTATGCAAATTATATCCTCACGCCCACCTCTATGTATATAAAGATTGAAATACCTACTTAAATTATACACTAAAAATTTGCTCTCTACAAAACCACATTTTATAGCCATATATCTGTGGTTTTCTAGAATAACCGCGTATGTCATGGAATCAAAATGTTCAGGGGAGCCAAAAACGTTATATTTGAAATTATGGGCTCGATATAAAGTTTTTAGAGCTTTTCATTTAACAGTTCAGAGGAATAGATCCTAGAGAAGGACGAAAAACAATATATAAATAACACTTAAAATGTAAAAGAACCTATGCATATAAAAGAACCTATGTCGACAAACGTCATTTTCTTTGAAAAAGAAAACTACCAATGCAACCACCCATGTAGACATAAGTTGTTGTTACTTGAAAATGGATTTTTTGTTCGTCAACGAAAAGTTAACGGGACTTAGGATGAGAATATAACAACGTATCAAGAATAATACTGACAAGAAATAACAGAAATAAACACACAAATTTTTATTAGTGGGTATAAACTGAAAAATAATCCAAAATTATTTTGCATTTTTTTCATTAATAACAACGTATGTCGCTATGTGTCCTTTTCTGAGATAATGATTTGTCAGTGATCACACGTAGGTTGACACATGTCGATAGTGCTGCAAATTAATTTAATAAACATTTAAGTTACGGCGTTATTTAAAGAAAAACTCAGAAATGGTTAATATTTTTTTTTTTTAAAAATTAACACATGTAAAGAGCGTTAAAAATTAATATATTTGGCATCGTTAACTCAAAACTTACAAAAATGGACATACGCGGTTACTCCAGAAACCCACAGATATTACTCATACGAAGAAATTTATCTATTTCAATCAAAAAACTCAAAAAATCATCCATTCTATGTTAAATAAATAAATATAAACGATATGACTGCTATAAGAGTACCAAATACTACGAAACAATTAATACAACATGGTCAACATACGAAAAATCTGGTTTCGTAGTTTTTGGAGAAAATTTGTTTGAATTCATTCATAACTACTCCTCTATACATACAATTGAATTACTGGAAATCAAAACCAGAAGAAATTTTGAACAGAGAACTCTTATTATATCTGATAGTAAAATTGCCTTAAAAGGATTATAGGATCCATTTAATAATAACATAATTATAATTCAGATGAAAGAATCTATTTCAAATCTGTATAACAGTAAAATAGGCTTTTTGTGAATTCCAAGCTATTAAAAATGTATGTATGGAAATGAAAGAGCAAATTCTCTTGCTAAAAATTGTTTAGAATAAATCTACAGATTATTAATATCAGTTTTCGCGCTGTAAATAGTGGATTTATAAATATATGTATATCTGACCTATAGAAAGGTTCGTGGCAAAATAATAATCAAACTATATTATATAAAACTCAGATAAATTTTATAGATCAATTTAAGACACCCGTTTTAACTTAGGAAGATTTTATTAAACTAAACAGATTAAAAATTGCAGCCTACGTAACCTCATTGTTTTGGAGACTCCAAAACCCAAATAAATAAATAAATATCTATTCAGAAATAGTACTAGTATTGATGATTAAAATCCAAATTAATATTGTAACTTTCAATTTCATCATAGATAAGTTTGAAACCAAAAATTAATTTTAATGTAAATTGCACCTTCCGAATATTTACCCTTGATATAATGACTTAAACATAAATTTCTTAAAATACTGCAGAATAAATTAATTTGGCAGTTCTATTTATACCCTATACCACTATGTGGTTTGGGTATAATGACTTTGTGCTGCTGTTTGTAACAACCAAAAATATTTGACCTAGACCCATCT
Source organism: Cordilura impudica (assembly GCA_963682025.1). Taxonomy (NCBI): domain Eukaryota; kingdom Metazoa; phylum Arthropoda; class Insecta; order Diptera; family Scathophagidae; genus Cordilura; species Cordilura impudica. The sequence continues at coordinate 197,499,679 of OY821517.1, read as the reverse complement.
TTAATTATACCGATCGAATCAGAATCACTTTCTGAGTTGATTTAAAAATGTCCGTTCGTCCGTCCGTCCGTCCGTCTGTGTGTCCATGTAAAGTTTGTAATCAAACTGCAGGTCGCAAATATGAATGCATTTTGATGAAATTTGGTACATAAGCTTTCATCGGCCATGGGATGAACGCTATTAAAATTGGTGAGAATCGGTCCATGTTCAGACCTAGCCCCCATACAAATTACCCATATGAAATCGACATAAATTGCCATAAGATCCAAATTGTCATATAGATCTTACTCAAATTGGGTTTGTATGCGTTCATTACATCCACTAATGAGTAGTCCAAAAATGATCCCTTTGACCCCATATAGAGCTGCTTCCCGATCTTCACTTAAATCTATTAAAAAACAAAAATATTGCACTGATTCTTCTCAAATTTTGTTTGTATATATTTTTGCAAAATACAAGAGACTTTACCAAACATGATCAGGATCGGTCCATTTTTGGACCAAGTCCCTATATAGATATATCATCCGATATGAACTTTTTCATATCTGCAGCCAAAAAAAATAATAAAAATCCCACTCAAATTTGGTTTTTGCTTATTTTCTATATCCAGTTAGTTGGGCCTAAGAGATTGGGTCTCTGAACGCATGGTATAGGGTATCGTATAGTCGGTCTAGACCGACTATAATTTTCTTGCTTGTTTTTATCTAGTTAAAATTAAAGGCAGAAAATTTCAGAAATATATTATACCTTCGGATTTTATTAAAACTGGACTAAATCTTTGAGCAAAATATTGTATTGAAAGTAATTTTTATTTCAATTAGAAAATATTTTGTTATTAGTCGCTTACAATATTTCTAATTTAAAACTTCACAAAATATTTTTTAGAACCATACTTACTAAAGTTTAAGTGATATGGTTTAGAGTCCTACATGTAGGAGCCGAAAAGAATCGATTACGCGTTAATTTTTTTTATGTCTATCACGCGTTTCCAAGTGGAAAACAGAGGGTGACTCGAGTTAAGTGTCATGATTATCAATTGTTGTTTTTTTATGAAAAATCTATCATTTACGATCATTTGCATCATCTATTTAAATTACATAACTGTAATAAATTTTGAGGTAAGTGCGCAGTCTTTGTATGTGAAGATAAAGTAAAGATAACTAGTAATAAACGATTTTAGTTCAGAGGCTTTAGCTAAATTGATTTCTTTGAAATCGATATGTATTCTAGATATACATAAAAAGTATACCGAATATTATCGTAACACACTGTTCATATTATATGAGGCAATCAGTACACAGAGTATGGGAAATGTATCATCAGGCACAAAACGAAAAACTTATTTTGATGAAAATATTAAAAAAAAAAAGCTAAGAACACTTGTGTGCTGGATTTTTTTAAACATCAAGTTTTCATAGACTAAATCTTCCACAAATGTTGCAAATAGTTTTGATGCAACAAAAAACTAAAACAACACAAATATCTTAATATTTCTTGGGAAATATTTTTGAAGAAAACTTTAGATATAACATAAATATAATGGTAATGGAAAAAATTTTTGTTTATATTTTTTCTTCAAATTTACTCAAGAAACTGATTGCTTTCCTTACTCCGTGAGATATGTTGATGTTAGAAGAATGACAAAGAAAATGCAAGCCAGCAGCTAGAAAGTTGTGCAAATAATGATGAAACATTTTAGACAGTATTTATTCCAAAAACCTACAGGGAATATACTCTTACACATAACAGAGGAAAACATCAAAACTAAAAGCTACTCTAGATAAAGGACACAAAAAATATATAATCTTTTTTTTCTTTTGGTCACATTAGAAACACAAAATATAACTTGGAAATTTGTTACATGGTTGGTTGGTTGAATAAGTTGACAAAGTTTTTGTTTAGTAAGAAAAAAAAAAAATAACTGCCTGTTTTCCTTCCGTTTCTTCCTCTTTCATATTAGAGATTGAAACTTTTTTCATTACACTGAACATCTGAATGCATTAAGAGATTTCAAAAAAATATTTCTCTAAATAGTTTCATTATGGATCATTAAAAGCAGACAATATCTTTCTGTTTTTGCAATACAATAAAGTGAAGAAAACAATTTAAAGACTACTTAGGAATTTTGCTTTTTGTCTTTAAATCAAATCAAATAATTAATTAAATTATTTGAAATAGGACAGATACACACAAATCAATGAAAATGTTAATAACGGGTGATTTTTTTGAGGTTAGGATTTTCATGCATTAGTATTTGACAGATCACGTGGGATTTCAGACATGGTGTCAAAGAGAAAGATGCTCAGTATGCTTTGACATTTCATCATGAATAGACTTACTAACGAGCAACGCTTGCAAATCATTGAATTTTATTACTAAAATCAGTGTTCGGTTCGAAATGTGTTTCGCGCTTTACGTCCGATTTATGGTCTACATAATCGACCAAGTGAGCAAACAATTAATGCGATTGTGACCAAGTTTCGCACTCAGTTTACTTTATTGGACATTAAACCAACCACACGAATGCGTACAGTGCGTACAGAAGAGAATATTGCGTCTGTTTCTGAGAGTGTTACTGAAGACCGTGAAATGTCGATTCGTCGCCGTTCGCAGCAATTGGGTTTGTGTTATTCGACCACATGGAAGATTTTACGCAAAGATCTTGGTGTAAAACCGTATAAAATACAGCTCGTGCAAGAACTGAAGCCGAACGATCTGCCACAACGTCTAATTTTCAGTGAATGGGCCCTAGAAAAGTTGGCAGAAAATCCGCTTTTTTATCGACAAATTTTGTTCAGCGATGAGGCTCATTTCTGGTTGAATGGCTTCGTAAATAAGCAAAATTGCCGTATTTGGAGTGAAGAGCAACCAGAAGCCGTTCAAGAACTGCCCATGCATCCCGAAAAATGCACTGTTTGGTGTGGTTTGTACGCTGGTGGAATCATTGGACCGTATTTTTTCAAAGATGCTGTTGGACGCAACGTTACGGTGAATGGCGATCGCTATCGTTCGATGCTAACACACTTTTTGTTGCCAAAAATGGAAGAACTGAACTTGGTTGACATGTGGTTTCAACAGGATGGCGCTACATGCCACACAGCTCGCGATTCTATGGCCATTTTGAGGGAAAACTTCGGAGAACAATTCATCTCAAGAAATGGACCGGTAAGTTGGCCACCAAGATCATGCGATTTGACGCCTTTAGACTATTTTTTGTGGGGCTACGTCAAGTCTAAAGTCTACAGAAATAAGCCAGCAACTATTCCAGCTTTGGAAGACAACATTTCCGAAGAAATTCGGGCTATTCCGGCCGAAATGCTCGAAAAAGTTGCCCAAAATTGGACTTTCCGAATGGACCACCTAAGACGCAGCCGCGGTCAACATTTAAATGAAATTATCTTCAAAAAGTAAATGTCATGGACCAATCTAACGTTTCAAATAAAGAACCGATGAGATTTTGCAAATTTTATGCGTTTTTTTTTAAAAAAAAGTTATCAAGCTCTTAAAAAATCACCCGTTATTCATGATTTTATAAACTAATGATGCCGAATGTGAAGTTTTTAATTTATTTCAATTTATTCTATCGACTAATAAATTAAGAATATTTCTTATTATAAATAAGATGTCATCTTGATTATTAATTTATGACAGTGCTGAATTATGAACAACAGATATTTAAACAACAACAGATATTTAAATGAATGAATTCATTTCCTCAACCGATTTATTATATTTTTTTTCGGGTCAATCTAATTGTCCAAAATGATTCTTTTGTAATATTCGTAAGATGTTCAGATCTAGTATCTACACAAATGTGTCCACAATGTGGATTGACTAAAATTGGCCTTAGATACAGATTTGTATATATTTATATATAAGTATATCGCACCTTAAATACAAAAGAGTCACAACTCAAAATTTTCCAAATTGACTTTTTTCCATATATTAATTCACATTACACATTTCTATGTACTGCAAAAATTTATTTCTCAGAACTATCTTCTTTAACAGGAAAAATGCTGTTATATCAGGGGCACAACTTGAGGTAATATCACTAGGCAAATGAAAAATTTCAGTCAGAGAGTCATAACTCAAAATTATATTTTATTTCCACAAATACAATATAACTTAAAAAAAAATATTTGCAAAACTTTCCTCATAATGAAACTAAATTTTTATAAATATTACAATCATTTTTACATAAACAGTTTTTTGCCTCTCCTGAAAAGTTGAAAATTTTGAGTTCTGACTGTGTTGTATTTAACGTGCGTTATATTAACCGAATTTATTTAGTTATGCATATTATGGAGGAAATTCGGAGTAATATTGTATATATTGTTTAAATTTTCTTTCTCGTCCTTTCGATTTATCGCGTCCCACTTATTGGATCCTAAACAGTCAGTCTTTACTAATTAAAAAAATATAACGACCACTGCCAATATAGAACGGTAATCCTCAAGGATCAATGCTTGGTCCTCTACTTTTTACAATGTAAGTCAACGATTTATCAGAGCAACCAATGTACAGCAGTGTTCATATCTATGCTGATGATGTTTAATTACACATACATATGTAATAACAATAAAAATACTGAAGATTGCTTAAGTTAACTAAATGTTGTTCTTTGCTTGAATCTCAGTAAGTATAAATCCAAAATCCAAGAAATCATCTTTTGAACTGGATGTTATACTAAATAATCAAGCAATTGAGATTATAAGAACAAGAAATCTTGGTATAATTTTATATAATAATCATACATGGACTGATCACATAAATACAGCTGCTGGAAAGACACATGCTATGCTATGAATTATGTGGAAAACTCAATACTTTTCAACGGTTGAGATTCAGTTAGTACTTGCAAAAACAATATAATGCCAACTTTGTTATACGCATGTGAATTTTTTTTTTCAAGCTAAAATAAATTGCAGAAAGCTTATAACGCCATACTAAGGTACGTTTACGGCTTGAAGAAGTATGATCATATAACACCAGTTGCAAAAAAAAAATGTTGGAGTTAGTTTCTGTAATTTATTAAATATATCAGCCCTGACTTTTTTACATTATATATACCCATGAATCTTCTTATCTTTTTCATAGAATATCGTTCAATCAATCGCGCAGAACAAATGATTTAACATCAATTAAACATCGAACACTGATATCTGAATGTCAGTTATTTATTAATTCAATTCGTCTTTGGAACTTTCGGCCTTCAAACATTCAGTTCGTAAGAAACGCAATGCAATTTAAAAATGCCTTTTTTAATTTCTATAATTAATTGGTTTTCTATTTTAATTAGTTTATTAAATAATTAATTTTTATATGTATACTTTTTATTATTATTTACATAGTTATTATACGCAATGTTAAAAATCCTTACTGCTATGTACCTAGTACTAATCCTGTACTTTAATTATAAGATTTTATGGCTTATTGTAAGGGATTCCGAAATAAAAAAATAAATAAATAATATCCATGAATTATCAGTGTAAAATAAAGCAGTGTAGGACCACGCTTAGTCATTGTATCCCATTTAAAGCATTCTCCTTACTCTTTCTTAGGATAAACAAATAAGACATATTGTACTCATATTCGAATTATTAACCGTTTCACGACCAATGGGACATATATGTCCCATTTTTACTTTTTCTTATATTTTCCACATTTTCCAACCGATTTTTTTAAAGCTGACTTGAGTCGACAGAGGATAGTTTTAGCTTTCCGACTATACCAAAAAAATGGCACATGTGTTCTCAGGACATAATACGGTAACCCCAAAATCTGAAAATTGTTTTTTTTTAAATTATATTTGGATGTCATTAATTCGGATGTTATTGCACCGAAAACATATTAAAATTTTGATATAATATGGAACAGTATTTATGGTTTTCAAAAACACCAAAATATTTTGAATCGGATTCAGCAAAATTCTGTACGGGTAAAAAAGATATTTTATAGTTTTATATTTTTATAAATTTAAAAAAAATCATAATATTAAATCAACAATTAATAAAACTATAAATAAAAAGACTTCGAAAAAGATTAATTCTAAATATCTTAAAAATATAAATTCAATTATGGTAATCTTCGAAGCAATTACAGTTTTTTGCGAAACAATATGGTTTTTTCATTTCCATTTTTTGTACAAACTAAAAAAGTGGTAATCGGTTCTCTGTGATCTATATTTAAAAATTTACTACAAATACAACTGAAATATTCCGTTATGGAAACGGAATTTTCAGTTGAAACTACTTCATTGTAACCGAATACTTCTGTGAGTTTCTACGATATCATATATACGAAAAATATAATGTATATAAATCTAATGTTATTATTACTAAGGCGTTAAAAAATTTTTCTGAGAGTAAGTTTTTGAAGCTTAAGGGAAACAAAACGGAATACATTTCGGAAATTAAATTATTGTAACAAAAACCTTTCACAAATTGAATGAATCTACTTATTTCAATGCATTCACAAAAACATCAACAATTTACAAAAAGAAAAGTTTCAATTAAGCCGCACACAAGTGAACTCAATTTTAATTGTACAATTAAATTTTAGTACAACTCTTAAATAAATTGTCCACTGCTGTTTACAGTGCGAGTAACATATAATATTTTTATATTTTTATACAGACATCGTTTTTATTTGCTAATTAAAAACTTGTTCAAAATAAAAGAAAAAAAAAATAACAACTAAACTCAAACAAAAAGCCAAGTATAGGCGACTAAACCGACTATACTATACCATGCTTTTCAGCAGACGGTGTTAGGTCGGAATATGGCGATTGAGGACACTAATACTATCTGCAGACATATTTCGGTTCATACCGGAGCTGTGTGTATTATGTGTAGACTGGTAAGGTTCGGTCGCGAACATGTTCTGAGAAGTCTGTTAGACTTGTGTTCTAAGAGTATATCCTAATCCATTTTGAGTAATATATGTATGTGCTGTTTAAATATCTGTAAATTGCTTTCGTTGAATATCGGTAAACAGATTTATATATGGAATATGACTAAATACTATTCTACATAGTTTTTGATTAATAGCAATTTTTTCCAAGACCCATATGAACAATTAAGTCAAATTCATGGGGACATTTATTTATATTTGCAAACTGCATTTTTATTAAACGGTTTACATGGACACACAGCCATAGAGACAAATGGACGAACATTGCTAAATTGACTAAAAAAATGATTCCATGTCTAGTTGAAATATTTTTATTATTTACAAGCATCAGCACAAACGCATTGTATCCTGACCAATGAGTGCTATAGGGTATAAAAGACAGCCAGCCATAACTGTCATAAAAATATGTTGAAAACGATGCGGTAGGTAAGCGTTAGTATTTGTTACTGGATCGCAAAACATCATTCCTTCTCTTGACAGAAAAATTAAAAAATAACATTAATACTAATAAGAGCTTAAGAGTGTCCTACTAATGAGTGGCTGGGCATTCAGCCGATTTTCCACCTAATTTAGTCAATTTATCTGCTAACGAATCAAATTTATTTGCTTTGACTTGCAATGGACCGACGTATGTTAAAAAGTTATGTATGTTTTATTTTTTAACACCCACCCATATAATTTAGTATTTGTTTTTATTTCTGTTTTCAACTTTTATCACATTATTATATTGATAAATATTGTTAGTATGTAAGTCACATCATAGCCAAATGATATGGGAGAAATAAATAAAACTAAATTACATTCTGTCTGGTGAAAGTTTTTTTCTACTTAAATTTTATATACAAAAAAAATTAAAAAAATATTGTTATTTCTTTTTGCTTTGTTTCATTTTTCTAATGTGAAACAATTGCACAGAAAGAACAAAAAATATATTTATTCCCCAAACAGATTCTGTCACACTTAAATACAAGATTAGTTTTGTTTCGAAAAAGTTGGGAAATATGAAATAACAATTCATTCAGTTCAATTGGGGTTTTCTTTGTGTGAGGATTTGTAGCTTTCTACAGTTCGTCATTGTTGTTGGCAGCATTCTATTAAACAAACTAGATATGCAAGTGTGATTTTGTATTATTAGGAATTGTAAATATACAGTGAATGACTAAAAAGCCAAGATTAGATTAGCACTAAGGAGTTAAGCATGCCTTTCTTAATAGTTGAAACGTTGTTTGCATTTTTAATAAACAATATATCAGTATTTCGAACCCAAGAATGATCGATGTACTTCTATCTTGGAGTCTGATATTAAGTCAGGCATGAAAACATATTCACACTCATTAATAATTTCTTCTTTGATATAGATAATAATAATAATAAAATCGCTTAAATTTTATTTAATTAAATTAATTTTTGATTAATCAGTTAACGTATTTTTTTAATATTATCGGACATTTCAAATTGATCTCCAATATTAATATTTGTTTATTCGAATACATAAAATTTACGAGGATAAAAGTAAAACTATAAATTAAATTAAATACCATAAAAAAATTAGCTAAAATTTTCAAACATATTTTTATTTTTTAACAAACCTTGTTACTCCTCCAAAACTATTAGTATAGATTTAAATATTAATTCCGCAATCGAATTTGAATTCTTAATTGTTGTTATTGCTTTTTTTTAATGTATTATTGTATTATTATGTATTATTATCATTTTACTGATATAAGGTAAAAATAAAATTGACAAGATTTTTATACCTTATACCATTATGTGGTCAGGGTATAATGACCTTTTGCTGATGTTTGTAACTATCTAAAATATTTGACCTAGACCCATCCATCATTATACCGATCGAGTCATAATCACTCAGAATCACTTTATATTCAAATTGGTAAAAATCGGTTAATGTTCAGACTTAATCCCCATACAAATGATCCCTATGAGATTGACTTGAATTGCCATAACAACCCAATTATCATACAGAATCCGGTAAAATTAGGTTTGTGTATGTTTATTACGTCCATTTATCAGTAGTCTGAAAATAAACTGAAAATAAACCCTATAAGACAATTCTTAATTATAGCCCCGATATGAAGCTACTCGTACATAAATAGTTCCCGATTTTCACCTAACTCTATCAAAAACAAAAATATTGGACTGATTTTTCTCAAACTTTTCTTGTATATGTTTTTGCAAAAAAATAGGCGACCATGCCAAATATGGTAAAGATCGGTCCATTTTTCGACCTAGTCCTCATATAAATATAGCATTCGAAATTAAATTTTTCTAGCCAAAGGCAAAAAAATTAATAACAATGCCACTCAAATTTTGTTTATGCTTATTTTTATATCTAATTAGTTACAATTAAGAGATAGGGTACCGCAAAGTCGATCGAAACCTAATCTATATATTAATACGCGAAATAAAATTTTTTCATCCCTTTTTGAACATTTATGTATAGTATGTACTAAAAATATATTAAATTAAATAAAATAAAATATTAAAAATAAATAATTTTATAAGAGCCTAAAGGTATGCCAATCAATTTGAACCATTTCACAATTCATCGAGTTTCATTATGTGTTGAATTGCGAACTGCCTAAAATTGATTAGCATACATTTATGCTCTTATAATGAATGAACAAATATCAAAAATGAATTTTTTGACTTAAATTGAATGATATCGATATAAATCGTATATGGGTACCCCACATAATTTTCAGTGCTGAATATTTTAGGCTATTTTAAATATGGGAAAGTCAAAGATTCGTTGATTTGTGCAATAATTTCCTCAATTTTCCCCAAAAAGTTGAAAAAATCCACAAAAATGCACGAAAACGCCTCCTGGCGGCGTCCAGAATAAAAATAAATGTGAAAAATGGATTTCCCGATGCAAGAAACCCCCCGGTAAACCCATTTTCAATAATTTTTTTTACATTTGAATGAGTATTATTATCATGAAAATATCTTCATCGAAATTTTGGCAGGCTCGAAATTGATTTTAGAGATATAGTTCCCTGGCAAATATACTTGTTATGGCCCATAGCACCAGAATCGCGATGAACCCACGGAGTAATATTTGACCCACCCTAATATATATAGATTAAAAAAACGTTGAAAGAAAAAATAAAATTTCCTGGAATTTGAAATCGACTTTCTAGTGCTGGGTTATGCCTTTATAATTTTATTACTTCTTAGTCACGACTAATTTAAAACTTGTTTTTGAAATATCGCATAATTTTATAGATATAATGAAAGGTATGATCCATTTGGGTGTTATTTTTCTTTGACATTAAGCGATGTTATGTATACTAGCAGATTCCAGCACTCGAAATTCGTGTGCAAACTCTAGGACATTTTATTTTTTCATTTAAAAAATACCCTAAAGGTATGCTTCACAATTCAACTCAATGAAGAAAAAAAACTAAACACAATAACACAAACACATTAACAAATTTAATAGACACACACATAGTATTGTATAATTTTATGTATGTGTTAGTAGCAACTTTAAACGATCATAACTCCAAAAATATATTCCAGATGATGGAAATCTGTAAATCTACGTAACAGCTAAAAAGAAATGCCTTTTAAATGATAAATTTTTTGTCAAAATTGGGGTAAAACTGTGAAACTTACATCGGTCACAAGAAATCGCCTGGCCTATTAATATTATAGATATATTTAATATTATAGATATTTATGGGGTCCAGATTATTTTTCAATTAATGCAAACGGAATGGCAAACTTATATATACACTCTGCTCACTGGTGTATGTATATTTTATAAGGAAGACACTAAAAATAATATAATTTTCGAGATCCGTGTAATGACAGTAAGATATCGTGAAATGCACACTATCATGAGTATAATCAAACTAAAGATAATTTTATTTAGACTTATATTTTTTGAAAAAGTGTCATATATTTTAGGATCAGTTCTCAAAATTAAGCCAAGAATTCAAAAAAACGGAAATACCGATCATTTAAAAACAGCAAGTGTGAATAAAATTGCACAGAGTCTAAAATTCTTGAGTAGTGTTATGAATGCGTGGTTATAACTAATCAACTCAGACGAAGTTTCAAGACTCTCGCTATCGTGCTATTTCAGAGATGTATATATATGGTCATGAATATTAATTTGTGCTCGTCCGATCTCGTAATAATAAAAATGATTACCTGTCAATAGCTCTTGGTTCCTAAATTTTACCAACATTTGAAAAAGTATTATTAGTTCAGCAAATTTGCGTGAAAATTATAAAAATAAATATAATATAAATATAAAAAAAATCCCAATTCTTATAAATATAATACAAACAAGTGTGCAAATATGGACTTAAACCACACAGAGATCCAAATTATAGGTAGCTTGGTCTTTCATATACAGGTATGGAAAGAAGTATATGATACAAAGTAATAATGGTACTGTAGTAAATAGTAAGATTCCATATCCAATTGAATACTAATTTTTGACAACGCTTCATTTATCCTCTATTAAAAAACATTAACTACTCTCATATTTATCTCACAGATTAACCGTTATTTAAATTTATTATTTTTTTACATCGTTTTCGTATGAAATCCAACTGATTGGATATAGAAAATGAGCACAAATCAAATTTGAGTGGCATTGTTATTAATTTTTTTGGCTGGAGATATGAAAAAGTTCATATCGTGTGCTATATTTATATGTGGACTAGGTCAAAAAATGGACCGATCCTGACCATATTTGGTAAAGTCACTTATATGTTGTAAAGACATATACAAACCAATGTTGAGAAAAATCTGTCGAATATTTTTGTAGGATTTATTTTTGGACTATTGATATGTGGGTGTAAAAAACATACACAAACCCAATTTAACCGAGATCTATATAATATTTTGGAAATTATGACAATTTAAGTCGATCTCATAGGGGCCATTTGTATGGGGACTAGGTCTAAACATGAACGGATTTTCACCAATTATAGCATATATAACCTTATATACCAAATTTCATCGAAATATATTCATATTTGCGACCTGTAGTTTGATTACAAGGTTTACATGGACACACAGACGGACGGACGGACGGATATCGTTAAAACGACTCAGAAAGTGATTCTGAGCCGATCGGTACAATAAAAAATGGGTCTAGGTCAAATATTTTTGGTAGTTACAAACAGCAGCACAAAGTCATTATACCCAAACCACATAGTGGTATAGGGTATAAAAAGCTTCACTTAATTTGTAGGAATTTTGTTAATTTTTTATTATCTTCTCTTTTAATTTAGTTTGTACCACATATATATTTCACACTGAAGTTTCTAATTTTTTTATTATTAAATAAAGAAAAATAATTAATACTTAAAATTTAGAGGGCACTTTTTTTTTACTATGTCTATAGAAACTATAAAAGATGTTAACTCAAAGTTTAAATTAATTCTAAAGAAGATCTTTCAATTAGTCACCTGCACCATATACTTTTTTCCTTACGTTTACTTACCAGTCATAAGCATGGTTCCCGTATAAAGATACTAACCCAGATTATTTATCATATTTGGTTGGTGACTTATCAAAATATGGTAAAAATTTAACAATTTCTGGATCTAGCCCCCATATAATGTTCACAGCCAATATGGAACATATTTTTACAATGACAATCTCACTTAAATTTAATTTGTAATAATATTCTGTGTTCTTTAATGACCTCATGCAACACAGTTGAACATAAGAATCTTTCCTGAAACTCATGGCATCGTTTCTCTTTCAATTGTTAATTTTTAGAGTGCAACGAAATCCTTAAAATTTAAGTTTTGATTTTACTAAAGTAAAATGGAACTCATGAATTAAATATCATTTAAAATCATTAATGGTGATTTAATCGATCTGTGGATCTTTACAATTAAAGTGGAAAAAATATGGGCTATATAAATTTTAGTTAACGAAAAAAATTAATAAAAATATCAATAATAATAAACAAATAAATGAAAGAATTTTTTACGCCGATTTGAAATTCTTCTGCAGGACGTTCCGAAAGGATTACGAATCGAAAACCAACACTTTCAGTAAACATTTATTAAGAATTTATAAAACTTTTATTAATTTTTTAAATATTTATATAGAAGTTTGAAAGACGTTGAAAGTACTTAACTAATAAAAGGCACAAAAATGCACTTTGGTTGGTTATTATAAGAGTGCTAAAAAGCTTATCACAATTTAGATGCGAAAAACGTTAGCTCTTTTTGGAGAAATAATAGAGCATCGAAGTTGGGATTATGTTTTTTAAATCAGGACATCATAATCCAATTAAAATCTTATTTTATTCAACTCGGACCACTCCCATATATTTGCCGTCATTTTATAGATACAGAGTACTTACCGTGCGCCGACTCACGACAAAGCAAATTAATGTTATTTAAGTTGAAGGAAACTCAACGAAAATTCGACAGATAAGAACAAATATTTTCAATCAATTTATTTACGCTAACTTTAATAACCCCTTTATATTTTTGAATTGAAATATTTCGTATAAAAACAAAATAGAATATGAATTAAATTAAAAAACAATACTTAAAAAGTAGTCTAGAATATTAAGTCATAACTGACAACAGCTTTTCAACACAAAAATAACTCTCACGAAGCTAAAAGCAAATTACCATAAAGTTTAACTGAATACTATTGCAAACAAATATTGTTCAAAATGAAATAATAGGTTTTGTGATCTTTTTTGTTTAAAAGTAAATTTATTAGCATAGAATTAATTTAAAATTCATTCGTTGATACGAATTAACTATTTATATTTATATTAACTTGTTTGTGTATTTTTTCAATCAACAGCATAACAGATATTATTTATATATATGTATGTATATCTATTTCATAGCTCTATTAAGTAGTATTCAAAACAGTAATTTTCAAAGTATCACAATGTTATATTTTTCGTCACTGTGTGTATGATAATTACATCCATCTGCAACCGTTCCTTTTCTTAATTAATTTAATTTATCTACTTATTTTAAATGTTATATATATAACAAAACATTATGTGAATTATGACTAAATTTATTAAATATTTCACACATGTATATTATCTGAAAAGTTTAGCATGGGAATTTCCTAACCTATTCATATTATTTGAAGGAAAATTTAAAACCAAACATTATTGAAGCTAAAATTAAACTGCTTCCATTATAAATAATAAAACGCATTTGTATACAGTACAGACGACGCCAGAGCGGATCAAAAAGTTCGTGTATTTTTGAAGTTCCTTAATAATTATTTAAAAGGCAACAGTGCTTCCATCAACTACTACCATCTAGTAATTAACTACAGTAGGTTTGTACTCTGATCGTTAGTTACTACAAAATTTGAAAAAAAAAGCGAATTTTGAGTGGTACTAAAATATTATTTTCTGCTGAACAAAAAACATCACTCAAACCAAAGAAAAGCTTGTTAATTACAATGGCTAATCTGCTCCAGCTATTTCAAGGCAAAAAAGCGGTTTAATGAGTTAAGATCACTATACCCGGTAATATCGAAAAAATTTAAGAGGTGAGCGAGATTGCTGATGTCATAGCTTCATCATATGACACTGATTTCGATTTTAAATGAATAGTTGGGTTTTGAGAATGAATTCCACAAAATTTCCAAAGTGAGAATTTTAGTAATCCTATTATTTGAAAAGGCAAAAAAAATTTTCAGAAACGTTCTGAAATTCTCCTTCGTATACATTTCATTTACAATTTGAAGAGTACATGCACTTAAAAAAAAACAATAAATAAACACTTTCTGAGATGAAACAAAATTTTAAAATGAAAATTTAAAAGTTGTATAAAATAATCATGTTAGAGGCTTCTATATAGACAATGTAATTTATTTTATTTGCAACTCACCAAAGAAAGAGCATCCAAAGAAATAAGAAATAACTTTAACTTGTGATCCGAATGTTGCAAGAACTTGAATCGGAAGTTATCTTTGATTAAACTCTTTATTGAATCTGAAGTGCCCGTAGTACAAACAAAGGTGCTATAAATAAAATAAAAGTGTTGTAAATTCAATTAGTAAAATTATAAGTATAAACTTTTAAATTGGAAAGAATTTAACGAATTTGAGTATTTAAATTCCTATCACTTTATTTGGAAGTAGTAAATTGCTTTAGGAATAACTCAGCATTGACGTGTTTGGAAGTTATAATAAACATTTCTGTAAAGGCACAATATATTCAATTACTGATATTGTGTAATCAATGAAAATGTGTTTCCCAAAATTTTTTTGCTGGCTATGAAAATAATTGATTTTTATTTATTCAATAATTAAACCAGTTCATAATTGAAAACTTTGTACTGTTGCATTAAACCTACATTCAAAATATTTTCTCGATAATATTAACGATATTTGTATATTTAAGCAAATGAATATATGTTAATTTAAAAATCTGACAATTACATTTTAAGTTAAATTAAAAGTATTTTGCATTTATTTGTAAATAATTAACTGATAAAATTTAAACTAAAAAAACAGTAAAAATAAATGATTGAAATTAAAAAAGAAAAAGTTCAACAATATTTACAAACATCTGGTGTAGCTATATGTAAAGTTTGGCATTATGCCAATTCATATAAATATTTTGAATTGATTTAGAATTATATTTAAAGAAACATTAAAACATTAACTATTTCAAGTTTTATAACGAATTCCATAAGTCATAATTATTACAATGCAATTTTTATGTTCTTTCTTAATTCATAACAATTATTTTATAATATGATTTTTCTGAAATGATAATAGTATGAATAAGAAAAAAAATATTACTGATAAATATTATTTTTTTATAAATATTAAGAAATGTTTTTAAATAAATACGCTTAAGTATTAATTAAAAAATTGCTCATAATAATTACGCTGTAATAATTATTTTAAAAAATTTTATAAAAATTGCTTTTAATTTTTGGTGTCCTGAACTGTGTTTTGAATTTAACGTACCTGTGTTTGAAAGAGCATTTAGTAATATTTATACACATATGTATGTACATTAGAGCGACTAACTCTATATGGAGAGAAAAAAGTGAAAAAGTGGCCCCCCATAGAAATCTACCTTGGTTTGTTTGATAACGATTCCCAAAATATTTCTGGTCTACGTTAACCCATTCCGAACTGGACCGTTTTTAAAAAAGGTATATTTTTTAGTTTTTTTGGAGATATTTTCAATTTTTTCGAGGTCAATATTTCCAATATGGGTATCACATGATAAGGTTTTCGAGACGCGTTCATCGGTATATAGATCATATCTAAGCATATATGTATATAAAATATGAAATTTTTGTTGGGTTTTCTATTAAAATGAGTTTATTAGAAAATCAAATCAACAATGAAAATAACAGGTCACTCAAAGTTTCAAAAATTTATTTATGAGTTTGACAAAAATGCATCTAAAGAATTTGCTACAAAAAATATTTTCTGCTGAAAATTTAGATAAAACTAAACCACCATTTGTTTTCTATGAGAGCACAAAATAAAAAAATTCTAGTTAACTCATTTTAATACAAAACCTATAAAAAATTACATATTTTATTTAATATCACAACAGTTAGGACGTTCTGAAAAACCATATCATGTGATACCCATTTTGGATATATTGACCTGGAAAAAATGAAAATATCTTCAAAAAACTAAAAAATTTACCTTTTTAAAAATGTTCCAGCTCTGAATGGGGTTAACGCCAGACCAGAAATAGTTTGGGAATCGCTATAAAACGAACCAACAAATTTTATTTAATTTTTTTTTTCAAATTAACAATAATAAGAAACTTCACGCACAAAAAATGTAGTATAAGAAAAAAGAAATCAAAATTCAAAGAAAAAGTAAAATTAGAAATGAAAAGATTTTTGATTTAATTTAACAAACATTATTGTTGAAATTTTATCGTCAGCTAATTTACATCTCTGGTCATCTAGAATTTGACGCAACGTTGAAAAAGCTCTTTTTGTGGTTACTTGATCCGCCGGAACAGCATGAACAATTGATGCCAACTGCTTTAAAAACGGAGGGTGAATTTATTTTGATGCCAGCAGCTTAGCAAGTTAATATCGACATCTTCCTTTCTCGGTTTAAAATTTTCAATTTCAGCATAAGCGGCCATAATTTCACGAAAAGTTTCGTTATCTGACTCATCTTCTGAAGAAGTATCTACTTCTAATTGAAACAAGGATTCTCTTAGCAAAGATAAGGTACTTTGATTAGTAGATTCATCGAATGGTATCGAGCAAGATGAGCCATTGTTTCCATAACACTTTTCACTTTACTTTAGCTTTTCATTTATGAAATTATGTTATAAAAAAATAAAAAACAAATGTTTGAGTAAAAATGAACACATGCGCCCATCTCTGGTATTAATTTTACTTTAACACTTCTGTGACGTGTTTTTGTAAAAAAAAAAAAACAACAATAAAGCAATAACGTCATGTAGTGATTTTTATAAAAATGTTGTTCCAAAATGTCCATAATGAAAAAAATTTTAATTTTCGAATAATCGATTTAACTTTTAAAATCCAATTTTTAAAAACTTCATTAAAAAATAATAGTTATGCTCAACATTTTTTCTATTTAGTTATTCATTACTATTATAAAACAATAAAAAATATATTTACTGGATAATAATGACCCAATTATTATTTGTTAACTTGTTCATAATAATTATCAATCAATTTTTATTAATAATTATTAAAAATCGCCAAATTTTTCGAGTCTAAACATTTTGATAACAGTTATTTTGGGTCCTTGAAATAAATACTAAACGAGTTGCAACAATATTTTTTGAAAATTAAGAAAAACTATAAAGCGGAAAATACACTTAAATAAAAGATTTCAAGTAGTTAAATTTTAAATAATTGAAGTAAACGAATGACACTGAAAAAAAATCGTTAAGTATAGTAATTTATATTGAATAATTGTTGGAAAACTTAAAATAAATATTTTTCAGTTTTAAATTATTTGCACTGAAATATTTTTGATTAAACGGCAAAATATTAATGAAATAATTTTATAATTTTATAACCCTTCTAGGTTGCATTTTTATTTTAATTATATAAAAAATAAACTTAAAAAAGTGCAACATTTGATGTTAGGAAAATAATGATTAACAGTTTACCTTAAATATGCAATTAGACCGAATGGCTGCGCCTTGAATTATTCGCATGTTAAGTAATTGAAATAAAGTTTCCCTTTTTTACTTTTGATTCGAAAATAAAACATGGAGGAAAACTATAGTCGGTCTAGACCGACTATACGAAACCCTATACCATGCGTTTAGAGACCCTGTCTCTTAGGTCCAACTAATTAGGTATAGAAAATAACCCTAAACCAAATATGGAGTGTCATTGTTTTTATTTTTTGGCTGCAGATGTGGTAAAGTTTGTAAAATCACTTATATTTTATAAAAACATATACAAACCAAATTTGAGAAAAATCTGTGCAATATTTTTGTTTTTTGGTAGATTTAAGTGAAGATCAGGAAGCAGCTTTATATGACTCAGAACTGTCCAATAGTGTTTATTTTTGGATCGCTTATAACTGGACGTAAAAAACATACCCAAACCCAATCTGACTGAGATCTATAGAATTATTTGGATATTATGACAATTTAAGTAGATCCCATAGGGGTCATTTGTATGGGGACTAGGTCTGAACATGAAGCGATTTTCACCAATTTCAACAAGGTTTATTCTACGGCCGATAAAACTCACACACTAAATTTCACATAATATATTGATAATTACGACCTGTAGTTTGATTACAAGGTTTACACAGACAAATGGACGGATGGAAATCTCTGAATCGACTCAGAAAGTGATTCTGAGTCGATCGGTATAATAACAGATGGGTCTAGGTCAAATATTTTAGGTAGTTACAAACATCAGACAAACAAAGTCATTATACCTTAACCAATTAGCGGTATAGGGTAGAAATATATAAAACGGGCAATTGTCTGAAAAGCAATTATTTTTTTTTATTAAATAAGGAATTCATTTGGATTCTTCTCTTCTAATTCTTGCAAATTCGTATTTGCGCCATAGATTATCTAACCCATGAAAAAGGGTTTTTATTAAAACTTTTTCTTTCCTTATGCATAGCTTTGAAAATCTCCGTGACCTGACTATTTTAAAATTAAGTCTATCGACCAAGTTTCAGATCAATCGGATAAGGGGAAATGGGTTTTAACACTCCGTGACTGTGCGTGACTATGTGTAACTGTGAGTAACTATGTCGAAGTTAATCTTTCTTTACAGCAAGTATATCGACCAAGTTTCAGTTTGATTAGATGAGGGAAAATCCGTTTTAAATCTCTCCGTGACTGAGCGTGACTAAGTCAAAATTAATTTTTTTTCACTGCAAGTGTATGGACCAAGTTTCAGATCGATCGGATGAAGGAAAATGACATTTAGATCATTCCGTGACTATGCATGACAACCCCAAAATTAATCTTTAGTTACAACAACACTATGGGCCAAGTTTCAGATCAATTGCATTAGGGGGAATGGGGTTGCCCCAAGACAGACAGACAGACAGAGAGTGTGAGTTAAAAGACAGAGTTTAAAAATAGAAAATTTTCATTTTGTTTATTTGTAAAATTAAATAATTAAATATGTTGAAGTCTTTTTAAGTTGTTTTTTTTTTTTGAATTTAATGAATTCTATAATAAATTCCAATACCAAATCGGTTGTGGTTGCCGAATTATACTGTAGCTCTTTCGAACAGATTTCATCTTGCTATGAGTCTTTAAGAATTGGCCCAATATATTTTTCGTCGCTAAAAGTAAATTGTAAAAAGAGTACACTAAAAAATATGTTCTCATAATTAGATGTACTATTTAAATTATTTAAAACTGTCTGTTCCTGATTAGAGTTAAATACACTAACAGGTTTTTAGTAAGTTAAAATAAAACCTTTTTTTCATACAAAACCTTTACATTATGTAAGAGATTACTGGCACATAGTGCACGGTTCATTATCGGTTGTGTACAAAATCATGACGATTTCGTATTAAGTTATTAAATGCAATAATTTTAATAATATATACATTTCTCAATAAGACACGTGGATTTATAAAAATTAAGACTCTATTATAAATTAAAAATATTTTAATGAATAAAAAGAAATACAAATATATGTAAGGTTTTCTCTTAACAGGGGGTCGTCGAGTTAATACTGCTCAAAACTACTGAGTATTGACGTAGAGTGTATCAGAATCCAAGCTCAATGTTCATTTACAATTTTAAAGCTACTCATCACAAGCAGAATTAAAAATGCCACAATTTAATTATACAATACAAATCAACCGTCCTGCCTGGTTGGCTTTTGAAACAACTAACAAACACACATGTGAGTGGTGTAATGCAGTGGTCTTTGAGTTGTTGTGCAGCATTGACTTAAAGTTTGTTGTTAATGTGATGGCGGCAACAAATGCCACAATTATTAAGAAACTTTAAATGCAAAAAAAAAAAAGTTTATTAATGACAACTTATATAGTATGTGAATTAAGAAAATTCACGTATTCCAGAAATATATCGACCACATACAACGTGTCAGACGTCGTGTACAAACAAACAAGTAATCGGTAGATAGAGAGAAGAAATGACTAACTTAAGGACTAACTGTCTGTCTGACTGACTTAGTTTAAAAGCAAATGTACCGCACATAAATTAGCGTGTCTACTGGCATGAATTAAATGAAATATTTTATTTGAGAATAAAATGCAAAATATATTTCCATTATAGAATAACAAAATGCAAAGAAATATTACGGATATTTAATACATGTTTTCTTTCAAGTATAAAGTTGGATTGCACAAGCGAGCAGAAAATTGTTTTGAACTTTGGACTAAATGTTGTAGTTCAATTATGGTCTGATTTCTAAAGAAATATCTATAAAATTCTGTGTGAACAAAAGTTTAGATGGATTGCAATGGAACGGCCTTATAATACCCTAAAACATACTACTGTCAAGACATAGATAAATTGAATAACAAACTTAATTTTTAACAAGTAAGAAAATTATTGTCGGTCTAGGCCGATTCTATGATACCCTATACCATGCGTTTAGAGACCCTATCTCATAGGCCCAACTAACTGGACATAGAAAATAAGCATAAACCAAATTTGAGTAGGATTTTTATTAATTTTTTTGGCTGCAGATATGAAAAAGTTCATATCGGATGCCGATCCTGACTATGTTTGGTAAAGTGTCTTGTATTTTGCAAAAATATATATAAATAAAATTTGAGAAGAATCAGTGCAATATTTTTGTTTTTTGATAGATTTAAGTGAAGATCGAGAAGCAGCTCTATATGGGGCCCATGACTCAGAGTTGTCCCATAGGGATCATTTTTGAACAGCTCATTAATGGACGTAATAAATACATACAAACCCATTTGACTAAGATCTATACGACAATTTGGATCTTATGGCAATTTATGTCGATTATATAGGGGTCATTTGTATGGGGGCTAGGTCTGAACATGGACCGATTCTCACCAATTTCAATAGTGTTCATCGCGTGGCCGATGAAAGCTTATATACCAAATCAGTTAGTGATTCTGATTCGATCGGTATAATAAAAGATGGGTCTAGGTTAAATATTTTTGGTAGTTACAAACAGCAGAACAAAGTCATAGTATCCCAACCACATAGTGGTATAGGGTATAAAGATGCATATACATTATAGTACGAATTTCGGGAAAGATTCTGAAGTTCAACTCTAATCAGTTTAATACAACACTCTGTTCATATTTCAATTGATGATTTATATTAGTAATATACCTCGATGAACCAAATTTGGAGTCGATATTTATTTATACTTATAAAAATACTTATCACAGATTGATGGTGTAGGGTATAAGAACACAACAAAAATAAATAAGTTGTGGAACACCAACAAATGGCCAGACTGGTTGTTTGCTATTCAATTTGAACATTGACATTCGTTCCTATAAAATACGTGTGTTTATTTTTAAGCTTCTTGTCATTACTGTCAACGACTGTTTGTCACATCGATGGCTTAATAAATATTTTAATTTAATGTACTGCATTCTATAAGTACATTTTACTTACTGTCGTCTGTATTGGCATTATTTTCGGCATTACGTATAACATTATATGTAAGTATATGTAATAATTTAGATACATATGTGCGTACATATGATTTGGTATTTGAAGCGATGATCGAAATGGGATATGGTCGATGATAATGCAGACAATGGCAGTGTCGGCGACGACGACGCAGACAGTTTCTCAATATTCTTAAGTAAGTAATAACAAAGCTTTTTTGTATGAATTTACTACTAGAACGTTTAAAACAATTACACACAAATACTATTATTGATGCACTCGTACATCTCTAGCTTGTTTTACGGAGTTTGTTGGCAACCACTTATTGGCCATTGAGAAAAATTTCATTTTGTTTTTTTTTGTGAAAATCAATTTGCGACTTCAAAATATAATTTTAACATCGAGATGACAGTAAGATCTGATTGATAAAAACAATTTTTAAAACTAATCACCATAAACCGAAACTATTAACTGAACCGCAATATGAGAGATAGGTGTTTAAGAATAATAATTTTTGAATGACAGTGTTCCTTTATCGATTTCGTGTTGATTTATGACTTTTAGTGTCATTTCTACAATTTGTCACATAAATTATTGTGATGTTAATTGGAAAAGAAATGAATGCAAAGCTACAGTTAAATTATTATTTTTATATAAAATAGAAATATTTAATGAATTATGATCGATGGCATGTATAAGCAATTAAATAAATATCAACAACAACAAATATATTAAATTAATATTATTCATAATGAAAGTTAACGTTGACTTCCAAATATGAAAAATTTCATTTAAATATTTTTAATAAAATGGACATTTAACTTACAGTACAACACACCAACACATTGAATGATTTATGTCAATAAAAGTGTGTTCTTCGTTCAATAAATATAATTGAACTGTGAGGCAAATGTTGTTCTTAATGAAAGAAAAATTAGTCAAAAATATTTTATAGAAAAAGTTCAATGACACTCCATTTAAAAAGATCCATTATATTTTATGTACATGTTTTTTTTAGAAAAAAATATTCATTATTTATATTCGTTCACAATACCAATCAATTTCGCAATTTATTAAAGCGTTTTTATACCATATACCACTATTTGGTATGACTTTGTGCTGCTGTTTGCAACTACCAAAAATATTTGACCTAGACCCATCTTTTATTATACCAATCGACTAAGAATCACTTTCTGAAGATAAATGCTATTGAAATTGGTGAAATTCAGTCCATGTTCCGACCTAGTCCCCATACAAATGAAATCGACATAAATTGCCATAAGATCCAAATTATCATATAGATCTCAGTGAAATTGGGTTTGTATGTGTTTATTATATCCATTAATCAGTAGTCCAAAAATAATCGCTATAGGACAATTCTTAGTCATAGGCCCCATATAGAGCTGCTTCCCAATCTTCACTTAAATCTATTAAAAAAAACAAACATATTGCACAGGTTTTTCTCAAATTTGGTTTTTATATATATTTTTTCAAAATATAAATGACTTTACCAAATATGGTCAGGATCGGGTTATTTTTCGACCTACTCCCCATATAAATATAGTAACCGATATGAACTTTTTCATATCTGCAGCCAAAAATATTAAAAATAATTCCCCTCAAATTTGGTTTGTGTTTATTTTCTATATCCAATTAGTTGAACCGAAGCGATAGGGTCTCTAAACCATGGTATAGGGTATCGTATAGTCGGTCTAGACCGACTATAACTTTCTTACTTGTTTTTATTAGATTATTATTTTAGCAGTGTTTTTTCCTTTTTGAAAATCATAAATACGAAAAATTTAATTGTGGTCTCTTTTACGTAAAATAGTTATGATTTTCTGCTTATTGTGAAATTTTGGGGGAAAAAAAATTGGTGGTAGCAAATAAGATTAATGTTAACAAAGTTCAATGCCAAAAATACTAAGTATGTATACGGGAAACACACAAACATTGGATATAAAAAATAATACTCCGGCGAAAAAACTAATATTCACAAAAAATATATTATAAAAAATATACTTTGAACCCTAAAATTTGCATGAAACACAAATATTAATATCTCAGTGCAGTTTTTACTGTCGGCTCTGGTTTACAAAATTTTAGATATCCAAAAAATCGAAACTGCTTTACAAACAGTATATGACAAATATTTCAAATCTTTTTCTTGAATGTTTTCTAAATTTCGTTTTCAATGACCTAGACGTACATAGTTAGATTCACATTTAGAAAAAGATAATGCATTATATGATAGAAAAAAGGGAAAACCATGACTTTTCCACTTAAAAAGATGTTAGTAAATTCTTACTAAATGCCCAGTTTCAAACAAAATGACATTGAGTTTTAATTACCCAAATCTTCAATATGTAACTCTTTTTCAACACCATCTATTTTCATTTAACAAATAGCAACAACAAACCATAGAAACATACTGTTAAAAACACTTTCTATTTCAATTTTTTATGCCACACGAAAAAAGAGTTGAAAGATTTTACTGTAAAACAACAAAACCAAAAGATAAAAAAAACAACCCAGACAAATATTATTATGACTGGTCATTACTTTCAATGCCAAATTGATGTTTTCTAAGATCAGGACAGTAGAAATATTTAACACTTTACTATTTATTTTACATGCATGCAACAACTCAAAAACGGAACAGCCAACCGACATTTTACAACGGCTGTAAAATGACTAAATGACCGTCATAAAACAATACAAGAAGCCCGTTTATACAACGTACAACGAATGAAAAATAAACAGACCTACTTTCATTATCATTTCGCCGAGCCTTCTTTTTTTTGCAAGCAGCATGTTGAGAAATAGCCAACTTAGTGTGTATTTAAAAC
This sequence comes from Cordilura impudica, assembly GCA_963682025.1. NCBI lineage: Eukaryota > Metazoa > Arthropoda > Insecta > Diptera > Scathophagidae > Cordilura > Cordilura impudica. The sequence continues at coordinate 197,474,833 of OY821517.1, read as the reverse complement.
CGTAGTGTAGGGGTCAATGACAGTAATAAAAGATGAACACATATGAAAAGAAAATTATTTTTTCATACCGAATGTACGTAAACCTCAACTGAACAAAAATTGTTGAAGGACGTAATGGCTGTTGGCGAGTGTGTGTGGTTGTATAAGTCAGAGTTTCAAGGAATGAATAGTTGGTTAGAATAAATTTGTTGTGGAAAATGTAACGGTTACCAATCGAATTATTTATTTAATCAATCATTCAATTATTTGTAACGCCAACCAAATTGTCGCAATAAAATAATATTTGTTTTATTGGTTCTAAAATCAACTACACCTGGTCTAATTGTATTTCAGAAAACATCTATTGACTTTCAGAAATATACATGTATACAATGTATTTCAGAAATCATCAAATGCATTTCAGGAAGTATTAAATGTATTTCCGAAACACCAATTGCATTTCAGAAAACATTAAATGTATTTCAGAAAACATCAAACGTGTTTCTGAAATTATCAAATGTATTTCAGAAAACATTAAATGTATATCAAAAATTATCAAATGCATTTCAAAAAGAATCAAATGTATTTTAGAAAACATCAAATGTATTTTAGATGGTAATTGAATTACAGAATTAAAAAGTAGTTTACCCTACAATAACGAAAAACTACTATTAATTCTATTAATGATTTGTAGTCACAGAAAATGCTTGCCAATATATTGACTTGTGTTTTGCACACTCTTATTATTAAGAAGATGAGGACTTAATATTTTAATCAGCTACTACAAAAAAACCAGGACAGTAATCGGGAATAAAGTTTTGGCCGCATCGTGGCACCCGTTTTTGAAGTTATCATTTTGAGAAAACATGTTTATGGTCTACAAGAAATTTTACAAGTCCAGTGTAATACTCAAAGTACAAGTTTTTGTATAGCGCTCTGACCGTTTTTCTGAAATTCAACTGATATTTTTTTTTTTTAATTCAATTGAAATTTTCTGCAATTTAATTTGTATTTTCTGAAATACATTTGATACTTTCTGAAACACATTGAAAATTTCTGAAATACAATTGATACTTTCTGCAAAACAACTGATATTTTCTGAAAATCAATTGTATTCTGAAATGCACTTGGGAAATATGTAGTAAATAAATTAAATCTTTACAAATAAGTCAATAAAATAATATCTTCTTTTTCTATTTGTGTAAGAATAGTAATTCAGCCGATGGTTTGACATAAATTTTGTACTTTTATTCGCAATTATAACCGACTGTTTGTAAGTTGACAGTTTACATCAGCATCACAATCTCTGCCTATCGACTTAGAAATTCTTACTTAATATAACACGATTTTTTTAAGTATCAAATAAAAATATATTAAATTTTTTAATTTTTTATTTGAATTTATGGTGTAAATTCATGCGAGTGCTCTACAAATATTGCGAGTGTATGAAACATTTTAATGCTGTTAAAAAAATTGATAAATTTTATTTCTTTTAAATCAACCCGTTTTTTATCTTAACAATAGAATTTAAATATAGTTTCTTAAAGATTCATTTGGCCCTGCTGGTATTTAAGAATAAGTTTTTAAATGTTAAAATAAGTTTTTAAATGTTAAAATAAAACAAATTCATATTTTCATTCTTTTTTGAAGATACGAATAGTGTTGGACTATTTATTTCATATACACGTTATAGCATAACATTTGAAGAATCTTTGAAAAAATTTTCAATTAAAAATTTTAATAAATAAGTCCGTGACAGCGAATCTCCGGAGGCGTTGTTGTACTGCGGTAAACATCATAACTAGTTAACGGATCATGTGAAATAAAAAAAAAATCGAAATGCGTTTAAAATGTGACATGTTTCCCGAGATAATCACAAAGAGTTTTTTTATTTTTGGCAGCATTTTGGAGTGAAAAATACGATTTTTGCTATAAAATTTCGGGAATTTGTTGTTAAAAAATGGGGAAGAGAATTGAAAATACAAAAAACTCTTCGTGGTTACCTGACGATTTATGTGTGGATATAGTGTGTAAATTTCCAAAAGAATCGGTGAAGCAGATCTTGAGTTATGACGTTCACGAACTTCGAACATTTATTTGTGAAAAAATCGATTTCAAGTTTTTTAAAAACTGATTTATATACGATATATCGTATGAGGCCGGTCGCTGGAAACGCTGTATCTTCTTAAGTTTTGCTCCGATTTACTTGAAATTTTGACTCAACACTTTTCGATATATGGTACATTTAGAAAACGAAATGCAAAAAAAAACCTTACCCCCCCTTAAATCAACATTTTTTTTGTGGTTCCATGTAATTCGCTCTTAACCCAAATATGCTCAATTATAGTAAATTAAACCAAACTGGTAAAAAAAAAGTTTTAATTTCAACAAATCTATGATCTCTACAAGTTTAATTTCTCATTTCGAACAGTATAGAATTTTTTTTTTGTTTCATGTCCAGTTTCCAATTCTGTTATTTTTGGCTGGCCACATTACATTCTTCTTAGACGTTTTGCTTCATGTCTTATTTATTGAAATTTAAAAATCAGGATAATAAAGCATAAATACGTCATGCTTTTTAAGGAATGGAATGAATCCTTTTTCGCAAGCATTCTTAATGTGCAAATCGGTATTAACCCTATTTTGGTTTTTTTTTATGTTTTAAATTATTTATGGAATTTCCTCTGTTATCTTACAACAGGCAGCATTCGTATTTTTTTGAGCAAGTTCTTTTGAATAGATATTTTACTTGAAGTTTCAATCCGATAACTTATTAACTATGTACGATTTTGGTCCTGCTTCCCTTTTCACTTTTCTTATGGTAGGCGACGAGTAATTGGTTTCTTGAGCTGTTTTTCCCTCGAAATATTCGTATTTTTCTACCAAGTGCCAATATTTCGCTAGCTAGCTTTGCCCCTCCCTAAGTTCTATTAACAGCAATAATTTTAGAATTTGTATAATTTTATATTTTTACGGTATAATGACTTTGTGCTGAAGTTTGTAACTACCAAAAATATTTGACCGACCTTTTATTATACCGTTCGACTCAGAATCATTTTCTAAGTCGATTAAGCGTTGTCCGTCCATCCGTCTATCTGTGTGTATAGTAAACCTTGTAATTGAACTACAGGTCGCAAATATGCATAAATTTCGATCAAATTTAGTACGTAAGCTTATACCGGCTATAGGATGAACCGTATTGAAATTGGTGAAAACCGGTTCATGTTAAGACCTAGTCCCCATACAAATGACCCCTGTCAGATCAACTTAAATTATCATAATATTCAAGTTATCATATAGATGTGTGGGGGAGTGTTTGTTTTTTACATCAATTTATCACTCACAGTCCCATATAAAGTTGCTTCCTGATCTTCACTTAAATCTCTCAAAAAACAAAAATATTCCACAGATTTTTCTCAATTTTGGTTTGTATATATTTTTGCAAAATATAAATGACTTTGCCAAACATGATCAGGATCGGTAATTTTTTCGACCTAGTCCCCACAAAAATATAGCATCCGATATGAACTTTTTCATATTCAAGGAAAACAAATTAATAAAAATGCCACTAAAATTAGGTTTATGCTTATTTTCAATATCCAATTAGTTGGGCCTAAGAGATATGATTTCTATACGCATGGTATAGAGTATCATATAGTCGGTCAAAACCAACTATAATTTTCGTACTTGTTTTAATTGGAATTTGATAACTATATTTTTAAGTAATCCAGAATATTATATGCCGAGACTCTTTTGCCTCATAAGCGATCCTTTCACGTAGTTTTCGTTCACATTTTATTTCAGAGAAAACTAATTATTAAATCTAGTTAATAAATTAAAAACACATTCCATTATATTTTTAATATGATTACACAAATTTAATAAATTCAATTGTGTAAACTTTCTCAAGTCAAAATATGTCCCAAAATTCACTCCAGATTTTAATTTGCCGCCATTGGTGCAGTAACAGTATAAAATAATGAGTTGTTCCATACATACCCCTGTCCTTTGTACTGCACGATTCTATGAAAAAAATTACAATATATAGAAACAAAATTTTGTTTTCTGTTTAATTGTTTATTTATTATTTATTAATTTTAATAATTTTTTTTTAATAATATCACATTGGTACCGAAGTCCGATAAGACTTCCAAATTATCCCATCATCATTACACTTAAAAAATATTTTTCTCCTGCTGGAAATAATTTTCGAATCATGAGTTTAGTAAACAATAGATGGATCGCTACAAATTTTTTTTTTTTATATTGGTTGACCTCAATGTTATACATATATTTGCACATTGTTCATAATTAAATATTTATTATGGTTTTAATACTAATTTTAAACATTGCAGGTTATTTAAAAATGATTTAAATATTTTCAGTTATAAATCTGCAATACAAGTATTGAAGTACTTTAAAATAAATAAGTTTTTTCATTAAATAAAAAAGACAAAGTCACAGCATTAAAAAATTTTAATTATTTAATTATTTAATTTTTGATGTGTAAACATCTACACGCGCAGGGGGTAAATTTCTAATTCACAATACAATCACAAAAACAGCGTAATATGTGAACGTAAGATCTTACGCGTAACATGTAAGCATTAGAACAATTCGGTGTGACATGATTGTTTGGTGAAAAAATTATGATATGTAATAACCAGATGTTTACACATCTCCCCTGTGATCGGACTCACTTGATTTTTTTTATTCTAAAGATTGTTTTATTCAATGCTTAATGTGCCAATCATACACATTATAACAATAATGAAAGTATTCTTAATCAAAATTTGATTAGAGAAATAAGTCTTTCTTAACTCTGCTATTTGTTGATATTAATTTTATGTCTCTCCCTCTCTCCTCTTTACCCAATTTTTAAGAATTTAACAGCCCAAATAACTGTTTCAATTGTAATAAAAAAAAATCAGCTATCGCAGCAACATCCTCATATTGTTGATTTTTTTACTTTTGAAGAAGAAACTCTATTTGCGGCCTTCTCGCTGATCGCTAAACTATTACATATCCATTTCTTTACGGTTGTAACGTTTTGAAGGTTGTTTTTATTGGCGTTGTTGCTATTTGATGTTCCTCAACATACTTAAGGTTGCTGTTGTTGTTGTTGTTGTTGTTGTTATTGCTATTGTTAGATTTAATTTTATGAACTTTTCGCAGACATCAGTGTGTTGTAGTTGGCTTAGTTCGTTCCACACAAAATTTTTTTATTTTTATTTTGTGGTCATAAAAAAGTGAGAGCCATTAAATTTTTTATGTTGTCAAGGCCGTCTTACAGAATTTTACATTTTCCGTTGCAGCTTGCTATTGCTGCGAAAAGAAAAGCAATTATCATTTAATAAAATTACGTTTACTTTCGTTACAGATTGACCCGATTACAACTCAAGGTTAATGAACTATAGCTCTAAAATATCCATAATTTTTTTAGTGTTTTTTTATATTTTTGCTTTTGAGCATACTTTTACATATTATATTAAAAAAATCCCTTAAATAAAACAAATATGTTTCTTATAACCGATATAGAGATTTCGTTCCATTTCCATCGAATCGATTTTGACTAAACTTCAAAATTAACTGTTTTCCTCAAATACTTAATAAAAAAATAAATTTTAAATAATAAAATAAATAAATAATGTAACCCATAAAAACAAAAACTCTTTTTTCCTTATGCATATGAGTTTCGAATCCCTCCGTGACTGTGAGTGACTTTGCCTGACTATTTGAAAATTAATCTTTGGTCACAACAAGTCTATGGACAAAGTTTCAGATCGATCGGATGAGGGTAAATGGGGTTTAAATCACTCCGTGATTGTGCGTGACTGTGACAACAAGTCTAAAACAAAGTTTCAGATCGATCGGATGAGGGGAAATAACATTTATATCTCTCCGTGACTGTGCGTGACTATGTCAAAGTTAATCCTTTTTCACAGCAAGTCTATCGACCAAGTTTCAGATCAATCGGACAAGGGGAAATGGGTTTTAAGTCACTCTGTGACTGAGCGTGACTATGCGTGACTATGTCGAAGTTAATCTGTCATACAGCAAGTATATCGACCAAGTTACAGATTGATTGGATGTTTAAATCAATCCGTGACTGTGCGTGACTGTGCGTGACTAAGTCAAAGTTAATGTTTTTTTCACAGCCATGTGTATGGATTAGATAAGGGTATATGACATTTAGATCACTTCGTGACTGTGCGTGACTACCCCAAAATTAATCTGTAGTCACAACTAGACTATGGGCGTAGTTTCAGATCAATTGGATAAGGGGAATGGGGTTGCCCCACGACAGACAGACAGACAGACAGAGAGTATGAGTTAAAAGATAGAGTTTAAAAATAAATAAAAAATGAAATAATGTATAAATAGATAATAAAATAATAAATAGAAATATATATCTTAATACTGTTATAGAATAAAAAATATCCATTATTTGAAATCTTCAAGAAATAATAAAATTATAGGAGTTTGTGATGTATTTCTACGTAAATGCAACTTTGAGTATTTTTTTATTGAAGCTCTTTTTGGGTGATGAATATATAAATATGTATGTATTAGGAATAGCAAACGGGATCGGTATTTTGTTATTACTGTACAGAGGGTATATACGAGAATTAGTTTACCATTCCGTTAGTAGCGCATCGAAAAATGAATTTGTGAACCCATAAAACATGTATATTTTAAATTCTTATAACAACTCGAGTCGATATAGCGATGTCCACCCGTCTATCCGCCTGTCTGTTAAAATCACGCTCTTTATTAAAAACCATTAACTTTTAATTTCTTTAGTTTATAATATATATTTTGTATTTTGTTATATATTACATATTTTTATTATGTAGAAAATAAAGAAAAACATAACAAAAATTCCTGAAAACTTTAATTTTTTGCATGTTGTTTTTTCAAGTTGATTTTATTGAACTTCTACACTTATCGATAGCATCATTTAATTTAAACTTATATTTCAATTTTATGAGATATCAAACATTCTAAAACGTTATCATATCATCATAATTAGATTTAATATTCGAATAAAAGGTTAAAATTAAAAATAAGAAAATATTTTTAAAATTTCGGCATTCGGTAGTAAGTATAATATTTAAGGAGAATACAATTTTGACCCAACAGGATTAGTGGGGGTAGCATTTATTATAATAGCTTAATATACCATCGCATCTCATTAGTGTCACATCCCATACAAAATTAATATTCAAATCATCAATCTGGGGACCTCATATTACTAAATAATGTCATAGAAAAAAATTGTTGGTAATATAAATGGAATATTTTAAATCCACACAAAAACTATTTATTTCCATAACGTAGACTAGGGCGAAACGTTCGATGGTATCCGCTGGAATATTATACCTAAATTTATTATTAAGTATCACTTATTTCTTAACAATTTTCTGTTTTCTCCAATCTCATCCTAACTTCTTAACCAGTCTTCCTCACGCCAAAACATTGAACAATAATAAAGGGCTGGTTTAACTAAAAAAACGAATAAATTAAGAAAACCAAAATTTAATTTACTTAAGTTTCATACATTTTGTGTAGCTGCTTTTGATTTAAAATCAAGATGCTTCATTTTCCACATTCAATGATCAATCAATGATTGTACAGTATCATTCAAAACACCTTCCAGCTGGCAAAATCTGTTTGTCCATATTGTGATTTGAATCGATGAATATTAGGGTGGCGTTTATTTGAAAGTATAAGGCAACGATATTTGAAAAACTAACAAAAAAAAAAAAAAAATACCAATCGGAAATTTTAAAAAATGCCACTATTTTATGAAGTTAATTCCCATACTGTCTAGCGAAATACCGTTAGATGAAAGGAATTGCTGGGAGTTTCTTTAAAATTTGTATTGCTGCTTTGAGCAAATGGGTGCAATACTTATTTAAGATATTTCCCATACAACAAGATTTACAAACTTCTAATTAAAGTATAATAAGCTTTGAAGCAGGAGGCAAAAAATTTCCGAGAATTATTTTGTTTCCAGTTACCCATTAGCGGGAATTTTCGGACGTGTCCCGAGTATTAAAAACTGCGAAAAAAAATTAATTAAGAAAATAGTATTAAAAAAGAGAAAACTAATAATAATTTTTATGTTTCATACAACTGCAAGAATACCAAATCTGAATAAGTTGGTTCACAGCAATAAAACGCACCTCAATCTAAAGTGAAATGGTTTTCTCTATTAAAGAAAACTTTGAAAATAAGACAAAGCATCGTCTTTCTATAAAGCTGTTAATGAATTAAGAATATAATTTCAATGAAGGGAATAGGATCTCTTTAATTAAATAAAAAAAAAATAGTTAAAAATTATTCAGGCTCAACATTATATGTTTCAACTTAAATTAAAACAAAAACATTTGCGTATTTGCTTAAAAAAATTTATTCAAAATTTTCTTAAAATCTTTTTTTTATGAAACTATCAAAGGGCAATACTGATTTGATGGAGATATATGCGCTTAATTCAAATATCGTTACTCTTTCTGTGGTTAGCTCTAGTTTTCGAGATAGAGCGCAAACTTTCCACGTATAACAATTGTATTTTAAAAACTTTAACCGTTGCTAACCATCCATATTTAATAAAAGGTAGATCGATATCAAAGAATCGATATCAAGTCTCCGATTCAGTTGAAATTTTCATACAAGCCCGTTCCTAATACATTTTGAGAAATTGCACTCAAATTCTATGTAAGCGTATTTTACACAGTCTTTTGCAAATCTCTTATTTTCCTATTTCTAGGAAGGTGGAAGGGCGAATGTACTTAACTATAGGCGAACAACAAAGCTAAGTGTTATGCCTAACTTAAAGGAGTTACTTGTTACAGATTATTTCTCATATCAACTGAAGTCTACTTTGTCTTAATTTCAACATGGCTTTTTGAAATCAATATCAACAGTTACTAGTCTTCTAGTCTTCTAGAATTCACGATTCATGTTTTAAAATGTGGAAAAGACGGATATGATATACACTGATTTTAGTCAGGCTTTTGATAGGGTGGGTCATAATATTTTTCTTCTCAAGCTAAGAATAATTTGCATACTTGAATCTATTATTTTGTGGAATGACTCGACTCCATTAGTCATATTAGTATGATTGTTAATAACGCAAACTCTACTCTTGGGTTCGTTAAATGATGGGCTAAGAAATTTTCTGATCAATATGCTACTAAATAGCTTAATTCGGCTCTTGTAGGATCTATTATGGAATATGCATAAGGTGGAATCCAGGTTTATTATCAGGTTTACACCAATGCAATTGAGTCTATGCAGAAAAATTTTTACTATTTTGTCTGATCTATGACACAAAATTTACTGAGACCTTGATGTGTACGCGTTCTTCGTGTTAAGGAGATGTGCCCTGTCGGTCGGCTAGGGTATAAAAGAAAAACTTTGTTATATTTGTGAGTCTTAATTCACCAACAAAAAAACTATTACTTTTTCAAAGTAATTTTTAGAAAAAGATAAATTTACCATATTTATATCTTACCAATGAGCGTCATTTGCCAATTAGCTAAAGTTTTAAAACACGATTTAGACTTAATAACCACCAGATTTCACAAAGACAAGATATGCCACACCTAGCTCACAGAAAAATTTTTGTTTTAGATTGTACGAATATGAGCTAAAGCTGCTAGAAAAAAACTAAACTAATTAAATTGTTTAACAAAATAGAGGCTCTCAATTAAGTTATGTTTAATTATAGCGATAGCGAGCTGACGAAATTTGCAGTCATCAAATGTCAAGTCAATGTCAAAATGCCCATTATGAGAGGCTGATTTAGTAATTTGAATATGTAAACTTGAATTGTCTGATGCGATTTCATTGAAAAAATTTGACTTTTTTAAATTTTGTTTTTTGGGAAAAAAAATTAATAAACTTTTAAAATAAATATGTTCTTTACTAAATCTAGGATACTTCAAATATTATCAGCGCTTAAATTCGTGAAAATATTTACAACTCTATGCATTTCAAAAATTATAGATAACAATAAGTTTTTCTGAAAATATCTCTTTATGAGAGGGCTACAAAAATAAACTTTTTCCATTAAAATAATTTTTTGAAAAAGTTTTGAGAACAAACTTAGTTCGGGAACCAAAAAAAAAAGCCGGGAATATCCTAACTACATATAGGAGTTTTACATTATTGTGAAATATTTTTACAAATTAAAAAAATTTTGTATTAAAAACAAGTAGAATTAGTGAAATGAGTTGGAAATAAAGCTAAATCACTTGGAAACCAAAAAAGATATGAGTGATCTTGTATATAGAAAGTTTAAAATTTGTAGGTATTCCTACATTTGTTAAAAATTTTACAACTTTATTTAGTTCAAAAATTATAGGTAACATTAATTTTCTCTCAAAATATGTTCATACGACAGCTACAAATTATAAAACATTACTGAAAAATATATGCCACCCATTTATTGGATTTAAAATGTTTATTTTTGTGCACATTTCATTTTTACAAAATAAAATAAAATAACAAGTGGTATGAATTGTATGAGTAGAAAGAAAATAAAACATTCAGACAAATGAATCGCATGTTGAAAATCATTTCACAAAATGGCAAATAATTTCGCTAACCATATGAATGTTGTATTTTTTTTCTTTCATCATTCTCTAAAGTTGAGTAAAATCTCATCAGATTATTGTAAGGGATTTTCTTGTATATCTTAGCTTATTTTTTATTACTACTTTCTTCGACATCAATAGTTGTGCATTTTAAATTCATGTTGTGTTTTGTATTAAATTACATTTTGAATTGAATGAAAAAGAAACGACTAAAATAGAAAAGTTAAGAATTGATTCGCATAATATTGTTGATATTGTTGAAATGACTTGCTTAGTTTTCTTTTCTATTCTATAAAGTTGTAATAGTATTTGAAAATGGAGTTGGTACTTCTTTAATTTGATTGGAAAACATTTCAAGGAAAAGTGAAAAAAAAAAACTAGAAATATATTTTTGAATTGAAAAATACTTCGTATGTATGTAGGGTCACGCAGTACCATTAAGAATGAAACCGGTTAATATAAAATTTATAAGCATCCCTTTAAATATTTTTTCTATTGTATGAATCAATTTTATTAAATTAAGTTAAGTTTTAAATTTATTTCTTTTATTTATTGTATTCTACGGAGTGTGTGAATCTATGCAGTAAATTTTTTGTTAATTTAAGAGTACATCATTGTGAAAGAGTAACATATCACTGGAATATGTCTGCTCTTATACAGAATGAATGCATAAAGAGAATGGTAGTTTTTCTCTTACTCTATATCATAATTTTAGTTGCATATAGGGCGATTCATGTAAAATAAAAACATATATATTTGTGTTAAGGTTGATTACAAATATGAATGGTTACAGGTAACGATATTTTTTTAAAATAATTTAATGTTAAAAACGTTTAGTAATGTCAGGGTGATATAATTTCAAATTTGCTATTGCGTATGGGAAATGCTTATTTGTTTTGAAACAGTCGTCTCAATTGAAAATATTTGTTACACTTTCTACTGCAATTTATTTTATAGGGTGTAATTTTTTAAACATAATTTTATAATTAGACTTCCAAAAATTCAAATGTCCAAGATTGTACTTTTTATTTAAAATATTGTATTTAGGATAATGTAGTCGGAGCAAAAAGTTAATTTTAACGACTTTTCGATATCCCTTATTTATTCGAAAGACGACTATTCATCTCTTCGACTTTTCTTTTCAAAAAAAGTCGATTAATCGAATTTTTATATGAAAATTTTTAATCGTGAAAAATCAAATTAACAAATTTCTAGCTAAGCATTGAAGGTTGTATTTCACCTACTTATGTAGAATACATAATATGTAAAACAATTATTGTAATTCAAAAATTTTGTATGTTAAATTAAAAGTAACGTAAAATTTTTATATGTTTGGAATATTTTAGTAATTAATTTAATTTCATTGGAAACTTAATTGAATTAATATAATTTGAGATCGAATTTATATTTAATTAAAGATTAAAAATAAAGTTTAATTTTATATTTTATATTACTGTTATAGAAATATATATCGGTTTAAAAACCTTGTGTTCTTTTAATTTACACTTTTATTTATAAAATAATTTTTTTTTTAATTTCACATAATTCTTATAGCTTCATCTAATGGACGCCAGAATTCAAGGATATTCAAGTGGTTTGGCGATAACCGATAAGAATCGTTCACAAGGAACTATTGTTGCAACAATTAGCAAAAGCTTTTTAAAAACTTTCAAAATTTCTGGATATTCTGGTTCCACATATCGCCGATTTAAAATTGAGCTTGTTATAAATGGGCGCAATACATTAAGAATGCCATCATCTTCATCGACTTATTTGTTTATATAACCATTGTCCATAGATCCGTTTAAAATATACCAAATATCATTGGAAACTGTTTCCATAACATCAACGAGTACCGTCTTTTCCGATTCTTCTATTACAGGATTACGTATTTTTTGAATTTCGGTCTTTAAAAGTTCACCTGCAAAAAATATGTTGAAAATTACAATGAAATTTAAGTTTTTTTTTTAAATTTTTGTATGTATTTTTCTCAGTTGAGTGTATAATACCCCCTTCCTGAATGTTTTGAAAAACATTTTTTTTCAACGAAGGTCTAAAAGAGTCGTTGCAACATATATTTTTACCGATTCAATGCAGTGACTTTTTTCACTGATTTCCAAAGAGAATCTGTCTTTAACTTTTTTCCAGTAGCGGTATTCTTGTAATTATGACTGTATAAAGATTTTCTTAAAAAAAAAATTAAGAATATTTCCGGAATCAGCAAAAAAGCCTTTATGAAATATATATCATGACTTCAACCGTGTTGCACAATATAAAAGTTTATTAAGATAGAAATTTAACTAAAATTATTTAAAATAATTTTTTTCTATAATATTTTTGGCTTGTCTATCTTTCGTGTTACATAACCACGCACTATATTAAAAATAATATCTGTTATATTTTCTTTGGTAAGAATGACTTTTCACAAACTTAAATAAGTTTATTGGTGGATCAAAAAATTTATGTCAACTTTTGCGTGCCATTGTCCGATTGGATTTTAACTTTTTTAAACTCCAAATGACCGATCCACTATGGATGTGTACAATACCTAACAAATTAATTTGAGGCTCATTAATCCTGATTGGCAATCACAATATCTAAATTAAAAGTTGACTTACAATTAGAGGAGTTTTTTTTATATATTTTTTACATAATTTATAAAATTAAATTAATGCAAAGCAAATTGATGAAATATACATTTCCCCAATACATAGCCTACACCACTCTGTGACCAGGTTAGAATTATCTTTTGCTCTTAACGACAATAACAATGAAACACTTCTTCAGAAATTTATGTTCATTAAGGAATGAGCAAGAAAGCCCACACCTTAGCTAATGTAACAACATTAATTTTAATTACAGAAAATATTAATCTTAATCGTGCCATATCTCGTGTTTGTATTTTCATGTTATTTAAAACATTTTTCATATCTATGTTCATAATTATATGCGTCTTATGTGTCTGTGTTCACTAACTTCGTATTGAAGTCATAATGTTTAATAACTTTAAGAATTATAAGTAATGGTTATCTGACTAATCTCCATTTTCGACATTTATATAAATATTTAGAGGGAATTAGCATTAGCAGTACCACATCAAATATTAAATCCACACACATGCAGTGCTACATTTGGCTGTATAATGATGACGTACAATTTGCGTCTTCTTTTGTAGAAATTCTCTATACCACTCTGTGGCAGGATTTTATAAAACTTCCCAGAAAAAATATATTATTACCAAAATATATAACTACAACTGATCTACACCTTTTCCAATTGTATTTCAGAAAATAACAATTGAATTTCAGAAAATGTTTCAGAGAACATGAACTGATTTTCAGAAAGTATCAATTGTAATTCAGAAAATATCAATAGTATTTCAGAAAGCTTTAATTGAATTTCAGAAAGTAATAATTGTATTTCAGAAAATATCAATTGAATATCAATTGAAAATTTCTTGTAAACTTTAAATGTGTTTTTTCAAAATGATGACTTCAAAATCAGGTGCCACGATGCAGCCGAAACTTTATTCCCAACTACTGTCGTGGTTTCTATATTGTAGCTGATTAAAAAATTAAGTTCTCATCTTTTTACCATTAAAAGTCCACCCATCATAGTTTGTTTTCCAGTGCATAAAAAATAAGTCAAAATATTGGCAAACGTTTTCTGTGAATCAGAGTCACGAATAGAAACAATAATAACTTTTCGGTATTGTAGGCTGAACAAATTTCTGATTCTAATAATCAATGGATATTTTCTGAAACCAATTGATATTTTCTGAAATACACTTGATAAATTCTGAAATGTGTTTGATGGTTTCTGAAATACATTTCAAGTTTTCTGAAATATATTTGATATTTGGAGCCAACTAATGCTTTGGCCAAAATGCCGTTTTCAGTTTAAGATGGTTCCAACTACGTTGCATTAAAATTTTTGTGAACAAGCAGTTCCACATGCTATTATAAAACGAAAGTACTAGCTTAAATTGGTTCTAACTCAGAAATTTCGTTAATGTTCAATTGGCTCACATACAGACATTTTTTTTATTCAACTTACTAACTGTCCGATTTTATAAAGCAGTTACTGTAAACTTCGTTAAAAAATTCAGTTACAAATAAATACATTAAATCCTTTAAGTGATATTGACCCATTTGGGAGTGAATCAATGTTGCTCATATTACAAACCAAGCATGCGAAAGTGATGACGGATCTCAATCGGATGGGTATAGTATGTACCTACTAACTAAGATGAATATCTTATACGGAATTTTCAAATTCTTTTAGAAAATAAGTTGAAAATGTCCAGGTATCAATTGAACCAAAATCTAAAGTAAAAGATGAGGATAGTTTACCGCTACTAGATTCTGCTGACCAACCAAAGAAGAGGACCCGAAAGAGACGGAGACAGCCAGAGATTTGGTAGATCAATATATTAATAGAAAAACAGCTAACGCAAAATGAAAAACAATTGTTTATTCCCAATACAACTACTCATTGTTCTATAGTCATACCAAATAAAAACTTAAATATTTCCAAAAGAAGATATCATTTTTCATACTACGTGAATCTCAATGATGTAAAATTACAAGTTTGCACAAACTTATATTTTGGTACTCTCAGTATATCTCAGAAACCTGTATATAATGTTCACAATGGGAAATATAGTGCTAAATTAGAGATGTGACGGATATCCGGCAACTATCCGGTTTGCCGGATATCCGGCCTAAATTTACTATTCGGCCGGATATCGGATAATAAGCTACTATCCGGTATCTGGCCGGCCGGATATTTTCTTAGAACTATTTTAAGCAAATAAATTTGTATTAAGTAACTAACAATAAAATAGCTTTTATTTAAAGGTAAAAAAGTAACAAAAAATTACAAATTATCTTTCAAAAACTTAAAATACGTTTTGAGATATTCACTTTACTGAAAAATTTATGTTTAAACTAAAAACTTAAAAAACGTCCAATTAATACAACGATTGACATTAATACTCAAAATTAAGAAGAGGTAGATTATGGTGAATAAAAACTAAATTTTCAGCGTTCGCAGACAATAGACGATTTCGCTTGTTTTCGTAAACCAAGCCAGCTTCCGAAAAAAGTCTTTCGCTATAAACGCTGCTGCAAGGAGCTGAAAGGAACGTTTTAGTAAGAGACGTTAAAATTGGGTATTTTTTGGAGTTAAACGACCACCAAGCGTAAGGATCCTGACTGCGATCAATTCGAACTTCCTTCAAGAAGAATTCAATCTCGGTAGCAATTTGGTTCTTCTCATGATCGCTAGACTGAATGTTGTTTTCATCTGCCACTTCATTAAAACAATCCCAAAATGTTTCGTGAGATTCACGAGCTACATTTGAATCAGTTTCATTTAATCGTAACTGTTTAGGTCTAGTTGAAGGCGTCGATGAACAACTACTGATGGAAGACGTGTCGCAAGTCATTCTTAAGTGTTCCAATAAAATAGTCTGTCGAGCTCTTTCAGCTTCAACTTTTCCCAAAAAGTTAGCCTTAAATCTGGGATCCAGAAAAGTTGCAATAAGGTATTTTGGATCTTCACTTAAGGAAATAAAACGAGATGTCAATTGCGCTTTTAAGGAGCCTCTCATATTAAGTAAATCCGCTGTTCGTCGTATAGTTTCGTCCTTGTCTAAGAATTTTTTTAATGCAGCTACATGCGGTATAACTTCAGATATGCAGGAGAGGCCAGCACTTGTAATTTTAGTTATTTCTTCAAACGGCTTCAAAAGTTGTACACACTGCTCCATCAAACACCACTGACGAGTTGTTAGATTAGTAAGTGTGTCGTTTTCAGACACATAAAGGGAGATAACACGTTTTTGTTCCAATAAGCGTTCCATCATATAGAAAGTGGAATTCCACCTCGTGTTTATATCTTGCACCAATTGATGCTCTGGTAAACATAGTTCTTTTTGAAGCACCAGCAATTTTTCTTTTGCTAAACCTGAATGATTGAAGTGAGTTACGATACGTCTACCTTTGGCAATCAAGTCCATTACTTCAGGTTGTACCTTTAAAGACTCAAGCACAACCCTCTGAAGCGAATGAATGAAACACCTGGGGGAATTATACTCCGCCATTCGAACGCCTTTGACCATGTTTGCGCCACTGTCATGAACAATAACATGTATTTTGCTTTGTTCAATATCCCAGCGAGATGTAATACTATTGAGTTCATTTGCTATGTTTTCTCCTGTATGAGATCCTGAAAACGGTTTCATAGCTAGAACTCCGTGTTGAAGTTTAAATTCTGCAGAAAGCCAATGAGCTGTGAAACTCAGAAAGCTGGAGTTATTGCGCAAACACGTCCACATGTCAGAAGTGACAGAAACTGCGACAGCACTTGAAATTCTTGTTTGGATTTTTTTGAAAATTCGGTTGTAAATATTGGGAATTATTTTTTGGGTCATAAAGGCTCGGCTTGGCAATTCATAGCGTGGTAAAGCTTGCTTAAGTAATCTTGCGAATCCAACTCTTTCAACGACACAAAGTGGCTCATTATCCAGTGCAATCATTTCTGCTATGAGATAATGGTATTTTTTCGCAGTTGCATTATTTATGTCCCAAAGCAGTTTTCTATCGAACGCCTCTGACAAAGTCTGTTGCCTTGTAGAAGAGGAACTTGTACAAGCGTTGACAGGCTCCGCAAGCGACGTAGCTGCGTCGTTTTTTTTATCTTTATTCAAATTCATGAATTTTTCTGGGCGCTTTAATTTCAAATGATTGCTCATAGCAGATGTGCCTGGGGGAAGATTTAAAATTAATAAGTATATGATTCGAAACTTGTAGGTTGTATTATTAAATAGGCTGCAAAAAAAACATTACTCTTACGCACCTGCTTTTTTTCCTTCACCACCACGAGAAATTGGTAGTTTGCACAATAAACAAATAGCAAACTTATTATTTTCACTTTTAATTTCAAAATATTGCCAAATAGGCGATTTTCTTATCATTGAAGACATGTTCTCTGCTCTTTTCGTACAAATTATGAAGTAAAATAATTGAAACAATCAGCTGTTGATTTTCAGTAATGCCAGATTTTAATTTGTTGATTTTCAGTATTGCCAGACTGCAGTACGTTATTTTCCAAAGATAACTAACATCGCTCCACCCGTTTATTGTCGTTTACCCGGGGGTTACACGTTCAACTAGTTGCCTTCAACTCCGAATTTTCCACTAATACACTTACACATTTTAAAGTTGAAAGGCGGTTGCTTGCGATTTTCTCTTTCAACCAGCGTTTCAACCAGTTGACCAACTAAACAGCTGATTTGTAACATCTGTGTCATATTCATTTGATTTGTTTGGTGGAAAAGTTATTAAAACGTGTGTGTTTTTTAAAACAAAAATTAAAGTGATTTTTTAACTAAAAATTTAACTAAATATTTAAAATAAAATGAATAAACAACAAAGTTGATCAACCTGTTGCGTACAGCCTGCGTCACAGCTGCCAGTTTCAACGAATTCTGACAAGCAGTATGTGTAAAAGCCTTTCAACCAAAAGTTGAAGGTGTAACCGCGGCGTTATTGCCTGCCGAACTAGAAATAATGAAATCTTTAATTTACTATCCGGCCGGCGGATATTCGGCTATCCGGCCTCGCATCTTGCCGGATATCCGGTATCCGGTTATCCGGCCAAATCACTATCCGTCACATCTCTAGTGCTAATACTCCGAAAGCATATAATATGAGTAATGCAAGTAGCCGTAAAATTCCAGAAAATCAAGTAAACATGGTTAAAGATCATACGAGTATTTACTACTTTCTTAAGGTTGATCCTCACTACTGCACTGTAGATTATACTTAGAATCGACTCTGACTTTGAGAAAAATTTATGAATTTTACATTGAAAAACCGAAGTGGATCCTGTTAAATTGTCTATTCATAGATCCATTTTCAATACAGAGTTCAATTTATTCTTTCATATGAGGAAATCTGATCGGTGTGACCTCTGCGAAGATTACGATATTGCAAGAGAAGAAAGCAACTTAAATCTAAATATGAGAGAAATCTGCATGCAGAAAGGAAAAAGAAATGACGAATTTTGAAATTCCTGTTCTGTGCTTTGTTTTGCAAAATGTCATAACATAACCACGAGCAGATTTACGCTCATTTTTTTTAAAGTTTATGAGTCCACATTATATAACCAAATATTGTGCAATATGGAGAAAGTGCGTTTATGGCCGTGGAGGTAACGGGTTGGCTAGTACATTTAAAAAAATAGTAGATAAAGTTTCTGAAGTAAATCATTTTGCAAAACTGATTACTTGCAGTGATTCCTGTATTCCACAGAATCGAAATTCCTATATGAGTTCAGCTGTTTTGCACTTTCTTTTAGATATCTGAAATTGTTATGAAATATTCCACCCCACTGTCTATCCGAGAGGTAGACAATGTTCATAGTGCTGGACTAATAATGCTATTGAAAGTGATATATACCAAACAACCTTTTAGGGTAGTTAACATGCTTCAAAACGATGCTAAAGATTATGCTGCTGTAGCAAAGTACGTGAATTTTAAAGATGTCCATTTTTTCAAGTAGGTTTTCTAACCTCCTTTACAAATGCAATTTTCAAAATGTGCAATTAGAGAGCAAATGACAAACCCACTAAATGCCAGAAATATTCTCAAACTAACATTGACCTAACAGGTAAGAAAATGCCAATCACTTCGAATGATAAAAAGAAGGATATTAAATCTGTGTTAAAACAAATTTGTAAAACGATGTTTAGTATTTGATTAAAAAGTCTTAAATGCAAAATATAAACTTACAAAAAAAATTCTGTTGTTAACCTTATACTAGTTTTCAAGCTTGATTTACAAAGGTTCTGACTCTCAAACGCAAATTTCATATGAAACTTACAATAAAAGGATAAGAAAATAAAATAAAATAAATGAAAGAATAAAAAAAATACAATATAAAAGAAAAAAATTCAAAGTGCATAAATAACAAAATTATTGCGATTCAAAAGTTACATGAAACCTTTTTATTCTAAGAGCTCGACTTTCTGAAATATATTTGATGATTTCTAAAATACAATTGAAACTTTCTGAAAATCGATATTTTCTGAAATACAATTGGAACAGATTTATATGTTATTAGTTGGCCCAAACTTATAAGAAACAACAAATTTGAACTAGTTATCATAATACTAAATACAGTAAGCACAGAAATGTATGAAATATGCAAGCATTATTTTCATTTGCTCCCCCTTCAACCTCGAATACATACAGAATAGAAAAGTAAGATCTGTAAAGAGCATGACACTGATAAAGGAAAAAATACTTCGATACTCAAAAATAGACTAAGTGATCCACAACTTTTAAAATAGCCGTTTAAGGCGCAAGTTCAGATCAAAGCTAGTTGAAACGTAGTGTGCAAAGAAAAAGTTTAATGGTTTTGAAATACCTCTCTTTTTTCGGGGGTTGTTGATTTTATTTTGAGCTAAACGAAATCTATATTATGTCCGAAATATTACAATAACCTAGAAATCTAAACTCAGGACTAATATAAGTCGGGTTCGGAATAAAATTTATTAGCTCTCGAATTTAGCATGATTCCTGAAGGATCATGTCAGTCTCGGTTGTCACTAAATTAAATCCCCTCTCTAATTGTGCAGTAAGTCTTAATGTCTGTCTTTACCAACTATAAATTCCTCACATCTTTTGTTATTGATGTTGTCATTTTAAAAAATAACCTCAAGCAAATCGAAATGATGACAATCGTTGATGGAAATGACACAAGTGAAATTAGCCATCCACTTAATTCATCATAAAGTATCAAAATGAATAAGACGAAAACGCGCAAATGGCGTTGTGTGGGGAAGAATGTATGCATGTGTTTATGTCTGTACATGAAAACTGTATATGTATGTATAGGGAAACTGTATGTTTTAGATTATTCATTATTATTGACAGACAGACGGTTGGAAGTTTTAATGGCTACGAATAGAAAGTGCAAAGTGCTTCAGTGCTCTTATTAAGTTAAGCAAAAAATTTTTGAAGATATTTTCCCAAAATTTGAAAAGTTACATTTTTTTTTTGTTTTTTTTTTAACTTTTCATTTTATAACTAAATTGAAAAATCGTGAATAGCATTAAATAATGATTTTAATGAAAAAGTTTGTCTGCGAAATTTACTTTGCATAATTCTTGATACCACATCTCTCTGCTGAAATGCTTAGATAGAGTACTACACATCATCCCCCTTGAATAGGAGAAGGTGAAATAACACGTAATAGTTTTAATCTTGAATTTTACGCAACATTAAATACTTAAGTGTTCGTTGACGATGTGCATAGAAACAAGACTCTCAACCAAACAATATACTTATTATGAAATGGTGCGAAGACACTGAAAGAAAAACATTTATTTTAAATTCTTATAGTACAATTAGCTGAAATATTTTAGACATCCGATTTATAATTAACTCTTCTGATCCGAATTTGAACTCAGAACTTCTCCATCAAGCCCTAACCGAAAAATGTCATATTTTCATCGATCAATTTTTATACCCTATACCACTATGTGGTTTGGGTATAATGACTTTGTGCTGCTGTTTGTAACAACCAAAAATATTTGACCTACACCCATCTTTAATTATACCGATCGAATCATAATCACTATCTGATTCGTTTTAACGATGTCCGTCCGTCCGTCCGTCCGTCTGTGTGTCCATGTAAAGCTTGTAATCAAACTGCAGGTCGCAAATATGAATATATTTTGACGAAATTTGGTATTTGATCTTCTATCGGCCATGGAATGAACGCTGTTGAAATTGGTGAGAATCGGTCCATGTTCAGACCTAGCCCCCATACAAATGACCCCTATAAAATCAACATATATTGCCATAAGATCCAAATTATCAAATTGGCTTTGTAAGTATATATTACTTCAATTAATCAGTAGTCCAAAAATGATCCCTATTGGACAACTCTTAGTCATAGGCCCCATATAGAGCTGCTTCCCGATCTTCACTTAAATTTATCAAAAAACAAAAATATTGCACTGATTCTTCTCAAATTTTGTTTGTATATATTTTTCCAAAATACAAGAGAACTTACCAAACATCGTCAGGATCGGTCCATTTTTGGGCCTAGTCCCCATATTGATATAACATCCGATATGAAATTTTTCATATCTGCAGCCAAAAAAATTAAGAAAAATCCCACTCAAATTTGGTTTATGCTTATTTTCTATATCCAGTTACTTGGGTCTGAGAGATAGGGTCTCTAAGCGCATGGTATAGGGTATCATATAGTCGGTCTAGACCGACTATAATTTTCTTACTTGTTTACACAGAAGTCGTTAAAGCATCTGAAACTTTAAACTACTTTTTGGTTGTTTCAAGATACGAGTATTGAATTTCATATCCAGTGTGTGAATATAAAAAATAAAAATATCTCTAGATTGAAAAATAAAATAAATGTTCTTGAAACAATCGAAACACCCAAACAATAAATTGTGGAACAAAAATTGAACAGTGCCACATTTTCATATGTTTTATGTCATCGGAAGCCGGACGCATATTATTTAATAATATTTGGTCTATATTTACATGAAACGCTTTAAATCTTTTAAACAAAAAAAAAAGGTTGCACTTTGCATTTTTTTACATAGTAAATGGCCGTGAAGTAACACATTCATATGCGGAAGTCATATTAATCGATAACACAAAAAATATTAAGACATACTTTTTTCAAGAAGGTTTATGTAGGATAAGCAGACGTTAAGTTTCAATAAGAATAATTTTAGTACATAAGATTGACAATTTTGTAGAAAGAAATCAATTAATCAATCAACTAAAATCGTAGTGAGGCATAATGAATTGCCAATCATAAATAATCACTTAATCATTAATAAGAAGGAATGAATAATCATCCTTATACTGAATAATCAGAATTAATATTGTCAATTATAACTAATAAATTAAATACCCGACTTCACATATCTGCATGGCAGAGTGCTTTGGACAGTCTGGATATATAAGATAAATTAAAAGAATTTCCTTAAAATTATTGAAAGTATATTTATAAATGTATAATACTTCGTATATATATAAAATAAATAATATATATGTATATATAAAATAAATAAAAATACAATGTTATAAGTATTATGAAAACGACATCAAAAATGGTTTCCTGCTGTAGCAGCTTTTTTACACCGTATCAAATGCACCAAAGACCTTTAGAAAAGTATGCTTTTATAAGGGGTTATAGAGTTTTATCAAAAGAAGTGTAATTAAAAATCGCCTGAAATAATATTAATAATAATATTATTATACAAAACAAAAGTCTTATTGATTTCGAAATCAACTTCATAAAATACATAACAAAATTTGTGACTTGCTAAAGGCTACGATTGCTTTTTCAACTGCAAATGTGTTATGACTATAAAGCGAGAATTTAAAAATAAATTTTGGAAATAGAGATTTTTTCCGAAATTCTGCAATACCTTCATATTCGAACAGTATCCGAAATAACTCTGTACATTAAACAACTGATGTTATTACTACAAAATAATTATTAAGTTTTGCTACAATTTATATACCATTTTGTTATCAGATATAAAGAGAATACGCAGATGTTTGAAATTAGCATATATTCTATGTAATATCAAGATCCAGCTTGTCTTGTATCGATCGACTCATAATCGCTTTTTGAGTTTACTTAATAATGTTCATCCATCTCCCTGTATCTATCTGTCTGTCTGTGGGTCAATGTTTTCATATCAAATATATGTATATATCTTAATCAAATTTGATTCATCTCAGTTTATTATATCCAGATATCACCAGTTCTAAAAATAAACAATAAACAAGAATTATTCACATTACATATATTACCTGACTACTAAATACGTGTGACATACTTATATTAGCATACATTAATTTCATTTCATGTAAAAATAACATTAGTGACCTGCCTTCATATAGTCATAGTGCGACATTTTGGAGCAAGTTGTAATATATAATAATTTTTTTATTGATTGTTATATACTTAGATGGTTAAAATGTACTTCATAGACTTTTGTGCCTGCAAAGTGATTTTCACTATTTGTTTTGTACTCTATACCCACTTCTATGCACTAAAAAAAATATGCGCTTAAACCAAGCACTACAAAATGGATAATATCTATTAATAGAAACAATATGTTTGTTTCTAGGTAACAGTTACTGAAAAAATAAAATGCTAAACAAAGTTTTTATCTGATATTACGAGTATTTGAAAAAAAAAATTATTATTTTAAAGACTCTAGAGCTAAACTCTGTTTCAAAATTGATCTTATTTCTTTTCCGCTGTTAGTAACTTCTAACAGCATGTCACAACTCAAAACTCACTTTCCTATATGTCATTTATAAATTAAAATTTCTAAAATATCGTTAAAAATAAGTAAAAAAAATAATTCTGACGACATTTTTTTTTAAAAGAATTTTCTATTATAAAAAATAAATTTAAAAAAAAATATTAAACAAAGTAAATTAAAACAGTTTTGAAAACTAAAAAAATTAAAGTAAGAATCCTTCATTTCACATAAGTATCTATATTTGTTTGTCTTACTCGTAGCATCGAAAGTACGACAGTTCCCAGATTTTATATTAAATATAATGCTATCCAAAATTCTAAATAGGGCACAAAAATTTTAGATTTGTTTTGTTTTTCTTTATATTGAAAACGTACGTCTGGAATGTATGTGGGAATGGAAATGTCCATAAGCATTAGAATATAAACACAAATAATTAAAAATAAATATATGTAAATATATGTATATATTAGATCAAAATATAATTCTGACGACATTTTTTTTTAAAAGAATTTTCTATTATAAAAAATAAATTTAAAAAAAAATATTAAACAAAGTAAATTAAAACAGTTTTGAAAACTAAAAAAATTAAAGTAAGAATCCTTCATTTCACATATCTATATTTGTTTGTCTTACTCGTAGCATCGAAAGTACGACAGTTCCCAGATTTTATATTAAATATAATGCTATCCAAAATTCTAAATAGGGCACAAAAATTTTAGATTTGTTTTGTTTTTCTTTATATTGAAAACGTACGTCTGGAATGTATGTGGGAATGGAAATGTCCATAAGCATTAGAATATAAACACAAATAATTAAAAATAAATATATGTAAATATATGTATATATTAGATCCATATATATATATATTAAGTCCATTAAAAAAACTTCATATGAAAATCTATACTGAACTCTTGTTTGTTTTTCAAAAATAAAAATATGGAAAACATTCCAATATGCACAATTAAAATAAAAAGGAGATGCCCAATATCCATATAAAACAAAATATCAATGGCAAATTTATGCAAGTTCTTTATTTCGAAAAAATAATTTGTCAAAATTGATTTTGGGCTATTGACTACGAATATAATATTTCAGTATATTTTATGAAATTTTATTCCAATATCCATGGGTAGCATTTTCTCTCAGTGTTAATATTAACACTTATATTGACAGTTTAAAATTTGGCAAATATAACAAAATATAAGAAGGAAGTGAAGGGGCGTGATGCATGTAAACAATATTCTAATGATACTTCATTTCCTCTGCGAACAGAAAATCCGATAGACCGACAACCACACTAGTCTGCTCCAAATTTTATCATTAAAAAATCATTATACTGCCAAAGAGAACAATTTTCTAGCTGAGATGACTGAATCAACGAAGAGGTGTTGTTGGCATCAAATTGTTTGTGCACACATAATACGAATTCATAATAATGATGCGCTTCGTAAATTTTTGGCAAAATATTTTTTGAAATTAATGTAGTTTTTCATTTGTTTTTTGGTGGATCATTATCTATGTTAAGCTCGGCGAAAGACAACTAAATGATTACTCTAAAAGGAAAAATGGAAATTTATTATTCTAACATGTCTGCTGGATTCAAATAATGTAAATTTATCCCAGGGTAGTTTTGTTGTTCTTTCTTGTGCGTATTAAATCCTGTTAATATGTAAAAAAAAAAATTTTCAAATTGCATTTGGTATTTTGTACTTTTTTTTTTGATTATACAAACCACCATTATTAGTTTTTTGTCTCAAAAATTACAATTTTACTTTCCTTGTAGTTGCTGCTTTCGAGTTAACATTATTTGCACATTTGATAACGTCTGCATACAGTTTCATAAGTAAACTCTTTATCTTCAATATTTATACCCTACACTTGGTGTTTGTGTTGACATTTGACAAATGCCCTTCTTTTATTAAATTAACGAAGAATTACATTACAGTTACTGTTCGCAACAACTAAGTGATTTGGATGAAATTAAGTTCATGATCATTTATTGAGGATGAAAGCTAAGAAAATTGGTGTAAATCAGTGCATGTTAAGATCTAGTCCCGATAAGATTATCCTCTCATTATTGGGCTTAAATTAACATAAAAACTAAGTAATTGTACTTATGTATGTTGGTCAAATTTGGTTTGCAAGGCATCCATAAAATATTTTTCTTAATATATTTATCTAGTTTATGTTTTAATCATACTTCCCATAGAATACCGATATTACAAAGATATTAATATACAAATATTTGACAAAATTAGTCTAAGTATATATTTATTTGTATAATACTCAATAGATATGTCACTATCAGATAATATTTGGAAATTTTCCCTATATAAAAATCGCATATCAGTCCATTGGGTTCTGGAAATTTTTTAACTTAAGATTGTTTTAATTGTTTAATATTGTATGCTGACATATTACCGATCTCAACCGACTCTTATCTTCTTACTGGCATTATTTTCTTAGTTTTTTACTTTTTACTTAAGACACAATTTACGCCATTTGTAATTTCGTTTGCTTCTGTTCGAAACGATGTACAATTAGAGACACCATTCATAGAAACTTCATCACTTCCATACATTTACCACCTTATACAGCAATATTGTATTGGATAAGGACTCCCTTACATCCACACACATACAGTCTTACGTACCTACATATATCAGCAAATATACATTTGCTTAGAAAGAAGGATTCTGTTGGTGTATGCATCCAATTTCCAATTTTTTGTGTATTTTTGCGTCTTGTGTTTATACCCTAT
Source organism: Cordilura impudica (assembly GCA_963682025.1). Taxonomy (NCBI): domain Eukaryota; kingdom Metazoa; phylum Arthropoda; class Insecta; order Diptera; family Scathophagidae; genus Cordilura; species Cordilura impudica. The sequence continues at coordinate 197,448,156 of OY821517.1, read as the reverse complement.
ACCACTATGTGGTTTGGGTATAATGACTTTGTGCTGCTGTTTGTAACAACCAAAAATATTTGACCTAGACCCATCTTTAATTATACCGATCGAATCAGAATCACTTTCTGAGTTGATTTAACAATGTCCGTCCGTCCGTCCGTCCGTCTGTGTGTCCATGTAAACCTTGTAATCAAACTGCAGGTCGCAAATATGAATATATTTTGATGAAATTTGGTATATAAGCTTTTGTCAGCCATGGGATGAACGCTATTGAAATTGGTGAGAATCGGTCCATGTTCAGACCTAGCCCCCATACAAATTACCCCTATGAAATCGACATAAATTGTCATAAGATCCAAATTGTCATATAGATCTTACTCAAATTGGGTTTATATGCGTTCATTACATCCATTAATGAGTAGTCCAAAAATGATCCCTTTGGCCCCATATAGAGCTGCTTCCCGATTTTCACTTAAATCTATTAAAAAACAAAAATATTGCACTGATTCTTCTCAAATTTTGTTTGTATATATTTTTGCAAAATACAAGAGACTTTACCAAACATGATCAGGATCGGTCCATTTTTGGACCTAGTCCCCATATAGATATAGCATCCGATATGAACTTTTTCATATCTGCAGCCAAAAAAATTAATAAAAATCCCACTCAAATTTGGTTTTTGCTTATTTTCTATGTCCAGTTAGTTGGGCCTAAGAGATAGGGTTTCTAAACGCATGGTATAGGGTATCGTATAGTCGGTCTAGACCGACTATAATTTTCTTACTTGTTTTTTGTTGTTGTTGTTTTTCATTTTAGTTTATTGTGTGTTCCTGGATGGATTCGTTTCATTAATTAACTTGAATGGTCTCAATGAGGTTTACACGTTACAACAATGCATAATTTATTTTCAGTTCTGTCTGTATTTTTCTTGTGCAGCAACTTCACCATATTGTGTGAAGTTGTTATAAGTCAAAGGCAAAAAGATGGGTCTTAATAGGATAGCTGACGGAAATAGTAGATGCCTTGTCATACCGAATGTGGTTATTATAAACCTTAATACTTTTCTTTGATGATTCTCAAAAAGTCTCAGTTTTGGATATAGCTTCGACTACTACATATATCTTTTTCGATATGTGTCTTAATATGGATGTTAGCTGATGATTTCTATAGTAATGTTCAAAATATTAACATTATTAGTAGACCTCGGATTTTGCATATTTTTTATTTTTCACCAGGTTGGTACCAAACCTTGTATTTAGACGTTTTATCGTCCAAATATAACAAATTTTAATGCATATCGAAAATATGCAAATTATTTGCAACATATGCAAAAATATGCAAAAAATGCTAATTATATGCAAGCAAATATCATCGAAATATTGAATTCCACTCGTTAAATATTAAGTTTTATTGTATAATTTAAACAAAATTTAAAGAATAGATTTCATATAATTTACAGCATTAGTTGTACAATTTTCTGTATAATTTTTTCATAATTACCATTGTGATACCTTCAAATCGATAAGTCACAAAATCATCACATAAATAAATTTAAGAAAAATAAAAAAAATATAAGAAAGATATAATATAAGAAAAAATGGGTTAACAGCTTTCCCGAAAAGTGCTTTCAAATTTATGGAAATAACATAATTTGTACAACTTGTGACAAAAATGTGGAATTTAAATATTCAGACTGATGCAAACCAATTTTAAAATTTTTACGAATTGCAAAATTTGTACATCGAAATATTTGATTGCAGTAAGCCTGATGGTTAAATTAAAAGTACGTTCTAATTTTTTTTAATATTTTAGAGTCCTTGCGAAAAAAAATTTCAATTGCAGCAACATATTGGTACTTCACTACACGGAAGGTCTAAAGCATCCAATAACAACAACGAAGAAAATTCGCATACTTCTAACAACACATCCAGCAACACATCCAGCAACTTTTCCGATAATATCAACAATGAATTTAAAAGGAATTTATGTGGAGCGTTGGTTGCAGGAAATAGAATGTGCTTAGCAATGCTACATTTAATAATTAGAAAAAAAACAATAATACAGGGCCACCAATGCCAGATGAAAGTACTTTCAGAAAGACCTACTTGGATAAATGCTACCAACAATCAATCCAAAAAATTCGTGACATTATCAAAGACGAATGCGTTTGGATATCAGTGGACGAAACAAGGGACAAGCAAAAACGATATGTCGCGAATTTCATTTTAGAAACATTGAGAGAAAATGAATCCTCTTGCTCATTTTTATTGTCGTGTAAACAGTTGGAAGAATATATAATGCAACTGTTTCTCGACTTGTAAATGACAGCATTCGTATATTGTGGCCACACGGGAATGGGTCAAAAGTTTTGTTGTTTTTAAGGGATGCTACGGCATATATGATCAAAGGTGGTAAAAATTTAAAAGTTTTTTATCCGAATCTCATACATATAACTTGTTTTGCACATGGTTTAAATATAACAGCTGAAAAAATAAGAACCTCGTTTCGTGTCGCTAACTCGTTCATATCCTGTGTGAAAAAAATTTTCGTAAAAGCTACGCTCAGTGTACAACGCTACAAGCAAGAACTAAATAAGGAGTTATCACCAGAACCGATCACAACCAAATGGGGTACACGGTTGAAGGCGGCATCATTTTATGCAGATAACATGGAGGGAAAACAGAGGTAAGATAATTTTTATAAACAAACAACATTATGGCTCTCCTGCAATGGAACATCCGATAACCCATTATTTTGGACAACGACGATATGCATTTACTTTAATTTAGTAAAGAAACAAATTCTAAATTTGTATTTTAGGTTCTTGAAACACTGAACCCTGAAGATGCTGGCAAAAGAACTGACAAAAAATCCCCAACTATGCCGCGATTTTATATATATATATATATATATAATCGAATTTCGAGAGAGTTGCCGAAATCATAACTTCTTTGGAAGTGAGGGGTCTACCATTAGCAAAGTCTATGAATTTAATTAAGAAGCTGAAAATATAACATAACATAACTGGTGTTTTTGGAATGGATTTAAAAGAGAAATTTGAAGCCATTTTGAAGAGATATCCAGATTTTAATATCATTTAAAAAATAGATAATATTTTAAATCTCAATACTGAACATTTGTCTGGACTTGAACACGTCACAAATGAAAATATCATTAAATATAGATTTACTCCAATTACTTCCTGTGACGTTGAAAGAAGTTTTTCTGCTTACAAAATGGTTTTTGGAGAGAAACTTCCAAATCTCTTAAGTAATAATTTTTAGAAAAAAAATAAGATTGTGTATTGTAGTACCAAATATATTGAATAATTTTTAAAATATCGTATTTATTAATCATTTGGTCTAATATAATGTCTGTCAATAATGAATAAAATCTCATATGTATACCACCCTCTGAATCGATGTTATATTACTTTTTGATTTGTTTAATATAGAAAATTTGTTGCTTATTTTGCATATTTTTTTGCATATTTTTGCATACTTTGTATATTTTTTGTATAACTTGCATAAATTATACATATTTTGGCATATATTATGCATATGCATAATATGCAAATATGCAAAAAAAAAAAAATTAAATATGCATATCTTTTTCAACTCTATTTTCAATGAAACGAACCTTGGTGTCATCAGAATTTACCTATCTTAATCCTTAAAAAATATGCAAATATCCAAAATCCGAGGTCTTATTATTAGTATCAAACTTCTAGTTTTGTCAAGTGCATTTCCTAGATATAAAATATATGACTATTTTTTAATTTGAGACATGCTGTAATACAAAACATGCCAAAATACTTAGTAATTCCGGTACTACATTTTATCGAATAAAAACATTGGCAAAATAGGGTTGCCACCCTACGTTAAAATATTTTGTAAATTTGAAAAACTCCCCAAAGAGAAAGCAGCTAATGATTTAGCACTTTCATCTTCCGGTAGAACAACCATTTTAATACCATTGTTATCCATTTCTAAATATTCAAAATATTTCATCACTTTCTATATACGCTTGACTGCAGAGATAACAAAATCTTTTTAAGATAATTACTTTGCCAATGCCTAGATTCATTTCTATATAAAACAAATTTTTGCAGGCCTTATAAAAAATGTCCTTATAAAATATCCTCGGTCGTACTATTTAACAATTCCTATTTACATCAGTAGCGCGATTCAGTAACTTCTTTTAACGATAACCGAATCGTTAAAAGAAGAAAACAACAAAATTAACGATTTTTTTGTTCAGTAAAATTTTTAAACGATATTCGCTATTGGTAAAGTCAGTTGATGTTGTTATCTAAACGACAACCATTTTTATGTTGTTTATTCAATCGAAAAAATTTAAAATGTTGAAATGTAGTCATACATAAATAGAAATCACAAAATAGTGAATATATTTTACTTTTATTATAAAATTTTTTTATATAAATAAAAAAATTAAATAGGATATTCAATTCATTATTTTATTTTCAAATAAATGAACAAAAATATTGATAAAAATATAAAGAAATGAAAGATAAACATAAAATCATCCTGTCAAACACGAAGTAATTTGTTTTTTTTATTCTTTTTTGTGTTTTTCACTTATTTTGACAGAGATGCCACTCGTTTGCAATCTAAATAAATAAGAAAATAGACTGTCGTTAAGGTGTACTTAGTGAATCACTTAATCGTTAGTGCAAACAACAATAGCTGGCGATATATTTTGCGATTGTCGGATCGTTAAAAATTACAGAATTGCACTACAGATTTCCCAAGATTTGAAAAACTTTTAACATCATTATTTACCGACGATAGGATTCTTAGTTTACATTCAGATCGAAACAAATCCCGATATAGCGGGCTATTAGATCAAAAAAAAGGAGTATGTGGAGAGTGGCAACTGCATAGATCTCACCAACATAAGTAATAATTAAAAGCGTATACATACAATAAATTTACGAAAGTTGCTCGAAAGGCAGAGAACTACAAAATTGAACAGACGTCACGAAAATTTAAATCCGACACCAAGAGCTGATTACTCATTATGGCGTGCAATAAAACATCTAAAATGACCCGCTGTAAGTAAACCACCCTTAAGGGGGGGAGGTTTTAAAAGCGAAAAAAGGAGTATTTTCATAATGGTTTTTTTTTTTTTGAAGATGTGAATAATGTTGGATTATTAATTTCCTATACATGTTATAGGATTTAATTTGAAGATTTTTTGAAAAAATTTTCAATTAAAAATTTTAATAAATATGTCCGTGACCGTGAATCTCCGGAGGCGTTGTTGTTTTGCGATGAACATCATAACTCGTTACCGGTTCATGTAAAATCAAAAAGTCGAAATGCGTTTAAAAAGTGGCATGTTTCCCGAGGTAATCAAGAAAATTTTTTTTAAATTTTAATTTTTTTATTTTTGCCAGCATTTTGAAGTGAAAAACTCGATTTTTGGTAAAAAATTTCGGTGAATTTGTTGTTAAAAAATAGGGAAGAAAATGGAAAATAAAAAGCTCTTCGTGGTTACCTGGTTTATCTATGTGTAGAAATAGTGTGATAAATTTCAAAAGAATCCGTCAAGTAGATTTTGAGTTATATAGTTCACGGACTTCAAACATTTATTTGCGAGAAAATCGATTTAAAGTTTTTTAAAAACTGATTTATATACAATATACTGCATGTGGCCGGTCACTGGAAATGCTGTATCTTCTTTAGTTTTGCTCCAATTTACTTGAAATTTTGGCCCAACTCTATCGACATGTTTCATATTCAGAACCAAATGCAAAAAAAGTGTTTTAAAACCTTACTCCCCCTTAACAATGCAAAATTCAGGAAAAAGGAGATCTGTATGTAGAACATTTGTCACCCCATTACTTCAATTCGGATTTAGGAGAAGTGAGTACCATTGAGCAAGTCCATAGTATAGTAATCGTTATATGAAAAACATTTGAATATAAAAATAATTGTTCAGCATTTTTGTTGACGTTTCTCAATCTCTCGGTAAGGTTGGCATGAAGATATATTCTGCAAAATTATACAGTGCTGTCCCCGGATGCTCATAAACAAATGCAAATTTATATAATAAATATGAAATTCTCAATTAAATAGCAAAACATTGTAAGCCCCTATCAGAATATAAAAACCGATAATCCACAGGGCAGTATTTTGGGTCCGCTTCTATACATCCTTTTTACATCGGACAAGCTAACAACTGAAAACAAGCTTACTTCAATCTTTGCAGATGACACAACCATTTTAAGTATTCATGATGACCCCTCAACAACATCTGTACTCTAACAATGTCATTTTGTACACTCGGAGAACTGGTTATACAGGTGGAAAATAAAAGTAATTGGGCAATTCACAACGGGTGTTGTAAAGTTCTATCTGTTGTATCAAGTATTACTTTACAATAGTGTACAATTGTTGTTGGTAAGATTCACTAAAAAATCTGATACAACTTCATATGCTTAATTAATGTTTTATGTTGTATCATAACATCGTCCCAAATGAAGGCCAGATTTTAAGAAAGAGAAAAACTATAAATAAAATTTTATCAACATATTTATTTAAAAAATAAAAAATGGCAAATATTTTCGCCTTTCAGTCTTTAACAAAACGCATTCACCTAGACCCAACGAGAAAGTGGCCAGTAGCAGAAGAAGTCTTTAATTGGATTTTTAATAAAAAATTGGATATGTATTCTAATGTCAGTGGATATGCATTATAATATTGTTTTTTATTTTAGAAACCAAGAGCTCAAGTGTATTAGAAGCGCTTCTGTAGGTTGTGTCGAAATTCTGGTGGACATAATCGCAACATTCACAAAGTTCTTATTACTTTATATTGTCATGCGAATGATTTATGCACTCATAGATGAATGTTTGTAAGATACGTCAGAAGGTGAAATATTCTCACCCTAAAATTTTCTGGTAGTTTATCTTCTTCTTCATCACCTAAAAATTGATTAATTTTTATACCCTATACCACTATGTGGTTTGGGTATAATGACTTTGTGCTGCTGTTTGTAACAACCAAAAATATTTGACCTAGACCCATCTTTAATTATACCGATCGAATCAGAATCATTTTTTGAGTTGATTTAACAATGTCCGTCCGTCCGTCCGTCCGTCCGTCTGTGTGTCCATGTAAAGCTTGTAATCAAACTGCAGGTCGCAAATATGAATATATTTTGATGAAATTTGGTATATAAGCTTTTATCGGCCATGGGATGAACGCTATTGAAATTGGTGAGAATCGGTCCATGTTCAGACCTAGCCCCCATACAAATTACCCCTATGAAATCGACATAAATTGCCATAAGGTCCAAATTGTCATATAGATCTTACTCAAATTGGGTTTATATGCGTTCATTACATCCATTAATGAGTAGTCCAAAAATGATCCCTTTGGCCCCATATAGGGCTGCTTCCCGATCTTCACTTAAATCTAATAAAAAACAAAAATATTGCACTGATTCTTCTCAGATTTGGTTTGTATATATTTTTGCAAAATACAAGAGACTTTTCCAAACATGATCAGGATCGGTCCAGTTTTGGACCTAGTCCCCATATAGATATAGCATCCGATATGAACTTTTTCATATCTGCAGCCAAAAAAATTAATAAAAATCCCACTCAAATTTGGTTTTTGCTTATTTTCTATGTCCAGTTAGTTGGGCCTAAGAGATTGGGTTTCTAAACGCATGGTATAGGGTAACGTATAGTCGGTCTAGACCGACTATAATTTTCTTACTTGTTAAAATTAAAATGTTCCACTGACCTAAATAAACCACCAACCTATCGAAGTTATGTTTTTCACATAAAGCAATAAATTATTGATCTTATTCACTTTTATTTTTCATTTGATTTTTATTTTTTTATTTTTGTTTCTACAATTCTTCTTCTTTACTATTTGACGTTTTACAATATGAAAACACAACTGACCGTTCGAAACAAATATGCATTTTAATACGACAATACCAGCTGTGAATTGCCCAAACATGGGCAAAAGTGTATCCACTTTACTTTTGCACTCAGAAGAGAAACATAGAATCGAATACCAATAAACAATCAGCATATACCGCAACATTCAGATATTAAATATCTAGGAATACATCTTTACCGCAGCCTTACTTGGTACAAACACATTGAATCAAAATTAAATAAAAATTAGTTAAACTTACGTGGCTACTAGGCAGAAATTCCAAGTTATGTCTTGTAGTAGCTTAAACTACTAACATATAAATCAATCATTAAACCCATTTAGTGTTATGGTATATAGTTATGGGGAACCGACTCATTATCTAATATAGAAAAATTTGATCCTAAAGATGATTACTCCAGTGAGAAATAAACGCATCCTTAGTCAAAACTGAAATTGTTAAAAACTATTTAGACTATATGTAAAAACTGGAATCTCATACAAATTTCCTAGCACGTGACCAATTCAACAATCTTATCCAACTGAACCAATATATTTCATCTGAATTTATGTAGAGAAAAAAATTTTTTTCTGGCACTGGCTGGATTTAAAATTAAATTATTAGTTTTAAGATCTGAATATTTATTTTTAGTTCACTTAGTGAAGATCCAATAAATAAATGAATAAAAAAATCCAAATCTAGCTTCTATGAAATTTAATAATAAGAAATGTGAAGAAGTGGCCAATGAACTGGCGAATGTGAGTTAATGAGCACAAGAGTAAACGCATACAACTTAGAACAGAAACTTCTCAAATGTTATAGTGTAAATATCGTACCTTGGTATTCAAATCCAATGAAACTTAAAGCCGGTGAATTCCACTGTTTAATATGTGCACATTTTTTTGTTAGCCTTGACTGCAAAGTTATCCTGTATTGAAATCGAATATAGACTTATGGTATCCAACTATATTCAGCTCATAGAGATTCAAATGTTAAACTAATACAGAGGGTTGAACCCTGACTGATGCTTCATACTCAATACATTGCATGAACATTTGAAAATGAATTCGGGTATATGATCATTGCGGATATTCTTGACGACGAGCATTCCGGACTTCCAATTTTTCAAGCATTGTTGACCGTGTCACGAATAACGCGAACACTGTTGGCCTCCAAGACATCAAATGTTGGTGGTTTATCAGCATAAATTTGTGGCTTAACGTAGCACCACAAAAATAATCGAGAGGTGTCAAATCGCACAAACTTGGAGGCCAATTGACAATCGAAATCAACTTACCGCCAAATTTTGATTTCAATTATTCGATGGTTGCGGGCGACGTATGGCACGTAGCGCCAACTGTTGAAACCACATTTCATCCAAATCAATATCATCCATATTTTCAAACAAAAAAAATCATTGATCATGGTGCGGTAATGATCTCTATTGACAGTAACGCGAGGTCCGGCTTCATTTTTTAAGAAATAAGGTACGATGATGCCACCGGCGTATAAAACTCACGAACTGGTGTAGTTTTCTGGATGTAATGGGTAGGGTCTATAGTGGATTGATCTAACTCCATATGCGGCAATTTTGTTTATTAGGAAATCCGCAAAGATAAAATTGAGCCTCATCGCTGAACACAATTTTCTAGTAAAATAACGGGTCAGTCTCCAACTGCTCTAGAGCCCAGTCGGCGAAAGAACGATGGATATGATTGTCTCGTGGCTTTAATTACTGCACCAGCTAGATCTTGTACGGGTGCAGGCCAAGACTTTTGCACAACATTTTACACGTAGTGAACGGGCAGAGCCCCAATTTCTCCGACCGACTAAGAATCGATAAATTTGTATCTTCTTCCTCACTTTCCCTTACAGCGGCGATATTCTCTTTAGTACACACATTCCTTTGACGTGTTGGTATTATTGCGTCATTTAGCGAGTATGTGGAATGAAATTTATCCACACCTCGACGGATGGCTTGCTCTAAAGGATCATAAAATCACGAAGTCGTCTATAAGTTGTGCGAATCGATAACTGATTTGGATAATTTGGTAGCGTTGTTCAAGCGTGAATCTATTCATGATGATATTCCAGAATGTGCGAATTATAAATGTTAAAAAGTGAGTGCCTCACCACCCCTCAAGGCAGTTTCTGATAATAAGTGGTATGAATACTCCACTTAGTGTTCCGACATAATAGTGTGTAATTTATATGGATTATTTCTTACGATTTTTATAGGATGAACAGAATCAGGGACCTTAAGAGCTTCTTGTCAACTTAAACTAATCGAACCTATGATTTTATTTAAATATGGTTACGTCTATTAAAAAGATTTGAAAATTTTGAATTACTTATCCACAATGCCTCACAATTCCAGCTGTTTTAGAGCTAACTAACTAGAGCTACCTCAATAATCCTACCAATAATCCAAACTTGTCACTTATAATTGAAATTTATTCTTTGAGCGAACATGTAAGAAATTACCCATCAGTTTGACTTCTTTATTCATTCTTATTTTGGAACATTTGCCATATTTTTTCATTCTGCTGGGGTCTTTAACTATTGTGTTTAATAGTGCAGAGATGCCTGCTTTTGTTTTTCTTCTCTTAGTCTGCATGAATTTGTGTGATATTTTAGATAAACTTAGAACTTAGAATATATTTATATCGAAATATTTGAAAGGGGTTTAAGATGTTCATGCTGCATGCAGCTTATAAACGTTTACATGGCAACAAAGCATGTTAGTTTTTTTTTTGGTGAGGGGGGTGGAGGGGGGGGGGAGGGGGGGGGACCTTTTGTTGCGTGTTGTTAATGTGTTCGTCATGGTGTGTGAAAGTAAATTACAATGTTTTAGCACACTCACTTTCTTTAACGAACGAACGAACGTTTACTTTTTTGTTCTTTCTTTTATGCATAATAATGCAAAAGTTGAACAATTCATACTGTTAAATATAAATCTTATAGTATTCATATAAAAAATATTCTATTCTAAAGTGAGACGCAGTGAAAAGATGTCCGCCTTAAAAAGTTACAAAAGTTAGGTTTAAGCTTTATATGAAGACTATGAACCAAACTTGACCAAGAGATATATGATCTTATGGGTCTTAAACTAATTTTAGATTTATATTTATGGCGACTAGGTAAGAATGTCCTCCAATCTTTATCAATTTCAATAGCGTGTGTGCTTGAATCCATCAAGACTCTTACTGTATTCAAAATAACTTTCAAATATCGTTCCATTTGCAAACTTTAGTTTAATTTCAAGATTTGCGTCGACCCGCAGATATATTTTTTTCTAATTATTTATATACGTCAGCACAAAATCATATGTTTTTCACATAGTGTTATAATTTATACTCTATTAAATGAAACACCAACTGTTAGCTGTGGCATTAACTGCCAACCAACTTTGAAAAAAGAAAAACTGATACATGTTACTGTAATATATTAATAGCAATGAATTTTCGAATTAGAATGATTGCACTTTGGATCCTAAATATGTTTGGATTCCGTCAGCAGAAAGAAAATGCCATGAACATGAAACATTTGCAATTTTTGTTTCTTAATCCGAACAATGCTTTGACTGGTTTTACTAAATGAAATAGTTAAATTGTTATTTAGCTGGGTGTTCTATAACAACGGTTTAAAAAAAGAAAAATGGTTTTATATGTTGAATTTAAAAAGAAAAGACGTATATTATAATCCTTTGATGTAATTAGAAAAATACCACAGTTGTACTTTATTAATACCTTTATTCATTAAAAAAAAAAAAAAAACAGAAACAAAAATACAGAACAAAATATATTTGTTTTAAAAACCACATTGCAAGAAATATGGAATTACGAGTAGTTAATATGCAAATTAATGTACGGGTTGTCTGTTTTTTTTTGCACATTTTCAGTTTAAAGAACATCTGTAATTTTAAAGCAAAGGGTTGATTAAGAGACATTTAAGTGTCTGACCATTTTGATTGTTTGTTGTTTTATTTTGTTTACTTACTTAGGTTAATTAAATCCCCTTCGGTGTTGCTAAATGTCAAACAGAAGTTGTCTCACTTTCCGTTAAACTTATACGAATATTTCTCATGGAGTTAAACATTTATTCTCATTAATAATAGAAAAGTGAAAAAAGCATAATTTTACAAATAATTATTTTGAAATTTCTTAGCTATTGAATTTATTTGTGAATTGTTTATAATAATGGGTCATCAATACTAAACGAGTCACTGCAGCCCCCTACTTCAGATTCCAATGAAACTATCAGGAGTCAATCTTTTTACTGATACCAATAAATATATATTTTTATACAATTTTCCTGAATTTAAAATATAGATTTAATTAAAATCCAATGAGATATGAATTCTAAAAATATATTTTTGTCATTGAAATTTGAAGTGGTCAGGTTGAACACTTAATTTTTTAAGTTAATTTGGCATAGAATGATTCTGCTGTTAGTTTTTATTATCATTTTATTATCAGATTCATTTCTTAAAATCAATATTACCAAAACTAGAGGAAATAAATAAAATTTTAATAATAAACACTTAACTTTCAGAACAGCTCATTGAGAATAAAGTGTGTTTTAAAGTAAATATTTCTGGAATTTAAAAATATTTATGGCAAAATTTCTGCAATCGAAGAGTTTTTCAAACAAGGCGGGAAGGAAATTAAAAAAAAAATTTTTTTTTTGTTCCAAAATTCTTACAATTTATCAATTTAATATCATTTTTAGGATGAAAAATTAGCGATTTTCAATTCCATTATTTTTCGTAAATATGAGATTAAGTTGATAAGAAATGTTTGTCCAATAGATTCGTTTTTTCAACGGCAGGTTGAATTTTCAGCGCATTTTGGGAGTTTAATTCGATTTTCTACTTTTCGTATGTTCTACTTGGGAGTAATTTTCTTTTCTCTTTTCACAAAAATAAAAAGTTTTTTAATCAAAGTATATTCAAAACATGAATATTATATTTATTTTACTTCTAAACGCATTGCAGTATTTTTTATTTTTTATTTTTTTATTTTAAAAATATAGAATTGTAGAATTTTAAGTCTGAATAATTAATTATCACAAAAATTCAGGTAAAGTAAAAAATTATTTTATCACGGCCATACCCCTTAACCATGAATCAAATAAATGCAAAAACAATAAAGAAAGCCTTGAAAACAGTTTATAAAGAAAAAAAAAAAACATTGTATACAGCATAAATTGTCAAAAATAACACAAAAACCATATTGAAAGTTCCTAAAGATGAGTAATATAATTCTTAATAGTGTTGCACGACCTGTCTGCTTGGCAAAACTCCTTAAGCGATACTGCTATGAGTAATGTTGGTAATACAAAAATTACTTACAGTAAAATTATTTCGTAATTCGTATAGCCTTTGCAAATTGATACTTCACTCACGTCAGCAGCAGTCATACAACTACAGATCATCAGATACCTCGCAGAGGAGGGGTTAGAAAATTCTACCATGGAAGGTGCATATTGTAATTAATTGTAATTCGATGTTGGCTTCTTCTGACAAATTTTCTGCTGTTATATTAATATATATTATTTATACCACATACCACTATTGATTAGGGTATAATGCTTTTGTACTGATGTTTGTAACTATCAAAAATATTTGACCAATCTCTAATTATACCGACCAACTCAGAATCTCTTTCTGAGTCCATCCGCCCGTCTGTGTGTCCATGTTAACCTTTTAATCAAACTACAGGTCGCTAATATGAATTAATTTTGACAAAGTTCGGTAATATAAGCCTCTCTCGGCCATAACATGAATGCTATTGAAAATGGTTCATGTTCAGACCCATACAAATGACCCTATTAAATCGACTTAAATTGCCATAAGATTCACATTATCTTATAAATATCGGTCAAATTGGGTTTGTGTGTGTTTATTACTTCCATTTATCAGTAGTCAAAAATAAACCCTATAGGATAATTCTTAGTCATAGCCCCCATATAAAGCTGCTTCCCGATCTTCACTTAAATCTATCAAAAAACAAAAATATTTGAAAAATTGTTCTCAAATTTGGTATTTATATATTTTTTGCAAAAAATAAGTGACCTTACGAAGGTCAGAATCGGTCCATTTTTGACCTAGTCCCCATATAAATATAGCATCAGATATGAACTTTTTCATATTCGAAAGCAAAAAAATTAATAACAGTGCCACTCAAATTTGGTTTATTATAATTTTCTATATCAAATTAGATGGGCCTTAGAGATAGGGTCTCTAAACGCATGCTATAGGGTATCGTATAGTCGGTCTATACCGACTATAATTTTCTTACTTTTTTTGATATTTAAGTCGGTTTATTTTTGGCAGTGCATACTCTTAGAGCTAAATTCTGAAGACGTCACCTTATGGTTCTGCAAGAAATATATTTGTTGAATCTTCGGGTATGGCTGCGTAACTGTTTTTCAATACATCTGAAATCAAATTACAGTCTTCATGACAAGTGGTATCGTGTTAAAGTGATTTGTAATACATTTAATACTAATTCGGGAAGAGTTCCACATATTTGTAATTTGTTTCTAACTATTTCCAAGTTCATACAAGTTTTATATTTTTGGTTAGTGACTTGACCCAAAACAGCTGTACATATGACCTGTCTTGAGGAATTTAGATCAATTTGTGTAACAAACGTCGTAATGTTTTTGCTTTAAGCCCTAAACACATAACAGTGAGTTGCGAGTGCGAGAAAAAGCGAGAATGAGGCAGCATGATTTTTTCTATATGTGGAAGTGAGATCGATAGTAAATTTTTTTTGTGTGGCGTTGCCAACTTAGGGAAATAGAATTGGTTATATCAATTACTTTATTAACCCGTTAATAATTTCGATTTTATTATATGAACAGCCTTGTATACAATTGACAATTGAATTATGTTTGACAGTAGGACAATCAGCTGCTCGAAATCATTTTGATGATTTTGTAAAAGCACAAAAGCACAAATTCTCGCATGCAAAAAGCTTAGTTTTTACTCGCACTCGCAACTCGCTGTTATGTGTTTAGGGCTTTATTAAAAGTAAAACACTTCCAGCCGTATTCATAAAAAAATCTTAAATCAGGTTTCAAATACAAATTAATTAAAACACATTTTAAGCCTAAAAAAGGTTTGTTAAAAATTCGTATTCATAATCAGTGTTTTAAGTAATAAACGTTTTAACGTTTTATTAAACTCTATGTTGGCAACACTACTTTTTTTATTTGTCACTTGAGTTGAAATGATGCAAAATCATGGTTATTAATTCATACGGTATTCGTATCTACATATAATTGTTTTTTGCTGTGTTTGAGAAAAAATATGGTTTTTATATAAAAAAAAATTAATGATAAACTTGTCTATTAATTAAAAAACATTCAAAACAAAATGAGAGGTACATAGATATGTAATTTATGTGGTGGTTTTATTGCAGATTAAAAAAGTATTCAAATAACCAGTTTTATTTAATTTGTTTTGATTGTTTACACATCACTAGTTTTCTTTGTTCTATTATTATTACAAATTAAAAATATTCCTTTTAATGTAGTTGACTTAATTAAGTTATTTTAATAATTTGTATAATTACTTCGAGCGCAAGAGCTCCTTATCCGGAATAGCAAATGGGTCGCTCCTTTTTTTTTTTGGAAATTTTCTTTTGACGATTATGGGCAATAATTTCTATGGTAAACAAAATATATGTGATTAAAACATAATTTTTATCAATAAAAATAATTCTTGCCAATTTTATTAATCAAATATAAATTGTCTATTTCTCATTAAAAAAATCAACTAACTTCTTTCGATTGAATGACAATTTTTCGCTACTGTGTTCAAAATGAAAACAAACACAAAGCAAAAAGCACAAATGTCATTTTAAAATAGGTTTAAAATAGGGTCGAACCGATTTTAAAATTCTTTTATTTACACAAGGTTTAAAATAGGTATTTTAAGCTAAAATTCGTTTATGAAAACAATTTTATCGATTTTTGCTTAAAATGGATTTGAAATGCTGTTTAGAATTTTTATGAATTTTCATCTGGAGCTAGCTTAATTTCATACTTAGAAAAATAATGTTTTAGTTTGTTTAAAAAAATTCAAAATGTAGATTGCAAAACAAGACGTCTTCAGTTAAACTTTTAAATATTTCTTTAATTACATTATGAAATATATATATTTATGTGCATTATTTTTAATAATTATTACATACTTATAAAAGAAATTTAGATTAAAAATAAAATAAAACATATCAATAAGTAAGTATTTATTAAAACTTGTGGAGCAGCATCTATATTTACGTACTTCAAGAAAAGATACAGTAATATATTAAATCACTTGGACTAATGAAATTTAAAAGTGGTTCTGAAATTATTTTAAAATGTTCTATAAGAAAACATTGCTAAATTTATCGTAAATGAAAAATTAAGTAAAATAATAGATTTAAAAAAAGAGCATCAGGATTCGCGAAAAAATTTTTGTAACTTTACTAACGTGACCAATCAAAGTGTTACTGAAAATAATAAATCATACCGATTTGCCGTTCGACTTCCAGCGATTGCAGTTTTCAATATCAAAAATCAGTCTCAGTCCAAATTCTAATTTGAGCAAATCGATATTTCTTGAATATATGTATATTTATCCTTGTTTTATTTTGTTACGATGGGTTTCGCGAAGAGCACTTTGTTATAGATAAAATATTAATTAAAATAAGATTTCACATGCCATTACAGTTCCATCTAGAGGACAATGGCAAAAAACAAAGAGCTGGTTCACATTACAAGACTTGTAATTGATCTGGCTATGTTAATGTAGAGAAAGCTAAAAATTGGAAAAGCTCAGCTTGTTCATACAAACTCTCGTATATAGAAAGAAAAACATTTCTCATGTTCTTTTCTTTCAAATGTTGAGTTAAATAGTTGATTAAGCATGAGTTGAAGTAATAGGCAGAAGGATGCTGACGATGAACAAGTCGCTTTGTTCGAAAGTAGCTACTCCATCTAGCGCTGTCTTCAATTTTTTTCTAATATTTCTCTTACATTACAGAAATTATTATCTTTCTTTCATTGGAAAAATATATCCATGATCTTAAACCGAACAATAAATGACTAATTAATTAAAATAAATTATATTTTTTATACTGTTTTCTCTGTTTGAACATTTTTGTCAATTGAATTTTTTTTTTATTTTTATTCAATTAAAATCTTTTATTTAACATGCTCTATACGAAAAAATAAACATTTTTACCGTTAAAATCAATGGAAAGAAAAAATGGAAGATAATTTGAAAAAAAAAAATACAAATAATGCACAAAACTGAGTATGTCATATAAAGTTTTTTATACTAAATGAGTTGAAATATGCTAAATTGGCCACACTGGCAACCATATTCAGCTATTGACACTCACAATTAATAATTAATTAATTATCCGAAATATAAGTACGTCTACATTCCAAATTATTAATTTTATTGTTCTATTCCAAATCCCAAAGCTGCCTTCATCAATATTGTGTGGGGATTTTTCAAATCAATTCAGTTCTTAAAAAACTAAATTTTATAATCCTTTTAAAACTCGAATACTTATTCACCAACTTTCAAAACTTTAACAGCACTATCCGAAAAAATATATAAATAGTATTGGCAAATTGTATATAAATAATATAATTTAGTACAATAACATAATATGTATATATGTATAATGACTTTCAGTAACTATAGTGCTAAGAAGAAAGAACACCCTTCTCTATCGCCTCACGGTAATCTTAGAACAAACAAAAACGCTTATATGAATCACGTTTTCGACGATAACACACAAAAAAACAGAACTAAAGTGAATAAAAATAAATTATTAAAACGTGGTACCGAACGAAAAGTTTCCATGTGAAAAAGTTAAAGCAACAACAAAAGAAACAAAATTGTTTTATAGGAAATATCAATAAGAAACAACTGTACAATATTGTCAACCGAACAAACAAACCATCTACCATTTTCGATAACAATGACAAGACGCATTTTACGTTGTACCCTATCAGACCCATAATGAAAAGAAAAAAAAAACAAACAAAACTATAGAAATTGTTGTAAATAACAAAGGAAAACCATATTGTAACGACATACAAAGCGAGCAACCAAAAAAAAGGTAAAAAAACCATGTTAGCGTTCACTGACTTCAATGGTTAAGCCGGCTCTCATACTTTAAATAACGCACACACTCCTTGAGAGTGCTGCTAATATAGTGTTTTTGCCATTGCGCTATTGGAAGTTTTATAAACTAAGCATTGAAATCTAATCCAGAACACTTGATTTAAGGCAATAATTTTTAGCATTTAATTGATATTTACAAGGGTATTCAATTAATCGTTTAGCACTTTCAATCGGTTAATATTTAATATTAATTAAATATATTTAGTATGTTTTTTAAGTTAATATAAGAATTAAACAAAACTTATACTGATATTGTTTTTTGATTGTTTATAGTACATCTATAATATTAATAGGCTAGGCGATTTCTTGTGAACGATGTTTTGTTCTACCATTTTATCCTGATTTTGACCAAGCGTATATTATTCGAAAGGTATTTCTTTTTAGCCGTTTTGCAGATTTACAGATTTATAAATTTTTTCTTTTATTTTGAGTAAATTGCATTTAAAGTTGCTACTTATACATACACAAAATTATACATTGCTATATGTGTTTTATTAAATTTGTTAATGTGTTTGCTAATGAGTTTGTTATCTTCTTTCACAATAATAATAAACCATAAAGTGTTGGTTTGTGAAATGGCTAAGTTGAAAAATAAAGCTGCCTAGAAATTGCACTCGAATTTAGAGCGCTGGAATCTGCTAGTATTAATTTATACGTGCTACTTTATACATATCTATAATATTAATAGGCTAGGCGATTTCTTGTGACCGATGTTTTGTTCAACCGTTTTATCCCGATTTTTTGAAAGGTATTTCGTTTTAGCCATTTTGCAGACTTACAGATTTTTAATTTTTTTCCCATATTTTGAGTAAATTGCATTTAAAGTTGCTACTAACACATACGTAAAATTATACAATGCTATGTGTATGTTTATTAAATTTGCTAATGTGTTTGTAATAATCGCATAGCGCATAAAATAGACTGATTAGCTGAAAATAAAATACAAATATTACACAACAAAACAGTCAATTAACAACAACAAACAAAAATGAGTTTGTTTTTTGTGTTGATTTGTGAATTGGCTATAATTGATCTTTAGGGTCTTTATTTAATGGAAAAATAAAAATTCCTAGAATTAGCACTCGAATATCGACGGCTGGAATCTGCTAGTTTATAACATTGTGTGTATTTTAAAATTAGTTCAGATAAATTAATTTATTATCACCTTTCTGTACTTTAGTGCATTATTTACATATTTATATAATATCATTAACTCGTTTTTGATTTTAAAAGATTTCCCTCAATATCTTATTCGGAATATTCTGAGTATTGGGCATTCTCCTATAAATCGAATAATCGATGTTTTATCTTCTCTCATGTTACAGGGGCTGCATTCTTTATTTGCCGTATTATCGAAATTGTTTCCATTTAGAGGTAGAATATCACAACTGGTTTTAAAAATTATTGTGATCTTTGATAAAGCAAATTCATTTTTAATATAATTGATAGGTGATCTATAATATAGATAATTACTAAAGCGAGATCTGCTGTTCGTGTATTTGAGTAACTTTTTTCAGTTTTTGTTGTTGTAGTAGCAACGTACCTCGCTGAAACCATTCTTCTGTTATAATATCATTTTCGGAACTTACAGTGGCACAGAAAAGTCTAATTACCCCCTTGAAAAATCCAGTTTTATGAAATATAATTGTATTTCAGAAGAAAAAATTATACACAATTGTATATTTCTTGTCATTTAAAACATTAAGTATGGAAAAAAATTCAATTTCATTTTCACCTTGTCTAAATGAGCAAAAGTTCCTTTTCATGACACAGAAAGGTCTACATACTACCCACAAATATACAACCATGTGTTGAAACAGTGCAACCCACTGTTGAAATTTTTTATTACTTTACCGATACATTTGATTAACATAATTTAGTAAATTCGTTCGCATAACTTTTATGTAAATTTTAAAATATTAACCAAAGAGGAAAAAAAATATGTTTCGATGAGCGCCGAATTATTATAAAGCTCAAAAAATGAAGAATTGATGCCAAAAAATCTACTTCCAACAGTCGAGCATGGTGGAGGTAATGCCATGGTCTGGACTGGGGTGGGAAATTTGGTATTTATAGAGACAACCATGGATCGCTTTGTTTACCTTAATCTTCTAAAAGATAATATTAAACAATCTGCTGCAGAAATGGGTCTTAAAACAAGTTGGTATTCCCAGCAAGATTATGACCCAAAGCACACTTCGGGGATTGTTAAGGAATGGCTCCTATATAATGTGCCTCATCAACTACTTTCGCCACTTCAATCGCCAGATCTTAATACCATACAGCATCTGTTGGATGAATTGGTTCGCTGTCTCCGAAAAAAACCTATATAAAGTAAGATGGATCTGAAAAATGCTCTTTTGAAGGAGTGGAATTGTAATTCAAAGGATATTAATAAAAAAATTGTTTTTTCTATGAAGAACAGGTTGGAAGCCGTTCTAGAACTTAGAGGTGGACCCACAAAGTATAAGATAAAATTTTTTTTATCATAAAATATGAGAATAATATTATTATGTTTAGCAGTATGTAGACTTACCTTAAATGTTATTATTTTTATTTTTTCGTTAATAAATAAAGTATAATTAACAATACTTTAATAGTTGTTTGTTATTATTCATAGATTAATTTCATTTGGCACAGGTTTCAAGAGGATATTTACACTTTTCTGTGCCACTATACATCAAACTCATATCCCATTTTATTCATTTGATTCGCTAAGAACATGGCTCTTCTCAATACTATTAAGGAAAATTTGTAGGAAAGTCTGTTTTGGCTATATTCAAAAATAGAGCTAGAGGCGTGGTTCTGATAAAGGTTTAGTGTATAAAAATATGTAGCCTTAGCCTTTGTTTCCAAATTTATTAATATATTTTATTTAACTAAAACCCACCATTTGTGGTTTTTAATGAATCTCTTTTTATTATTATTATTATTTTTTTTATTTTACTCTAATTGGTAGTAACAACACCAATGTGGAAAATTTCGGAACAAAATAAAGCAATTGTTCCAGTGATCGAACACAATCGTAACATCAGTTTTGATACACAAAACCTGACAGGAAAATATTAACAAATTTTCCAAAACCAAATTGTTCTTAATGACGTTGTTATTTTGAATCGATTTTTATAATTTTTGTTTAAAAGCTGGTAAAATTCAATTCATTTTTGGAATTTTATCTTTAATTCCATTTATTATATTTGGACAAAACAATTTTAGAATATTCGTTATTCCCCTTTTAAAGCCAGAGAAATCATGAAAATTGGTTAAAAATTTGTCCACTAATCGTGTTGGAGTACAGCACTCCAATATGGAGCTTCGCAACTAATTGTGTCATCTTATATTTGTGTAAATATATTTCTGTGTCTAAACAATAACAAGCATCAACAGTATTTCACATTAAAAAAAATGGAAGAAGCGTGTAAGATAAGTCTTAAGGATATGGACTGGTACCACACTAGAATGTCAATATTAGACCTGCTTGCTGTTCCCCATAGCTGAATTCCGTATGACCATACCGGTTTCAAAATAGCTTTGTAAATTCTTAATTTATTGTCCAAGTTTAGATCTGATTTTGGTCCCAACATCCAGTATAATTTAATTGTACCACTATGTGGTTTGGGTATAATGACTTTGTGCTGCTATTTGTAACTACCAAAAATATTTGATCTAGACTCATCTTTTATTATAACGATCGACTTAGAATTACTTTCTGAGAATTACTTTCTGAGTCGATTTAGCAATGTCCGTCCGTTCGTCCGTCCGTCCGTCCGTCTGTGTGTCCATGTAAAGTTTGTAATCAAACTACAGATCGCAAATATGAATATATTTTGATAAAATTCGGTATATAAGCTTTCATCGGCCATAGGATGAACGCTATTGAAACTGGTGAAATTCGGTCCATGTTCAGACCTAGCCACCATACAAATGACCCCTATGAAACCGACATGAAGTGCCATAAGATCCAAATTATAATATAGATCTCAGTCAAATTGGGTTTGTATGTGTTTATTATATCAATTAACCAGTAGTCCAAAAATGATCCCTATTAGGCAATTCTTAGTCATAGGTCCCATAAAAGCTGCTTCGAGATTTTCACTTAAATCTATCAAAAAACAAAAATATTGCACAGATTTTTCTCAAATTTGATTTGTATATATTTTCTCAAAATATAAGTGACTTTACCAAATATGGTCAAGATCGATCCATTTTTCGACCTAGTTCCCACATAAATATAGCGCCCGATATGAACTTTTTCATATTTGCAGCAAAAAAATTAATAACAATGCCACTGAAATTTGGTTATGCTTATTTTCCATATCGAATTAGTTGGACCGAAAGATATGGTCTCTAAACCATGGTATAGGGTAGCATATGGTCGGTCCAGACCTACTATAATTCTCTTATTTGTTTTTAAATGTATTTGTTTAGCTTCAATATGTGGCTTTCAAGTAAATCGCCTGTCTAGTGTTATACCTAGATATTTTACAGAGTTTTTTTTTGGAATAGCATCTCAATGGAAATTTACTGTAGAGGACTTTTTCGAAGAGACGAATTTCGATTTGTATAAGTAGTGAGGCTTCTGTTGGGCATTGACTTGTGAGAGCTACAGCAGTTTTTGTTGCATATTGTAGCCAGTTGTTATACCCTATACCACTATGTTGTTTGGGTATAATGACTTTGTGCTGCTGTTTGTAACAACCAAAAATATTTGACCTAGACCCATCTTTAATTATACGGATCGAATCAGAATCACTTTTTGAGTTGATTTAACAATGTCCGTCTGTCCGTCCGTCCGTCCGTCCGTCTGTGTGTCCATGTAAACCTTGTAATCAAACTGCAGGTCGCAAATATGAATATATTTTGAAGAAATTTGGCATATAAGATTTTATCGGCCATGGGATGAACGGTATTGAAATTGGTGAGAATCGGTCCATGTTCAGACCTAGCCCCCATACAAATTACCCCTATGAAATCGACATAAATTGCCATAAGATCCAGATTGTCATATAGATCTTACTCAAATTGGGTTTCTATGCGTTCATTACATCCACTATTGAGTAGTCCAAAAATGATGCCTTTGGCCCCATATAGAGCTGCTTCCCGATCTTCACTTAAATCTATTAAAAAGCAAAAATATTGCACTGATTCTTATCAAATTTTGTTTGTATATATTTTTGCAAAATGCAAGAGACTATACCAAACATGATCAGGATCGGTCCATTTTTGGACCTAGTCCCCATATAGATATAGCATCCGATATGAACTTTTTCATATCTGCAGCCAAAAAAATTAATAAAAATACCACTCAAATTTGGTTTTTCTAAACGCATGGTATAGGGTATCGTATAGTCGGTCTAGACCGACTATAATTTTCTTACTTGTTTTTTATTGGTATATCTGCAGTGAATACCTGCTTCAATTTTGAATATCCGTGAGCGCTCGGCTTTAGTTCTAAAGACGAATCAATAAAATTAGAATAAAATGGGGTCGAGTTGAAGTTGAATATTTTTCCTTTTTTCTTTAAATGCATCCAATTGATAATTTATTGTACTTTTTCATATATTTTTAATATTTTTCTGAAATTTTGCAAATTTTTTTTCCAAAAAATAAAAATGTTTAAATGTATTACGGGTTAATTTCGCACAACGGAGCCAAATTTAAGGATAATTTAAAAAATATTTATTTGTTGTACAAATAGACTTTTTCGCTTAATTTTCAAATATTTGATTACATATTGTACTGTTTACGAGTGGAATATTTGTGTTTTGCATTTGTATCAAGCAACTACTTTTGTAATAAATATATGTTTAATTTTTGCATGTTTAAAGCATATATTTTCAATTAGTTAGCGCATGTGATTCTTTGCCCTATTAATGTAACTCGACACAGTTTTGAAAGTATTTGAATAAAACGGAAATGTATTCAAACAGATCAAATTTCGATTTGTTTGTCATTTGAAAACCGGTAATAGTAAAATATTCCAAACAGCCATGTATACTGCCAAAGAATTGAATTTATAGAAATTTTTGATTTATGTTGTTTTATTTCTGTTTCGTACATATATGGCATACAGTTAGGAAGAGTAGTGTTTGAGCGTTTTGTTTTAAACTCAGTCGTCAACACTTATATTCGCCTATCTTGATGAAAAACTAAGAAAATATATATTTTCGTTCATTATGTACTAGATAGTTAGTATCTGTGAATATATGTATATATATATGTGTGTGTATGTGTATGTTTGTATTTACTCACAGTTGTAGGTAGGAAGGTTTGACTAGACGACATTTATCATAGTTAACTTCCAAAAATGTCAGATTTTATAAAATTAAAATTGAAAGCCACCATTTTTAGATTTAATTTGAAAAAGACAAAATATTTCACAGTTGCTCGTATCACTTAATTATCAAAAAGGTTTTCTATGTTTTAAAATGTACCATTTGTTGTTAATCGTAGTTCCTTTTCGTTTAAACCTCAAAGCTCTTAGTGTTATCAATTTGCATGCAAATGGATACCTTTTTTCTGTTTCCTTATTTAGTAGATATATGTACGTATATACTTGCTACTTATTCAATTATTCCCATACTTTGTGACTTGTTTGGGTTTATTCTGTTGTTTGTAATGTTTTCTAAAAATTTATCTATTTTATTCATTAAAATTCCTATTTGAAGCGAAGAAAATATATTTGAACAGTAACATAAATTATAAATTACCAGCACTCTTGCATTAAGTTTCTGCAGTAGTCACTTTATTATATATATTAATGAGTAAGACTCCATTAAGGCAATTTTGTGCGTGTTAACTGAATTTCTAACAAAAAAAAACTTTAGCTAACTAATTCTAAATAAAGACATAATTTTCAGTTAATTCAGATCAATTTAAATTGTTTACTTTTATCAATTTAGCAACACTGTCCCTTTGGAAAAATTGAGATAATAACTATTCAAAAAAAAAAAAAAAAAATAAAAAACAAATAAGAACTTATAGTCGGTCTAGACCGACTATACGATACCCTATACCATGGTTTAGAGGCCCTATCTCTTCGGTCCAACTAATTCGATAAACCAAATTTGACTGGCATTGTTATTACTTTCTTTGGCTCAACGAGTAGCTCGAGTAGTAAAAATTAACAAATTTCATGTTTGAAAACATGCAAAAAGATAAACATAAGTATTTAGTAGAACAAATGTATACTTTTCGGAATCGTAGAAGTACCAAGAATATCATCCTGAAATTTCACTTGAATCGGACTGTCCTACTGGGCAAACTACTACTCGAAAAAGATCATCCACTTTCCACTTAAATGTTTGAAAATATGATCTTTGTATATGTTTGATGCCTATTTACAAAAAATTTTTCAAGAACACTTGAAAAAGCCCTTAATATTTTAATCTGAATATATGTATGTATGTAGAGAATATATTTTCAAAATTTCAAAGCATTTCGAAAAAATATTGGCGTGTGGGAGCAACTAATCGAAAAAGATTGGAAATTTTGCAAAAAGTGTAAAAAAATAAAAAAAAAATTTTGTAATTTTAATAAAAAAAAATTTTTTTAATTTTTTCACTGTCTGTAATTGACTATATTCATTGATTACTCATAAAAAAATTTTAAACCATTCCGACCAAAATTGTGACGTCGGTATAGCGCTACTGGACTGATATTGGTCACTTTCTATACAAACGTGTGGAAATATGCTCTTATTTGAAGTTTGATGGTATTTTCCAGAAAATTTTCCACAATAATGTAACAAAAATTATATTCGTTAGAGATGTGTGTGTAAAGAGAACACTTCTTTCAAGTTTCAAAGCATTCCGCCGAAAATTTAAGCTTGGAGGAACTACTGCTCGACAAAAAACAGAAACAAAAAAAAAAAAATTTAAAAAAATAACTTTTTTTTCACTGCCCGTAATTGACCTCATTCACAGATGACTCATATAAAAAATTAAGTCATTCCGAATAAAATTGTGCTCTGGGCGAACAACTACTCGAAGAAGATCAGCCACTTTCTATACAAATGTGTGAAAATTTGCTCTTATTTCAAAGTTTGATGTAAGTTAAAAAAATTTTTCCATAACGACTTGCTAAAATTTTTTCTATTTGCAGTTGCAAATATATCGAGATAATCTTCTTAAAATTTCAAAGTATTCCATCAATAAAAGTGCTGTTGGCGAACTACTACGCGAAATAGCTCGACCACATTCCATACAAATATATGAAAAAGTTCACTTCATTCAAGTTTGACATCGATTTACAAAAAATATTTAAGGCACACATGATACAAATTTATGCTTTTTTAAGTCAGAAATATGAATTCATTATTACACGAAATTTCAAAGTAATCTGGCATAAACTGTAGCTCGGACGAACTACTACTCGAAAAAGATCAGACTCTTCCCATACAAAAGAGTGAAAATTTGCTCTTATTTCATGTTTGAGATAATTTTACAGAAAATTTTTCATAATAACTTAGACAAATGTTATATTTTTTAGAGATGAAAATGTAAGGAGAGTATTTCTTTTAAATTTCAAACGTTTCCGAAAATAATTGTGGGGTGGACGAAATACTACTGGAGAAAGCTCGACCACTTTCCATACAAATGTATGAAAACATTCGCTCCATGGAAGTTTGACATCATTTTGAAAGATATTTTCCAAAAATACATGGTAAAAATTAATACATATTGTAGTCCCTCATATCAGCAGATTATTTTCCAAAAATATTGGAACACTCGGATGAAAGGTATGGGGTGGGCGAACTACTACTCGAAAAACATAAGTAATGAAAAAAACAAAAATTAAAAATAAATTTTTTTTTTTAATGTTTTTTTCAACAATTGCAACAGACTATATCCTTAGGTAACTCGTTTAAATTTTTAAACCATTCAGACTTATAATGTGCTATTGGCAACCTACTACTCCAAAAATATCAGCCAGTTACAATACAAATATATGAAAAAATGCACTTCATGCAATTTTGAGATCGATGTACAAAAAATATTTAAGGCACACATGGTGCAAATTTATATACTCTAAAATTGCAATTAAGAGGACATTACGTCCTTAAAATTTCAAAGACTTTCGGTAATAATTGTGCTGTTGACGAATTACTACTGAAAAAGATCAGCCTGTTTCCATACAAATATACGAAAAAATGCCCTCCAACCAAGTTTGACATCCATTTACAAAAAATATTCAAACAACCCATGGTATATATTTATACATTCTAAAATTTGAAATACGGGGACATTACGTGCTTAGATTTTCAAAGCATTCTGACAATAATTGAGCTGTTGGCGAACTACTACTTGATAAAAATCAGCCACTTTCTATACAAATGTGTGAAAATTTGCTCTTATTTTAATATTGATGTAATTTTACTGCAAATTTTCCTTCCCGAATTTTTAAAAATTTATATGTTTTGAAGTTATGGATTTCAGGACATTATATTCTTAAAATTTCAAACTATTCCAGGGCAAATTGTGGAGGCGGCGAACTTATACTCGAAAAATATCAGCCACTTTCAAATCTTTTCACCGAAAAAGATCATTTCATTTTCCAAACAAATGTACGAAAACATGCACTCTATGAATTTTTATCAATTAACTAGTTTAATGGTACCTCTGTAAGCTGAATATTCTCTATATTATTTTCTTTATCTTCATTTCATTGTCTAAGTCATTATGAAAAAGTTTCTGTAAAATTGTCTCAAACATGAAATAATAGCAAATGTTCACTCTTTTGTATGGGAAGAGTCTGATCTTTTTCGAGTAGTAGTTCGTTCGAGCCACAATCATGGCCAGATTACTTCGAAATTTCGTGGACGTAATGTACTCATATTTCTAACATAAAAAAGCATAAATTTGTACCATGTCTGCCTTAAATATTTTTTGTAAATCAATGTCAAACTTGCATGAAGTGAATTTTTTCATATATTTGTATGGAAAGTGGTCGAGCTATTTCGCCAACAGCACAATTATTGTTGGAATACTTTGAAATTTTAAGAAGATTATCTCGATATATTTGCAACTGCAAATAGTAAAAAATTTTATCAAGTCGTAATGGAAAAATTTTTTTAACTTACATCAAACTTTGAAATAAAAGCAAATTTTCACACATTTGTTCGCCCTGAGCACAATTTTATTTCGAATGACTTTATTTTTCTTATGGGTCATCTGTGGATAAGGTCAATTACGGACAGTGAAAAAATTTTTTTTTTGGTATAGGGTCTATTCCACATGGTGGTATAGGGTAGAAAAACGTATCAATTGAAATTTATAAAAAAACAAAGTAAATTGGCAAGCAAAATAAATTTTGACATCTTCATGATAAAAAATTAAAATAATATTTCGAATGTCCAGAATGTTCCAAACTACTACTTTTTTATTCAGGGAAGAACGTCATTAAAACCATGCGAAAGTGATTTCGTACCGATCGGTCTAGGTCAATAATTTTTGGTAGCTACAAACATTATAAGTTTAAAAGATTAAACTTCTATTTTTGACTGACTTTTAAATTCTTAAAAATAAATGTAGAAATTGAATTTATAAACAATTGTATTTATAGGTGTGGCCTGAAATTTTAAAATTGAATTGTTTACTCAAGTTTTAGTGAATTAATTTCTTTGAATATACTCGTCAAGTGACACATTGGAGATTGGTGGCACCATTCTATTTTAAAATTTTTGTCAAGCGATTTATAATTCTGTTTGTCAACAACAGCTATAACTGTTATGATAGGTCAGAAAAAATTGTAATTGTAAATATGACAGCTAATAACCATGTTTTACAGAAGCAAAGTTTTATAATTATTATTATTTAATATAATTGATTGATAAAACATTAAAATAAATTTTAAATTAAAACATAAAATTAATATTAAATTGTTGCGTCAAAATAAAAAGTTGTAGTTTCTTTTTTTTGTGCGGTTTTGAACTTATACAATTTTAACTTTTAATAAAAAATTTTACCATTAAATATAATTTTTTTACTTTAAAATCTATAAATATAAAGTTTATTTAAATAAAAAGTTTTCTTTAAATAAAATGTTGGCATCATTTAAATTTTATTTCTCTATAAAGGAGAGTTTTTTGATATATACTACTAACTTTTTCTAGATCAATTAGAAACCTAGCTTAACTTCAGAATGGCAATTCTATATTAATGCAATTCGTCTCTGGACTTTAATCATCACAGCATACAAATTATTAGCAGCACACAATTTTTAAGAAAAAATTACTGAATTTCTATTCTGCTGTATTTCTCTGTTTTATGTGTTTTGATATTGAAAAATTTAACTTATTTTTTTACATAACTACTTTCAATTGTTCTTATTTTCTTTAATCTACAATTTTTGTTTATATTTAACTTTAGAATAAGTATTAATATTAGATTTAAAAACTGTTATTTTTGGAAATGCATAATTCTATATTGCTATAAGAGAGTCTTATGTGAAGAATTTCAAATAGATAAATAATATAAAAAATATATAAAAATGAATAAAAAATAAAATATTATAAATGGAAAGGCAAATTTTGTTATGAAATGTTACTGCAATAACAGAGTGTAGTGTGAAGAACTTGAAATAGATAAATAATATAAAAAATATATAAAAATTAATAAAAAAATAAAATATTTTAAATGGAAAGGCAAATTTTGTTATGAAATGAAAAATCTTCATTAATTCCTCCGAATGATTTTTTCAACCCTCGAAATAGTTGTTAAAATCCTTCGAAATGTACAGCGAATCGGCTTTTGTGTCATCAATCGTTTAAAAACGGTGTGATGAGTTTATGGAACACCCAGAACTCACACGGTGCTAAGTCATAGAACTACATCGTAAAAGCTCTAATAAATAATTCCAAAGCAAAAATAAAACATATGAAATACTACTGAAGTGGCCACACTATGAGCGGCGTGTGAGCGGCATTTCTGTGCGTCTAAGCGGCGCCGCTCAGGAATAGAACTTGTTCTAATTTTTAGTTGTTTTCTGAGCGGCAAAGAATAAAAATGGCAAACAAATGTCTTTTCTTTGCTTTGTCAATCTGTAGCGCGATTCAGTAACTTCTTTTAACGATGATCGAATCGTTAAAAAAAAAGAAAACAACAAAATTACCGATTTTGGTAAGCAGTAAAATTTTTAAACGATATTCGCTATTCTTAAAGTCAGCTGTTGTTGTTATCTTCTTAACGACAACCATCTTTGTGTTTTTCAATCGATAAAAAGTTAAATAAAAATCATAAAATTGTGAAAATATTTTCCTTTTATTACAAAAACTTTTTACATAAATAATAAATAATAACATTGACAATGGCATTTTGACAACTAACCGCTCAGCAATGCCGCTCGCCGCTTTGCCGCTCATTGCGTGGCCTCGGACTTACAAAAAATATACAAATTTCACAAAATGGGCACAAAGCTTTGGAACCCTAAGAGCAAATACAATAACTTTTTTTAATGACTCCGAATTTATCCACCTTTTAAACTGCATCATTGTTTTTTTTTAACTTTAATAGAAATTTTAAAAGTTACAAACCATTAGTTTTAAAACTTATACTAAATTTACGACAAAAAAAAATATTATAAAGGGTACCCAAATGAGCAAAAAAAAAAAAAATAACCAAAACTTATGATTTCTGTACAGAAAAGTAAATTTTGAACAGTTTTCTTTTAAGATATTGACTTAGTAAAAAAGAAAATAGTGCTGGTGGGACGAGTAATGAGCATAATTTAAAAAACTCGATTTTTGGATGAAATTCGGCTTTTGCGACCTTTAAACCTCCACTTATAATATTTCATTTTTAAGGTTTTGAAAGCAGAAATTTCATTCCGCAAACAAAATTAAATGGAACTTCTTTGCTCCAAAAAATCACAGTATGTTAAAATTGCCAAATTTATCTTTAGATGATTATATAAACCAACGATATATATCAAAAACTGTACTACCAAGCTGAAAAAGAAATCCATAAATTCGCGAAGATTAAATTTAAAAGACACCTTCTCATTTGGACACAGTATTATATTACAATATGCAATACGTCTACGATGAGTGCCTCGATTTGTATGTTACCAAAACAATTCTACATGCACCCCCTGAAATTAAATGTAAACATTTTTTTTTGATGTTTCTAAAAATATTTTGACCAAAGTGATAACTGTCCGTGTCTTCAACCATTTTCTGTCAAATTTAAACAAATTTAAAAATTCTTCGATACTGCATTAAAACTTGGCTAACGATGAATTCATGTATTTTCATGCTTGAATTTGGAATTTAAGAAAAGCAAACATAATTACATTCATCTAATGGGCGTAGCTTCAAAGAATAGATGAGAATAGATAACAGTGCATCGGTTCCTATAAGAGATATCGTTAAATATCTCTTCGCTGAAGTTATGGTATTTCAACTGTATTATTTATTTTATGGATATTTTATGAATTGAGGTTTAAAAATAAATATTTTTTTTAAAACATTTTTGATACTTTAATGTTTTATGGGATTTTAATTAAATTGTTAAAACTTGATTTCAAGTTAAGCCGGAATGATTTTTTTATCAGAACACATCTCACGAATAATAAGACCTCAATATGTTTATGACCGGTTCTTTTAATACTTACTTGAGTCGTACGTGAATATAAGGAGCACAAATATTTCATTCTCTTTTTGGGAATAAATATTTTTTTTAATTTGCATAATCTCTAATCAATTCCAATCAAATGCTATCTATATCTAACGAGTATTCTAATGATGAGGAACTTTTTGTTTAATAAATACTCATTTTGATTCATTAGATATACGAGTACTAATTAAGTGTTAATATTATTTATGGCCATTTAACGATCTAATAAAATGACAACGGCCTATCAACAGGCCATAATATAATGAAATAAAGAAAAAAAACCCGCACCGATACACCTTTATTTCTACCAAATTATAATTAAAATAAGTAAAACAAAATCATTATAAAAAAATATTTGCACATAAAAAATAAAACTACATTTTATTAAATGATATAACAAATCGTTAACATTAATTTTAATGAATTTTAGATTTGATTATATTTCTTGTATGTACCTACAACAAATAGTTGTGCGTGTGTACATGGGCTTTAATGAAATACCAGCTTATGCAACTAAACTTACTCGTAAATACTTTTTTTTTATAACACAACACCATCAAAAAAGTACTAATTGTGGCAATTAAAATTTTAATATTTTTATAAATATTTTCATTACATCATATCAAGCAATAATATTCGGAATGCTACGCACATAAATAAACGCCACCAACATTAAAAATGAGGAATTAAGCAAAACATATAAATGTCTTTAATCAATTAAATACAAATAAAAATCACACCTTATTCACAAATAAAAAAAAAACTGAACTTTATTGTTTTTTTTATTAAATTTTTTATTATTTTGAAAGTCAGTATTGTATTATTAAAATAATTTTGGATACGGAATATACAATTTTACCACGTGACATCGAAAAAAGGAGAGCTTCTTACGCTGCTTTAACTTTAAATGAGCAGTACTTATTGTATTTAGGATGTTAGTTATATACGAGTATCATCACAATGCCATCTTTAGGAAGTGGCAACACAACTATGGTTTTGAAAAGATTCTATCGCTTTTTTCTAACACAACTCCACCAATTTTGTTATGTGTGTATACGAGGTCGGATCAATAAATCGGAAAAGGTCGAAAGAATTCACGATACGGCAGTGGCCAATCAGATATGGACAGTACGGGAGATTGCCGAATGGCGACGGCTCTGTGATTTTGAATTTAAACGATCAGTTGGGTTTTAGTAAAGTGTCCGAGAGAAAGACGTATGCCGCGTTTAGATGATTTAAAATAAAGAAAAACCAAATTTGGCCAAGAATAAATTGCATTTTCGTTAAGATGGCGAAATGATTTATATGTATGTAATCGTCATGAATTGTGCTATATATATATAATATATAATGACAAATTTCTATTTCCAAACCTAATGAAACGGTTCGGAAAGAGATTTGGATAAAAAAAATATCAAACGAATGCTATTTTGTGAACTTGAGAACCCCATCAATATGGTAAGGAAAAAAAAATTGGAGACTATGTTGAAAAATAAATTGTTTCTTGCATTTTTTTATATACAAAAATTCAGTGATTTATAGATCCGCTCTCGTATGTCAATGAAAGAGTTGAACTACAAAACTAGACCCTTTCAGAATATTTGGTTTTTTGAATGATCTTATGTAAAAATTGAAAATAGAATATAAATTTGTGATTAAATATTGTTAAACCTGTTCAAAAACTCACATCACGTGACGTGGGAGAAAAGATTTATGTAAAATTTATATCAGACGGTTTTAAAAATAAGCTAAAAATATACATCTAAAAATTGATTTTAACCCAGAAAGACATCTATAATATTTATAGTCTAGGCGATTTCTTGTGACCGATGTTTTGTTTTAGCGTTTTATCCCGATTTTGACCGAACGTATATTATTTGAAATCTATTTCTTTTTAGACGTTTTTCAGATTTACGGATTTTTAAATTTTTTCCTTTATTTTGAGTAAATTACATTTAAAAATTTCACATACATTAAATTATACATATGCTATGTGTGTTTTATTATTAAATTTGTTAATGTGTTTGCTAATGAGTTTTTTTTATCTTCATTCACAATAATAATAAACCATAAAAGTGTTGGTTTGTAAATTGGCTAAGTTGAAAAATAAAGCTGCCTAGAAATTGCACTCGAACTTCGGGTGCTGGAATCTACTAGTTGATTTAAATAGACTTTATTACTGTTGAACCAACTATTCAAGAAATTCTTTAATAATATATTTCGATTACATTATTATCTATATATGCAAATTGCAATGTTTGTGTGTGTTGTAGTTTCAACAGCTTTTTTAAGTCACATGATGACATGTGTGAAACATTGGTCACGAGACAGGTCAATAATAAGCACGGCTTTTCGTTTTTTTAGGAGTATTTCACGTTTTTCAGCCTCCGATGACCTAGAAAATTTTATTTGGCACAAATATAGTACAGGCATGAGACTGATCGTAACGAAATTCGATTTGATTTTCAGTCTGTGGGCTGAAAAGCAAGGGGTGTGGCAAATTATCATATATCTTATTATTTCAGATATGTTTACTTTCCTGTTGTTAGGATAATATCTGTGGTCACAAGCATTAACCGCCTAAGTTGAAAATCATGCGTTTGAGAAAAATAACTTTTAATATATATACATATAATGGGGCTTAATTACGACTTAGGTCAGTATGTTTTCATTAATAACTTTTTATTAAACTGTGTTAGGGAAATGGGGATTTCACGTAAATATAGAGAGTTTTTAGGAGAATATGCTAGCGTACATAACTCAAATCGGTCCTATGTCGAGTTAGGCGGTTATCGCTTGTTGGGGATTAATTTTTCTAGAAATTTGAAGCCTTGTAATGAACTAAAAAGCAGCTCTTTGACATCAATATAATTCCGGCCACGGAATTAAGAAATTGTGTACAGTCTCAAATGAATTGTGGTAGTATGAATGAATATATTATAGTACTTTTAAAGCAATATCCGGTATAAGCAACACTTGTCATAACAGGCTGCGTTTACTAAACTGCATTCTAAAACTGGACTTATTACAGGATTTATTACTGTATTTATCTATTACCACTGACTTTTATTACACGACTCGTGCTACATACAAAGAAATGCTTAACAAATAAAATACTACTTCAAATGTATTTCGAGAAGTTAATAATTTATGTTAACAAAAAGTTATATGTGAAAGTATCTGGAAAGTCATTGTCAAAAGAATTTCCGCATTTATCCTTAGAATTGACCTGGATTCCGTAAATCCCGACCATCTATTTATTCCCAATTCCCATATTATCAATCGAATTTGATGCACTTTTAATTAAATTTTGTGAAAAGCACAAATACTAGAAACAAAGTTAACAACTCCAGTCTAAGTATCTCCAACAAGTTGCACTGAAATAAGTGTTTCACTTGAAGAACCTTCCACGAAGAAGTTATCTAACAACTGATTTAAAATCCTCCATATAGCTTAAAAATGTGTCTGTACTGTGATATGGAATGCATGTACTTCTTACACAGAACAGACTATGACTATGATTAGATTGATTTCTTTTTGTTGTTTCATTTTAGCAAAACAAATAAGAAGAAAAAAACTAATGAATGAACGATACAAAATGAAATGAATCAACGAGTAAAACTCAATTAATTGAATAACAACATTTTATGAGCCCCCATTTATAATAAAAATGGGGCACATGCTATTGCGGTAGGTTATGGTCATAAAACCTCACTCACTTACTCAGTCAGACATACAAACAGTCACACTTTTTCTTAGACAACATTTTAACGATACATTTAATGATTGTTTTTTTTTATGTATACTTTTTCTTACTTTTATTGTTTTATAACAGTAAAACAACAAACATTAAATTTTTAATGACTATTACGATTTTATTAGCCTTGCTTCCTTCATTCTTCCAATGTCAAGGTGAGATGAAAGTTTAGCGTAGCCATAAAAATTTAGCAATTAAAATTGATTTAAAATCATTTTAATGTCTACTCGTATGTTACGACTGTGAAAAGTGCGAAAGCTGTATAAATGTGGGAGACGAATCGTAATGAATACTCTGTATTTATTTAGTGGTCCAGTTTGGTGTTTTTGCGCTAGACATATGCCAGACAAGATGATGAACCTGTGACAAGATCATAAAAGTAGGAAAAAAAATATACAAAATAAAGCACTATTATGAGGCCATTAAAAAGACGTTTGAGTAGTGCGTTGTGTTAGTAAAAATAAGAGGAGACTGTTTTGTATAAATAAAAGTCTGTTTGTTTTTTTTTTTTCTTTCTGCTGCTGCTTTTATGCAGGTTTTTTCATTCTATGAATTGACAACAGAATTTGCTCGTAACAAGTCAAGACATCATTTTACTTTAGTAAAGAAGTAGCAGTCATTTGGCGGGTTGGATTTTTAT
This sequence comes from Cordilura impudica, assembly GCA_963682025.1. NCBI lineage: Eukaryota > Metazoa > Arthropoda > Insecta > Diptera > Scathophagidae > Cordilura > Cordilura impudica. The sequence goes on along the minus strand of OY821517.1, from coordinate 197,412,052 downwards.
ATGACTTTTTATATGGTATTTCGGCGTTGTTTGGTATTTTTTTTTATAGAGAGGTCGTTACTTTAAGTATTTGTTTATTGGTGCTATTATGAACAAATAAAAATCATATGGTTGTTGGTTTTTTTTATGAGAAGTCGTTAATACTTATTAGAGAAGATCGGATTTTTTCATTGTTTACAAACATAAAAAAAATATATGTGTCAGTAGGTTGTGTTGATTATATAAAGAGAATGTCATACGAAGAATAGAAAAAAAGTTAAAGGTTTTTATTGTTGTCAATTTGCAAATCATATACTTTCATATACTGATATTTGTAACTACCAAAAATATTTGACCTAGACCCATCTTTTATTATACCGATCGAGACAGAATCACTTTCTGAGTCGATTTAGCGATGTCTGTCCGTCCGTCTATGTGTCCATATAAACCTTGTATTCAAACTACAGGTCGCAAATATGAATATATTTTTGAATGAAATTTAGTATATAAACTTCCATTGACCATAGAATGAATGCTGTTGAAATTGGTTAAAATCGGTTTATGTTTAGACCTAGTCCCCATACAAATGACCTCTATCGAGATCGACTGAAATTGCCATAATATTCAAATTATCATATAGAACTTGGTGACATTGGGTTTGTTTATGTTTATTACATCCAGTTATTATATCCCTATAGCTAACTACCGATCTTCACTTAAATTACACAGATTTTTATAAAATTTGGTTTGTATATTTTTTGCAGAAAATAAGTGACTTTACCAAATATGGTCAGGATCAGTCCATTTTTCGATTTAGTCCCTATGTAAATATAGCGTCATATCCAAAGACAAAAATTAATAACAATTCTACTCTAATTTGGTCTATGCCTATTTTCTATATCTTATTAGTTGGACATAGGAAATAGGGGCTCTAAGCGCAAGGTATAAGGTATCGTGTAGTCGGTCTAGACTGACCCTAAACTTCTTACTTGTTTTAATTTGTGTTTAGTTAGAGTGTTGGTCTCATTGAAATACACTAAATTATATATAATGGAAAAGTATAACGATTTTGGAAAATCTGATTTATAACTTTATAAAATCTTAATAGGCTAGGCGATTTCTTGTGTCCGATGTTTTGTTCTATCACTTTATCCTGATTTTGACCAAAGTATATTATTTAAAAGGTATTTCTTTTTAGCCATTTTGCAGATTTGCAGATTTTTTTAATTTTTTCCTTTATTTTGAGTAAATTGCATTTAAAGTTGCTACTAATACATATATAAAATTATGCATATGCTATGTGTGTTTTACAATAATAATATACCATAAAAGTGTTGGTTTGTGAATTGGCTGATTTGAAAAATAAAGCTGCCTAGAAATCATACTCGAATTTCGAGCGCTGGAATCTGCTAGTATTTAATAATACTCTTGCCTGTTCAGACCATATAAATGCTACTGCAGGAAAAGTTTACTCTATGTTGCGAACCTTATGGAAAACACAATATTTCACGCCACTTAAAATTCGCTTACTACTAGCAAAAACGTATCTAATACCCACTCTTTTATATGGATGTGAAATTTTTGCAAAAACGGATACTTTAAGCTATAATAAGCTTAATGTTGCCTACAATGCTGTTGTAAAATCTGTTTATGGTATGGGTAAATGTGACCGTGTGTCGTCAGTTGTGAAAAACTTGTACGGTGTTATGTTTACTGACTTGTTAGAAATACGAACTTTAATTTTGTTTCACAAAGGTGTATATACTCATGAACCTTCGTATCTCTATAACAGAATAACGTTTTCGTTATCACATAGGAATAATGATTTGATTCCAATTATTCATAGAAGTTCAAAGTCTGAATGGCATTTTTATATCCTCTCTATAAGTCTTTGGAACTCTCTACCTCCGAACATACAATTTATAAGCAATGCCATGCATTTTAAGAGTTTCATTTTTGATCTTTATAGTCGTGCATAAACATGTTATGTTTTTTGTTGTTTTCATTTAATTAATTTAATTTTTCCCCATTTTTAATTGTTGTATAACTATGATTCAATTCTGATTTCATTTAAACCTATTTTATTATTTATTTTTTTTTTATATATTGATAAAAAATTTTAAATTTCACTTCTAAATGTTTTATCATCATTGCTTATTACTATTACTCCTCCTTTACCCTAATCATAAGACTATAAGTCTTGTTGTATAGGAAATCAAAATAAATAAATAAATAACTGTTATAAAGGGCATATTTTTTTACTTACATGAAAAAAATTTTAACATAAAAAAACTATAAAAAAATGTTTCTACCTCTAAATTTTTATTTTTTTTATTTTTTTTTTTGTTAACATTGTTTATTTTTACCAAAAAAATTCTTTATATCTCAAAAATTATACCCCAAAAATTCATTATATCTCAAAAATAAAACAAAAAATATATAAATTTATTCACTTTCAACAATATTTATTATATATTTTTCACCCAAAAAAAAAAAAAGTAAAATGCTAAATCCTCAAAGAAATAAGGCTCAATTAACCCATATTCTGCACCACTTGGAACCGTAGGTGTGTCAAACGGGAATAGGCTTTTAAAAAATAAAATTTTCGTATTCTTTAATTTTTTTTTTTCTTTTTGGAAATTTTCTTAAAATTTATGTAAAAACTTTTTTTTGTTCGTATAAAATTAATATTTTTGCAAATTTGTTTGTTTTCTAAAAATAGAATGGAAGATAGTTAATGGTTGAGCAATATAAATAACTTGGTTTGTTGTTGGAGTAGCTAGATCAGTTTTCTGCTAAGTTCGGATAACACAAGGGAACAATGGTTCTGTTGATTAAGAACTGAATATTGTTTTTAAGGTTATTTGGGACGCTGAATCCAAATCTGTCCTTGGTTTTTTTCTATCAGCTCGACTTTTCGAGATATACCGTTATGTTCAAAATTAAGGCACTTCCGCTACATATATTGGAATAACTTGAAAACGGTTCACCATATTAAATTAAAAAAAAATCCGAAACTCGCAAACAATATTCTCTTAAAGCCGTGCTTACTTTGTTTTTAAATTTTCCAAGTAGTTTTAGAGATATCGTTCAAGTTTTGAAAAAAAAATTAAAATTTTTTTAAAAAAAAACATTTTTTTTGTTCTTTAAAAATTCCTAAAAAATAAAAATGGGACAAAAATCACAGTTTTGGTCTACAAACAGTTAGCTAAATATATTTCGAATAAAATGAGCTTTATTTCATTGCAATCGGTGCACAACTTTTGATTTTGTTCACGATTTACTGAATTGATATAAATCGCGATTTCCATACAAAAATAACATTTTCTAATGTGTAAGTGTTTGTATGTAATAAGTTAGTTTTTTATGATTCTAAGAATTAAAAAAATTAAGTAATAAAAAAAGATTATTTCATTTTTATGGTTGCGGTAGCAAACTCATAACGCCTATAAATTTTATTGTCCCTTTATGACACCTAGTCAGTTCACAGTCAATTAAAGAGAAAAAAGAAAAGTCCACTTGTTTTTATTGATGTGTGGTTTACCGTTGGTAACGGATGATTTTTTAAAGGAATTCCCCTGAACACATGTGTTCATTCATAAGTGACTGTCAATAAAATTGTGGATATAATTTTTTTTGGTACTTCAGTAAAAAACTACTAAGTATTTATATGGGTTCATTCAACCAATTTTTCTCATTCAACAAGTGTTTACGAAAGCGAAAAGTATAACGACAAAAAATATAAATCATTTTACATTGAACATTTAATCAGTCAACACAAAAAAGTTCAATTTTGTTCCCGTGTGTTATTTATTGAAAATTGTGTTACTTTGATATATACTTCAAAATTGTGCAATGGCTACGTCAAGAAACACCTGTAAAATCAATCCCAACTATTTTTGTAACATATGTGGCGAATACACGTTTATAAAAAATAGAAAAAGTGTGTCAGATTTTATTAAAAAAATTTATTTTGACTACTTCGGATTTACCATGGAAACCCGTGACAAGTACTGGATTCCTAATAATGTATGTAAAAACTGTGTAGAGTATTTAAGGTTATGGGCAAACAAGCAACGGACCCACTTCAAGTATAAAACACCAATGATCTGGCGGGAACCTTCGAATCATTATGATGATTGTTATTTTTGCGCTGTCAACATAACAGGCATTAATAAAACAAACCGGTCTAAATGGATTTATCCTAACGTGTTGTCTATTACCCAACCAGTCCTGTACTCTAGTGAGGATTCAGAACCACAACCATCTACATCTACACACAATTTCCACGACTTACGACAAAATGTTCCTTCACCAATTTCTGAATTTGGATCAGATGACTTGCATTTAGATATTTCTTCTGAACGCGAGCAATTTAATCAGGAGGAGCTTAGTGATTTAGTGAGAGACCTTGGACTTTCTAAAAAAGCATCTGAAATTCTTGCTTCTCGATTAAAGCAAAAAAATCTGTTAACCCAAGGAATAACAATTTCATACTACCGTAACAGAGAAAAAAACTTACTTCCATTCTTTTCCGAAGACGATGAATTTGTTTATTGTTCAGATGTTCCTGGTTTAGTAACAGCGATGGGATTAGAGGAGTATGATCCAAATGACTGGCGACTATTTATAGATTCTTCTAAACGCAGCCTAAAATGTGTACTTCTGCATAACGGTAATAAATTGGGTTCGTTGCCCATTGCACATTCAACTAAAGCTAAAGAAGAATATTCTACAATTGCCTCAGTTATAAATAAAATAAAGTACAACGAACACCGCTGGCTAATTTGTGTGGATCTAAAAATGGTGAATTTTCTTCTAGGCCAACAAGGTGGCTACACAAAATATCCGTGTTTCATTTGTTTATGGGATAGCAGAGCCAGATCTGAACACTGGAGTAAGAAAGACTGGCCTTCGAGGGAAGCTATGGTTCCAGGAAACCACAATATAGTTAATCAACCACTTGTGCCCAGGGATCGCATAATACTGCCACCTCTCCATATCAAGCTAGGACTTATGAAACAATTTGTCAAAGCTCTCAACAAGGACGGTGATTGTTTTAGATATATCAGTAAAAAGTTCAACAATTTGAGTTCGGAGAAACTGAAAGCTGGCATTTTTGATGGCCCTCAAATCAAAAAATTAATCAATGATGAAAATTTTAGTAATTCCATGACAGATATTGAAAGAAATGCTTGGAATGAATTTGTTTGGATAGTGCGCAATTTCCTGGGAAACAAAAAGGGTGAGCACTATTCGGACCACGTGGATAACATGTTGTCACATTTCAAGCAGCTTGGTTGTAATATGAGCATTAAGGTGCACTACCTACACAGTCATTTGGATTGTTTCCCTGAAAATCTTGGAGACTTCAGTGAAGAACAAGGTGAACGTTTCCATCAAGATATCCGCACTATAGAGGAGCGGTACCAGGGTCACTGGGATAAGCATATGATGGCGGACTATTGCTGGAGCATTAAAACAAATCCCTCTAAACAAGGTTATTTAAGAAAATCTTATAAAAGAAAATTTTTCGATGAGTTGTAATTACATTGTAATATTTGTGTATTAAAATTTTTTATTTTTCTTTAAAATTCTCTTTTTGTGTTAAATTAAAAAGTATAGCTGACCATAAAAATGAAATAATCTTTTTTTATTACTTAATTTTTTTAATTCTTAGAATCATAAAAAACTAACTTATTACATACAAACACTTACACATTAGAAAATGTTATTTTTGTATGGAAATCGCGATTTATATCAATTCAGTAAATCGTGAACAAAATCAAAAGTTGTGCACCGATTGCAATGAAATAAAGCTCATTTTATTCGAAATATATTTAACTAACTGTTTGTAGACCAAAACTGTGCTTTTTGTCCCATTTTTATTTTTTAGGAATTTTTAAAGAACAAAAAAAATGTTTTTTTTTAAAAATTTTAATTTTTTTTCAAAACTTGAACGATATCTCTAAAACTACTTGGAAAATTTAAAAACAAAGTAAGCACGGCTTTAAGAGAATATTGTTTGCGAGTTTCGGATTTTTTTTTTAATTTAATATGGTGAACCGTTTTCAAGTTATTCCAATATATGTAGCGGAAGTGCCTTAATTTTGAACATAACGGTATATCTCGAAAAGTCGAGCTGATAGAAAAAAACCAAGTGCAGATTTGAAATCAGCGACCTCAAGTTAGTAAAAATTTGCTATAAAATTCAAATCAACACAAAAAAAGTTCAATTTTGTTCCCTTGTGTAATCAATAGTAAGTTTTCATTTATCTTAAGAGGGGTAAGCTTTTAAAGGCGAAAAAAGGCGTATTTTCATAATTTTTTTTTGAACATATGAATAATGTTAGATTATTTATTTCATATACACCTTATAGTATAATATTTGAAGAATCTTTAAAAAAAAATTCAATTAAAAATTTTAATAAATAAGTCCGTGACAGCGTATCTCCGGAGGCGCCTCAACAAAAAGTTGTTTTGCGGTGAACATCATAACTCGTTACCGGATCATGTGAAATAATAAAGTCAAAATGCGTTTAGAAGGTGATATGTTTCCCGAAGTAAACAGGTAGAAGTTTTTAAATTTATTTTTTATTTTTGGCTCATTTTTAAGTGAAAACCAAATTTTTGCTTGAAAATGTTGGTGAATTTGTTGCTAAAAAATAGGAAAATTAAAAAAAAACAAGAAAAACTTCCCGATTACCTGGTGATTTATACGTAGAAATAGCATACAATATTTCAAAAGGATCCGTCAAGTAGATTTTGAGTAATTATGTTCACAGGCTCTAAAAATTTTGTTTTCGGAAAAATCGTTTTAAAGTGTTTAACATAGATGCTATATAGCATGAGACAGGTCGCTTGAAATGCTGTATCTTCGTTAGTTTTACTCCGATTAACTTGACATTTTGACACAACACTCTCGATATGAACAAAGTATTAATTCATATTAAGTTAAATGTGGTTGCTTTTCTTTAAGAGCTTTTGTTTTATTAAATGACATTTGTCTAGTTAAGTTCAATCCGATGTGAAATCAATACAAAACTCATTTTTGATTTACTCTCTTTTGTAATGTATACATATATATATCAATTATTTTTAGAATATCAATAATACATGTCATTATCTTAATGTGTATGATTAAATATTATTAGAGGCATTCATACATACAAATTATCATATTGTTAATTATTTTTTTTGTTTATTCCATTGTCAACTCTTTCGTTGAAAAAAACTTTATCTTGATTCTTCATGCGTTTATAACATTTTCTCATAAAAACCAGCCCTAAAAACTAGATTGAATTCCTTTCAATTCATTGTCACATTATTTGATGACACTGACTGACTGTCTGTCATATTATTTATATGTAAGTTATGTCGCAACACGTTTTATTAAAACAAACTATTTTTTGTTGTTCATAGTAGTCTTCTAGCATTCTAACCTTAACCCGTTATAACAACACACCATATTTAGTTACTTCTTTGCTTATTGAACAATATAAACAAGTATTTGTTATCTTATCAAATATATTGGAGTAGACAAAAGCTTACGTTTTTCACTAGCAGACGCACAATGTGCGACCCAAGTTTTGTAAGACATTTTCTGTTATTATTTAAGCCATTCCCAATAGTGTTCAACCAGACCTGATACATGATTCCAAAACTAATTAAAACTAGTATATGGAAATACAACAATTGATAAATAATTTTTGTTTCGACAACAAAGTCAACCACTTTTAATATTGAAAGATTTTTTGTTAAATTTCCTTATTTGAGGACAAAATTGAGCAATATCCACACTTAAATGAATTACCTCACAAATTGAAAAGTAATGATTTTATATATTAAAATTTAATTCTATGATTTTCCAATAACAGCCAAATTAATAAAGTTAAAAAGCAACTGTTAAATTAGAATTATTACACATAATTTAATAAAATTTCAGTTAGCGATTTGTATTTGCTCTACTCGGAACTTAAAATACCGACATTATCTTGTAGGCTCAAATGTGGGATAGATGGAGAATAACTATATAGAAGTAGCCAAGACTGATATCCCATTTTATTTAAGTCGACTTTATTTTTTTTCGTATTTTATTCTGCTTTTGGTTGTTTGTCTTTTTCTTCTAGCTCTGTTTCGTTTTCGTCTTCATTGGTAATGATACCACCAGGGTCATTTATATAAATATGATTGATTTATTTGACAATTTCTTTGACAGAATTTATTTTGTACGTGTCGTTCATTTTCAATAGGGTGCCTGTCCACTTCATTCCACAAAACATTGTGCGACATTTGGAATTGCTAAAATAAAGAAAAGGAAAACAGGTTTTTAAAATTTATGAATACACTGTAAATACACACACACATACTTATTGTTTAAATATACGATTTAAATAAAATATCTAAATTATGTTTGTTTAATTTAAGCATTTAAATGAATATTAATAAAACGAACATCTCTTGAAGAGATCAAAATAATTTCAGCAGAATATAAAAAAGTGATAAATGACACAACTTAAGAGTGGGATTAACAATACTCATATGTAACAAAAATAAATAAAAATAAAAATAAAAGAAACTTTCTCAATACACACAGAAAACGAAACATTACAAGACGATTTCGGTTAGTATGTTATTCAACGAAAAAATTAAACTAATTTAAGAAAATGTGTTTTAATTGGAACGACAGTGGGTTGGTAGTTGAGATATGAACTTCAAAAATTATTTGAAATTTACTCAGGCATTTTGCTCTGTCAAATGCTTTTATATCGGATATATTTATATATATATATATGTATATTATTTTCTATTGTTCTCTTTTAATATAGTATTTTTACACGCCCTGGGTTTATAAGTGCAGAAATGCTTGACGTAGATCCATCATTTATTGAACACAACGACTAATTATGCCTTTCTGAGTCCATTTAACGATGTTCACCTTCCACGAAAACATTATGCGGTAACTGTAGATCGTAGTTGACTATGTATTTGAATTTTGGCATAGAAGCTATTGAAGGACAATCGCTATTCAAATGTTCCCACAGAGTTCAACTTAGCTAACCCTGGCCGAATTTGATTTATATGTGTTATTAACTAACTAATTGATTTCTTTATAGTAAGAAAAATATCTAAACTGTCTCTAGCCATAAAAGAAGGATATGATTTAAGTTCTGATCATTCGCCGATATATCTGACGTATTACTGCGGTGTTCATAGAAAAACTCCGAACCTTAGACTGTCAAACAAGCATACTGATTGTTTTTTTTGTTTTTTAAATAAATTAATAGATGAAAAATAAACACCTCATCACAGATATTATTGTGGATGATCTAGAAAGAGAAGTTCAAAATTTTGCAACAGAAATTCAACAAGCGGCGTAGAGTTGCAGTTCCGAAATTAAAGCTTTTCATAATTAAATATATCTTCCAAAAATTCGTGAACTAATATTGGTCAAGCGACAGTTACGAAAAAATGGGGACAGTCTAGATGTCCTCGTGAGAAAACTGTGCTAAATAATGCTACTCAAGATCTAAAAACGCAAATAAAAGAAATTCAGATGGAAAATCTTAACCATTGTCTGTTAAACGTAACGTATGACAATAAAACCGACTATTCACTATGGAAGGCTACAAAGCAAAACAATGGAGGCAAAAAAATGGGCGAGAACGAATATTCAAAAGGTTAACTTATTTGCAGACGATCGTTTTTACCAGCTCGAAAATATTTTTACAAGAGAAACAGTCACCGAATTAAAAAATAAATCAAAACATTTAATTCTAAGAAGTCACCTACACACAGAAAAAATATTCGCCAACCGAATTGCTCTGAAGTGGAACAACCGTATTTTCGATTGTATCAACAGAAATTTAATAGCATCTGCAAATTTTCTATTATGATAAAATATTAACTGTTTAGGCGATACAATTGTAATCATAGTGAATCCGAAATTCTGTTATTAGCATTATCGCAATTCGGTTGGTAATAAATTCGGTAGCAACAACGAATCTGTTGTCTGTGTGTAGGTGTGACTTAATAACAGCTGACCTAACCTCTTAAAAAAACTTACCACCTAAAGCAGTTTCCAAACTATCAACAATCTTTAATGCAGCTATAAAACTGAACTCTTTTCCAAATATATGGAAGATGGCTAAAATCATTATGATTTGGAACCAGAGAAAATCCAGATGAAGTAAGCTCCTCTTCGTTGTTTCTCTATTGCTATTAATATGTAAACTGTTCGAGAAATTAATAAGTAAAGGATTAAAATCTATTATTCTTAATAAAGATTGGCACCAATCTGAATTTCGTGAGAGACACTCGACATTCGAACAAATACATATAATAACCCATTCGATAGAAATCTCTCTAGAAAGAGGTATTTTAGCCGTATTTTTGGATGTTGCATGATAAGCTTATTTACAAGCTATGTAGATATGTTGTTGCCTAAACATTATAGTAAACGTCTGGAATCACATTTGAGAGACAGATTCTTTCGGGTAAAGAATGAAGATGAGTATTTCAATCTTCACCCTATCAAATCAGGGGTGCCACAGGGTAATATACTAGGCCTTATTTTGTACCTTTTATGTACCTATGTTATGCCAGCAAATAGAAATTGTGTGGTCGGTACTTTTACAGATGACACTGTCATATTATCAAAAACACACAACTGTGGACAGAAAGATGGGACATTAAATTGAATAGCTCTAAATCATCACACATTACCAACACAAACAAACATATTGCATACCACTTTGTTATTGACAACATACAAGTTCCATTTGTAAGCTCTGCCAAATATCTTGGTATGACGTTAGATGTAAAACTTCATTGGAAGGAAAATGTGAAAAAGAAAAGAGGTGAACTAGAGTTAAAATACTGAAAAATTAGTTGGCTTATAGGTAGAAACTAAAAATTCTCTATACGTACCAAAATTATGCTGTAACAATTATTATTAATTATTGTAATTAGAACTAAACTATTAGTTAGACTAAAAAAATATTCAAAAAGTTTTTTTTCTTGTAAATTTTTCCTCCCATGCTAAGTATATTACTCACTTTTGTGCTCAAATTATTAGTAGTTTATTTATAATAAAGTAGAAAAGGATCGTACTCTTTAGTATTTAAGATAAATTTAAACATGACATGTAATATTATACAGTAAATAAAAGAATTGAATTGAATTGAACTACTAGTTAGTCAATATAAATAACGATGAAAAAAAATTATGTGTAAAAACATTCATTTTAAAAATTAATAATTTAGTAACAGTTCCCATATAAAGTAGCGCCCCAATCGTAAAATAACTGTATCTACACACAAAAAACTGAATATGCTTTTTTCAAACTGCAGGAAAAATATGCATGGCACTCTCACATTTGTATAATTCTGTTTTTCAGAGTCCATATATAACTTCAGTATGTAGAATCTAGAACAATGGTATTCAGGGTGTAACGGGTTATTTATGAAATAGAAATTCCCATTTTTAATTATCAACATACATTTCGATTTTAAAGATTTGTATCTGCAATTTATGTTGTTCCTTATATGTTCCAAAACAATTGGCGTCAGTCGAAACAACTTACGCTTTTATGTAATGACCGTACCAATTTATGGTGATGTCTGAAGGTTTATATATTTTTTATAATTTATAAAAAAAAATGTAAATAGAATAATTTAACAGTAAAACATTTCGACCAATAACCGAAACAAGATATTGGGGCCCAAATCAAAATTTTTCTGAAAAAGAATTTATCTAATGTTGGGTTTACTTTATTTTATAAGAACCCTATGGAATATATCGTACGAACCGGTCCTAGAACCTATAACTTTTACGTGACAATGTTATAGGCTGTGTAAATCGACCACTTGTGAACTTTCACAGAAATATGTTACAATCGATCAATTCACCCAGCCTACAATATTGTCGTGTAAAAACTACAGACCCTAGCACCATTTCTTATTAATTTTTCCATATAGAATACCAAGAATGTGCACTTAAATCAAAATTCCTCTTGAATTATAGAATTTCATAAATCGAAAATCGTAGAGCTTAAGCTTTTTTTTTTTAGCGGTTATGGCTCGATTTATTGAATTGTTTACAGTTGTATAACAATTTTCTTTCAGCGTTAAAGGACCGGAATCTCTTGCACTACTGACTGGTACCCCGAAATTTGTTTATTGAAAAAATGCGTATTGGCGAGCCTAACACAGATTTAAAAGCTTTTAGTTCACGACTTTAAAGCATTTTCCAAAACATATATCGAGTTTCATGGCTGTGTAAATTGAAACGTTTCGTTGAGCAATTTTGGTCTACTAGAGCATCTACACACAGAAAACAGATTCATTGTGGTTACCGAATTTACTGCCAACCGAATTGCTGTGAAGCTAGTAACTGAATTTCGATTTAATTGCGAATAAAATTCTGTGGTTGCAACAGTAAATGTTTTATCACAACAGAAAATATGAAGCTCCTCTTAGTTTTCAGTTGCTACAATCGAAAATACGGTTATTAAAGTTTTGAACAATTCGATTGGAAAATTTATTTTTTGTATGTAGAAATTTTTAAATAAAATTTTTTTGAAATAATGAAAATAATTTTTTTTCCCCCGGAAATAAAATTTTGTCTTGTTTTAAATAATGTTATTAAAAAAACCTTTTTTCCGGGAGTTCCTTCTAAAACCTTTTATTTTATTTTGTTTGAAAATATCCATTTTACAGGACTAGCATGGTTAGCTAATAATAGACAAAAATTAATGGATGCGTCTGGTAAGCTTTAGATGAATGCAAAACACAAAACTATAGAAATTTTTTATAAATATTATTTACTTAAATTATTTATCCAAGCTTTCGTGGAAAAAGCACACCCACCAAGAAGGTATTAGATTACAAGATTTTTATTTTTACGTTCGTAATATTTCTTTTGTCAATGTATCAATAATAATTAAAAATAACAGTTTTAGAATCTAAAATATTCTTTATAAGAAAATTATACATATTATCTTTATAATCTTTAGTTTTGCCATGGCATAAGTATGTCAAATGACATGGGCATGGACATTTTAAATAATCATTGAATGGAAATCAGAAACTCGTGCAGGAAAAAACTCAAGCTCTAAAAATAGAAACTATGACCAAAGTGCGGAAGAAAAAGAAACAATAAAATGCTGAGGTTTCTTTATAAATTGATTTGGTTTTTATATATTCTTTTTTAATTCTTTTCCTCTGATTCTGTTTCTATTACTTATACACTTTCGTCAATGTTTTGTATATGTATCCGAAATTCATTTTAAATAAATCCAAACACTGCGCACGCATTCCCAACAATACAGACAACACAAATGTGGTATAAAAGATAAATTTCCAATATGGTTGATTATTAAATATCAAGTATGGCAAACACACTAACTACCACTACGAACAACAACAATGTACACAATTCAAATAATAATTTTTCATGGTATACATACATATTGTATGGGAATATATTGTATTGTATTATTGGATTTGGTAACATGGGTCTGAGTGTTTGTAGAAAGACGCATGGCCGCTTTGTCAAAAATAAAATCAACCACCAATGGCAAACGTACAGAATGCAGATGAATGTATTTAAAAAAACTAGTTTCTAGTTGTAGTAGTGTTAGTGCCGTAAACGCTAATGTAGTGGTAGGCACAAATAAATTTATATTTTTTTAGTAGGTGTGTGTGTTTGAAATTCCAAATGGGAAATATTTGTAAGGCTTTTGTTGTTGCCTCTGATAAACGATACAAGAGAGAAGTGGTGCTCTCTGGTGTATTTTAGCAGCATGACGAGATGCTAAGAAATATCACCAGATGTTTTGAGGCGTATGGGGTTGTTGTCTACGCTACACGTAAATAATAGAGGGAAATTTGATAAGCCAGTGAATAGTGTTGTCTTATTAAATGCGAATGTATGCGAAGTTGAATTTATTAAATTAAAAATTTTTATTTTTAAATTCAAAATTTATAATAAATAAATCCCCATATATTAGTAACAAATTTTCATGCTTGGAGTGGATTTGTACATATTGTCGAAATGACCTTGCAGACAAAAGCTGCTTTGTTTTTATTACTTTCAAAAAGTTATTTCTACTGTAGAGTACAGAACTTTCTCTTTGTATTGTACGGGTATATTAAGCACTTGGGGAATTTGTATATTATGTAGTACATAATTTTATGTCGACAATTCTTTGGGCGTAGCACCAACTTTTCTATATTCTTTATTTGCAAATATACTCTGTATTGTACATAAATATACTGCACACTTGGGACTTTTAGGTTTTGTGATAAAATCGATAAATATCTTTAAATGGCAAAAATTTATAACAACATTACTTAAGCGAGAAAAAAAAGAAAAACATTTTATTATCTCACTTAGAACACAGTTGTTGTCTAGTATCAACCAACTGAATAATTTATAATTTTTTAATATAAAAACAAAGTGTTTGAATACTTTAATTGAAAACTTAACCAGGTTTTTCTCTTTAACAAATTTAATTAAATATCCCTTCTTTTGCAAAGTTATCCACTAGGAGCCTGCAAAAATTTGTTGCAGACTAAAAAAAGCAATAGTACACATAAATTTCTTAATTTTCAGTATTTCATTGTACTTATTAATATTATTATAATAATTTTTTTTTTTTTTTAATAATGCGAAAAACTGTTATCCTAACTATTGGATATCAACTGAAGAAAAATATATAAGGGCTCATCTTAAGCATAAAACAAAACGTTGAAAAATTCTATCATATGAAAAACATAAATCTTTAAAATATTTTTAGAAATTTGTTCATACATATAATTAAAAATTGCTCGCTATGTTTTGTTTTATAGAATTAGCTCAATTATATTTATGGTTTGTTATTATAGAAATGTCACTTATTATCCCGACGGATAGTATAGCAGAAATGTACTTTTTATAATAAATACGATTATTGTGTTAAAGCGAAGAGTTACGATACGTTAAATATTTTAATTTCTGAATTTTTTAATACAAATTGCAAAGGTTTGTTATAGTAAAAACAGATTGCGTAATTTCTCTAATTGTTTATGTAACAGTTTATATAAACAGTAGGGATATTACAAAATTTCCGCCCTGGCACAATATGTTTATCACATTTCTTTTACTTTACAAAATATTTACTTCGTTTAAATTTGGATCAACAACTTTACCCATGAATACTTTTCGGGTATTGAAACAGCGGAAAGCCTCACATTCCAGGTTGTGAATTTGATAATATATAAATATTTTGCCAGCTTTAACAAAAATATAAAATTTGAAATCGATTTTCCAAATCTCACAGCGTTTCCTCAAATATGAATATCCATAACCTTTATAATATTAATGGTCTTTCGACTATGCTAGGAGCATTCGAATATATGGAAAAAATTATAGACCAAATTGATCCCTTTAATGAAGTTCGTCTGCTGTGTATCCTTGTACGCAAACTGAAAGGATTTATATTTCAGAAAATCGGTGAATGTGCATATGACTATTCGTAGACTCACTGCAATAGCTTTTTTTTATTTATTTTTTTTATTTTAATATATATAGAATTATATTTACTTTGATCGAATTTGATTAATAGGTGTTTATTAGATCTGTAAATCAACAGTCTAGAAATATACCGTTATAGACAATATTTGCCATATTTTCCAACTACACCAGCCTCTAATATTCACGTAAATATATCTAAAGACAAACAATTATGTGCTACATTTGTCAAACGTGGTTAATGATATGACCAAAATGATGGACCAAAAAAGCTTTTAAATATTTGCATCAAGATACGTACAGATAATAAATTTATTGTGGCAACCGAATTTGTTACCAATAGAATTTTGCTATCAAATTATTCTATTGTGATTACTGAATTATAGTTCCCAAATTGCCACATTAAGTATAAATGCATTTGAATTTTAAAATAAATTCCATTGTATCAATTACCAACTGCAGTCGAAGAAATGGACCTAATATTTTATTTATTGGTTGTAACAACCATTTATCATGGTAACGTTTTTTAAAAGGGGGAGCAACCCTCGTAATAATAGAAATAGATGAGTTTTGTAATTCCCTTTTTTTGATTATTTTATTTTTAATTAAGAAATTAGAATTAATAAATTGACGAAATTTTAAATATGATTCCGATATGTATGCAAAAAAAAAATGCAAAAATAATTCACTACAACGATTTACAGGATTTGAAATATATACGAGAGACAAAACATATTCGGATACAAATAAATCCGCCATTTTTCTATAAATAACTGCTGTTGGAATGGAAGAACCAATCCCCAACACCAAAAAGTCTAATATCTTGTATGCATTTTTCGGTTTGAAAAACTTTTTCAGTGGTAAACTCCAGTATATAGTAGCGATATTTATATAAATGTCCCATTAACACCGAAACAATTGCAAATGACAAAGAATATGGGCTGACAATTCGATGTTTAATAATAGCATCAATATTATGTTCAAGTAAATTTCACACCTAGCTTCGATATCCGCCACCTAGCAATCTATTGGACCCAAGGGCTCCGCAGGCATGGTAAACAAATTGAATTTGACTTTTCTAAATAATAGCATGTACGCATGCATTGTCGTGGGCATTCGCTTAAAAGAAAAAATATTTTGCTTATTTAAATAAAAATATTCCTTATCTTCTATGGTAAGAGAAATTTAAGTTATATTTGCTTAAAACAATTGCTACAAAAAACATAAACACAACAAAAATATAATGACCACGTTGTGTGTAACTTACCCATTCAATTAATCTTCTTAAATGTGCTACATATCACAATTTAACAATATAAAACTGAAAGAAATTATTTTGTATTTAATTTACTTGATTTTTAATTGCTTTTTCAATTACAAATTAATTGGAAAATTCGGTTGGGTGTAAAATTTTTTATATGTTTTGATATTAACAACAGAATTTGATATACTTTCGGTTATTAATACTAAACATTTTCATGTTCTTTTGTTGTAACGGAAAAATAAATCTAAACACGCATATATTTTTATCATATTAACAAACATTTTGTAACAATGGCCGTAAACTAAATATTTGTTATAATATAATTTGTTATTGTAATCACCAATATTTAGGATTGAAACATGTACTTCATATTATTCAGTTGCCTCAATTGAATTAGCTTAATAATTTCTACAAATACTTTTATTAGTAAAAGAACTAATTTTGTTGCTGTATGTACTTTCATTATACAAAAATTTGTATTAAGAGGTTTTTTATAACGAAAATTTATTGTATTTAAAAATATATTAGAAATACACTAACAGTTCTTGATATATGCATTAATAACTTCAACCTTTTTTGAATTGAAATGTATAGCCGATCTAAATTGATTAAAATTTTAATACTTCTAAATTTTTATGCAAAGTACTATTTAAGAAACTGGCTAAAAATATTGGTTTTCTTTAAATATTGCAGATTATTTTTAAGGGATTTACAATTCTAATACTAAAAATTTTTCATGTGGATGACAGGATTATAGTAAAAGGATCAATAATTTTGTGTAGCTTTATAGTCTTTGAAAAGATTCAGGATTTTATGGTTCAGTTCCGAAAAATTAAGCCAAAATTGCAACAAAAAACAATAAGGGCCATTATTACAACTTGCCAACAGCTAAAGTTAGGATGTTATCGGGCAGATTATTACTTTTTCATTATTACAACTAAACTTTAAGCTAAAAGTGACCGATAAGCTAAAGGGAAGATATTGTTGCCTTTAACGTTTAACGTGAGGTTTATGTATTTAATGTTGCCGCATTTTTTTGATCTAAGAAGAAGAAATTCACACCAATTTAGTTTTGGAAATAATTTTATTTGCACATACTATATGAGTTAAAAAGATTTATTACACATTTACAACAATTATGCAACTTATAATAAAGGTTTTTAGTTTTTATTCTATTGTTTGCTTGCGAACAAATAAAGCAGCTCATTTGGTCAAAAGTAATCGGTGTTTCCTTTGGTGTTGCCAAAACATCAAAAATATTAATTTTATTTTACTGGGAAGTTGTAATAACGAAAAAAAGTTAAAGGTAACTTTATTGTTCCTTTAGCTAAAGTTACCTTTAACTAATATTTACTTTAAAGGTAATTTGTAATAATAGCCCTAAGAGTATTAAATTCGGCTGTGTCGAATCTTCTATACCATACTCAAAGTCCATACTAATATTGTTATGTTTCATAAAAAAGAATTCGTTCTTATTAGACTTAAAACCCATGGTCCCAAAAATATATTTAGCAGTAACAAAATTTAATATTTTTAACTATATAGTCAAGAATCATACATATAAGAGAATGTGCGAACTGAAAATTGATTCGATTGAATAAGAGTTTTCAATATATTACCAGCATTTTTGCTATATGCACAAATTTAGCCAAGAAAAATTATATAAAATTATATATAATAGATCAATTCAGCATACATTTTCATAGTAAATATTTCTAAAAACTATTGCTAATAGTTAACACATTCATCAACTTCTATGTAGGCGAGGGCTTAGTGGTTATGCCTGATTGACATCTCTCACAGTCACTAATACATTTTTATTTAATCTGCAATTTTCATAAATAACAGAAAGAAAATTTTTTTAGTTCAATTATGGAAATTTAAATTTATTTGACAAACTTCATTTACGCAAAAAATAACAACAAAAAAATTAAATTTGTAAAACAAGCGGAAATTTCCAAAATGAATAAAATGAGAATTTTTGTACATTTTTTTTTTTTTTTTGCTTTTAACAAAATATCGAATTAAACAAAAATGAGAAGAAACTTAATATTACAAATAATGTTGGGTACGGTTATCATTCAAATACTGTTGCAAGGTAATTCGTTCTCTATATTGACCAGTATTTATTATAACTTCTAATTTATTTTTCCGTTTTTATGTAAAAAATTATGTTTTTCGTAGAAAAAATTAACTTCTATTTTTCTATGATTAGAGTAGAAAATCTATAAAGATCCCTTCATAAGATACCAAAGAGAAATACTTTTTTAACGCAGCCGCAATTTTATAGTTCTTAAAAGTAAGACTTCTTACATCTAAATGTTGCAAAAAAAAAATATTAAAATGATAATTAATTTTTATTTGTATTAAAATATATAAATAGTTATTTAATTTTTTAAAAATAATAAAGTACTTTATTAATATTATTCTTCTTTCGTATTAACGATTTTATGTATTTATTTCATGAAAACGCTAAAAACAAGGGTGGAGTATACCGATATATACATACTTCATAAGCATATGCTACAAACATTATGACTACAACAACAACAACCATTACAGTTATCACACATAAAATATAAAATTTAAATAACCACAATAATTATTTTAAATATCATTCTGACCTATTAAGGGCGCCCTAGTAATTTTCACAGATAGACTGATGAATTAAAAATATATATATTTTACGTGGTTAAGATTTTTCAAATTACAACAAAAGGCATCACAGTGTTGTGATGGGTATAAAAATTTATTTACCGTAAACATATAATCCGGGGTATTTCAAAAACAGAAAATGAACCCGAATTAACTCCAGTCTGTCAGAGAAGTTGCATTAAAAAGACAAGATCTGTAAATAGTTAAAGTTGTTGAGATAAGGTTGCTATGTATATTAACAACTTGGTTACAATTTTGACCCAAACGTAGACTAAAGGTTAATTAAGAAATTTTATTTTTTTTAAATATTTTCTCATTGTATTACTGACATTTTTTGCAGTATTTAAGTGCTTTTAAATGCGTTTTTAATTCCAATTCGATATAAATTTGAAAATTTATTTCCCTGTCGCTTAACAGTGACTTACTGGTTGGTTAAAGTCTGTTGATTATCGGTTGAGTGTATTGGTATGGTATGTTAGTGATATTAAATGTTTGTAATTTGTAATCTCTCGTTGTTATTCAATACAGTCAACGTTTTTATCCAACGTCAATTCTCTGTCTCGTCCCATTGAAGTTGTCGTGACAAGTGCAATTTAATGACATTTTGTATTAATTTTTTCTTTTTGTTTTTATTTTCTTGATATCAGTTACCAAAATGAATTTTAAAAGGATATCTGATATGCATGCCAAAAGAACTGTTTTAAGTGCATACAAAATACTTTATTTTTTAAGTTGATTTTACGCATTTTGAAGTCGGTTGACATGGTTATAAAATATCCAATGTAATTGTGTTTTTTATTTTTAGTTTTAAAGTTTGTATTTGTTTTAAAGTTTAATGCTAAAGGCTTAAGCATTTCTGTTGTTCCCTTTCACTAATTAAGCAAGTAGTCTGTCTGTGTGTTTAATCAAATCTCTAATTTAGTTATTTGTGTTGTTGTTCCTGGAAGATCAATTGTAACTTTAGCGATTATCGGCATCGATGGCGACATATACAGGAGTGTTCTCAGTAACATTAGTTAATATTTTGCAAAAATAAACCATTATGTACCATACAAATTTTGAATTATTATTAATAAGCCGTAGGCATTTCTAACGAATTAAGTTGGGTATTTGAACTTTTAAATGAAAAGCTTGTTTGTTAATACAAATTTTCGAATCAAAATTAATAAATTTTGAATTCACTTCATATTTTCAACTCATGACTTATTAATATAATTAAAATAGACATTTACTGCTTCAGCATCGTTGAATAAACACAGCAAACAGAGTTATCACCGTCAAATCGCCTTTCTCACTTTTATTCAAGTTTTTAAACTTCATTTTACATAGAATCTAACATCTAAATCTAAGCCAAAGCGGTAAATATCTTTTAGTTAGAATAAGCCGCATAAAATCCAGTTAGACAAAGACCAATAACTAACCCAGTGAGTGTACGACAATTCTCTCTAGGGTGTGAATATTCTTAGTTAGTGTATATTCTTCAGGTAGTAAGGAGGCCACATCCTCCTGGAATTTTCAGGCAATCAGTATCGGTATCGATCATTTCGATACATTTGTGTACAGGAGGTGCCAAGGTTAGTGTAACGATGTCATTTCCATTTCGAAGCATTTGTAAACCACTATCGCTTTAAACTTAATGCTGTGAAAAGCAGACATTTGTTGTTCTTACAATAAAAAATCAATTATTTTGCCAAATCAATATCATCACATTCTCCGCTCATGCAAACGTTTTTTTTCCAAATCAACGAGATAGATCTTAAAGTCGATGTTAGGAGTGGCTTCCAAAGCGCGCAGTGATTCGGCTTTTTGTCTCCTCAACTGATGCAAAACGTAACTACAAGTTACAAGTTACTAAATCACACTAATGTGGTGGTTTCGGATTTATATGTCTTGAATTTTATACGAAATAATCTCGAAAAACCCATGGAGTGTGAAACGATACTTTATCGTGGTGCAAAAATCAAGAGTTGTCCACGCAAAAGCTCAAATTAAAACAAGTAAGAAATTATAGTCGGTCTAGACCGACTATACGATACACTATACCATGGTTTAGAGACCGTATCTCTTCCGTCCAACTAATTCGATATAGAAAATAAGCATAAACCAAATTTGAGTGGCATTATTATTAATTTTTTTTTGGCTGCAGATATGAAAAAGTTCATATCGAGTGCTATATTTATATGGGGAGTTGGTCAAAAAATGGCCCGATCCTGACCATATTTGGTAAAGTCACTTATATTTTGAAAAAATATATACAAACAAAATTTGAGAAAAATCTGTGCAATATTTTTGTTTTTTGTGAAGATCGGGAAGCAGCTATATATGGGGCCTATGACTAACAATTGTCCTATAGGGATTATTTTTTAACTACTAATTAGTAGATATAATAACCACATACAAATCCAATTTGACTGAGATCTATATGATAATTTGGATCTCATGATGTCGATTTCATAGGGGTCATTTGTATGGGGACTACGTCTCAACATGGACCGAATTTCACCACTTTCAATAGCATTCATTCTATGATCGATAAAAGCTTACATACCAAATTTCATCAAAATATATTCATAATTGCGACCTGTAGTTTGATTACACGGTTTACATGGGCACACAGACGGACGGACGGACGGACGGACGGACGGACGGATACCACTAAATCGACTCAGAAAGTAATTCTGAGTCGATCGGTATAATAAAAGATGGGTTTAGGTCAAACATTTTTGGTAGTTGTATAGTTTTTGTTAGGGTATAATCATTGTTAACAGTTTAACCCGGCGTAAGATATTTCTAATCCACCACACCATGATAATCGAAGAAAACTCTGAACATGACAATGATTATTAAAAGACGTTGGTGTGATCTTTTCGGTCTTGATTTACCTTTTGCTTAATATTTACTTGATTGGCTGGTTGATCTGTGTCATAGGCTTAGTTCCAAGTCTCATCACCCATAATGATGCGTTTCATTTCGTGCCGGCAATTCGAAACATTGTCCCAGAGATTTTAATGCGATGCTCTTTTTCAAAACGTTTTTTCACATTTAAGGCTGAAAATTGCTTTTAAAATGATGCTGACTGAGCCTTTTAAAATAAATATATGATTTTCTTCAATGTTTTTCATCAGTTATTTGTTTTTATTTTATCATCCGGGACGCTCTTTATCTTCAACGGTTTATCTTTCTTTTTAGCACTATGTGTACTACCTGTAAACTTTTTTTATGCCAACGTAGCCTGAATACTTTCTGCGATATCCTTAATATTTCAACACCAGGAATTTGGACCGCAACCAAAATTTTATGAAACTACTGGAATAAAATCATATATTGTTAAAATCACCAAATTAATTTTCAGTTGCATACAAAAACGAGCGTCACTATTAAACCAATGAAAATATAGACAAGAAATTTGACACAAATGTCAAAATCACTACTGCAAACCTTAAAAGAATGGTTTTCCCGATTTTATAAACTGCCGAAGTTTTAACTGAAATGTCACCTTTTTATTAGGATATAGCATTTTACTAATTGCAACTGTTTCAGCTTGAAAACTATTTGACTGTTCTGATAAGGTGAAGATTTCCAACGTCTTGGAGTTTCATATTATAACTAGCTTTTGCACCAGTTGAATCTTTGGAGCCGCCTTTAGAAGTATGATTAGCGTACAAAGAGGCTGACTGAAAATTCTGGTGCAGGAAATATATTAATTGGCCATGTTGTTGTATTCAATTTCACTCTTAATGGCTTAAGTTATATTCATCACGTCGTATAATTTCTCAATAATATTTATTATTATAATATTTATTTACTTAATTGTTTGCAATATGATTATTTTTTTTTTATCTAAGAATATCCCAACATTGCAACTTTCTCATATATAGGGATGAACATGCAAATGCTTTCAAATTCATTAATATTTTCCACAGTTCAAATTTTACTAAGGTTTGTAATAACTGCAATACGGGTATATAAAAACTTGAAGCCTAAAATAAAATTAATTTAATTTAAAAAAAAATAATATAATTTTATTGTTTTTGATAATCAGAAAGCTGTGATTAAAAATTATTTGACCAAAATAATTCGAATACTGTATGACTGTATGACTGTATTCAGACAACTTGTCTAGTCCATATTGAATTTTGAAAAATATTTCCAATATTCCCAATGGAATATACAAAAACATAAAAACCATTATGAAATGTACGAGCATTAAATAAATGTATGCATCTCATCAATCTGTCTGCATTCACTGTGAACATAGAGACAACGGTATATTGTACACTCACTCATATAGACAATTTCAAAAATTAGGAATGTATGAAAAGATATTTTCAATTAACAAGTCAAAAAGCATTTCACAAAAAAAAAAAAACAATAAATACCTACATATATGTTCAAAATTTATTCATAAGAAATGTAAAAACAAACAAAACAAATACAAAATAATCCGGTATTGAAATGGATGAAGCGTTGAATGTTATTCCTTAAATTTTTATCAATTTCCATTCTCTAAACAGGCATACACTTACCCATATTTAAAATAGCCCAGCTACGAAATGAAAACATTTTGTATTCCTTTTTTTTTTTTTTTTTTGTAATAATTACTATTTATTAATTAAGAAAAAAAAAATAGAATTGGTGTGAGTAGAAAATTAAAATTTAATAAACTTTTACGCAACAACAACAAAATGTAATTAGTGCCTACTTTGTTTTTTTTTTTATTTACCAATGAGAGTGGTCCAGTTGAAAAAACGTCGCTGAAATAACGTTTTATTTTCTAAGAAATTAAATCTTTTTTTTTGGTTTCATTGCGTTGGGTATTAGTACAGCTCATTTTCATGAAGTACCATTTCGCAATTGCTGCTTAGTTATTGACTCCTATAAAGTTGGAAAATCAGAGACCAATAGCAGAAATTATGTTAATAGCGCGTACAATGATGAAAAATGCCATTAAAAGATACGAAGTTGAAAAACAATATAAAACAAGGTCTAGACCGGCTATAGGATACCCTATACATGCGTTTAGAGACCCTACCCCATAGGCCCAACTAACTGGACATAGAAAATAAGCTAAACCAAATTTGAGTGGGATTTTTATATTTTTTTTGTCTGCAGATATGAAAAAGTTCATATCGGATGCTACATCTATATGGGGACTAGGCCCAAAAATGGACCGATCCTGACCATGTTTGGTAAGGTCTCTTGTATTTTACAAAAATATATACAAACAAAATTTTAGAAGAATCAGTGCAATTTTTTGTTTTTTGATAGATTTAAGTGAAGATCGGGAAGCAACTCTATATGGGGCCTATGACTAAGAGTTGTCCCATGGGGATCATTTTTGGACTACTGATTAATGGATGTAATAAACACATACAAACCCAATTTGACTAAGATTTATATGATAATTTGGATCTTATGGCAATTTAAGTCGATTTCATAGGGATCATTTGTATGGGGGCTAGGTCTGAACATGCACCGATTCTCACCGATTTCAATAAATTTCATTCCATGGCCGATAAAAGCTTATATACCAAATTTCATCAAAACATGTTCACATTTGCGACCTGCAGTTTGATTACAAGCTTTACATGGACACACAGACGGACGGACGGACGGACGGACGGACGGACGGACATCGTTAAATCGAATCAGATAGTGATTCTGATTCGATCGGTATAATTGCAGATGGGTCTAGGTCAAATATTTTTGGTAGTTACAAACAGCAGCACAAAGTCATTATACCCAAACCACATAGTGGTATAGGGTATAAATATTGAGTCCTAATATTATATATAATAGACAAAAATGCTAGATGCTCTATAAATCTAGTATTAACAACAAGATATTTCCAAAGAAAACCTTGACATTAATTGCAACTCATAAAGAGTGCGATTCCTCTGGTTAATTGTTAGATAGTGAATTAATTGCCAGAAAGAACCATATAAAGCGACAAAGACAAATAACTTAGATTGGCATATGCCCACATCTATGAATTGAAACATTTTTTGTTTATTTTTTTTATATATAATTAGTCCAAAATAATGACAATACGCCGAGTTTATAGGATGAATGTGTGACGAAAGGTAAATGAAAAGTTAAATTCCAAGCATCTGTATCCCACAGTGTACCATGTTTTTCGGCTGGTTTTGGAAAACTTGATTTTGTAGTAGATGTCATTGATAAAAATCAATACATAAAAAATTAAAAAAAAAATAACATAAACAAAGCGCATTACATAATAATGTCCACTTTTACAAGAACAACAATCCTAAATATACCGCATGGAATAGTAAAATAATAGTGTTTAATTTAAACTCTACCTCAATGAACTAGTTATTTAAAATTATTATAGGAGTTCATCCATAATCGACTGAAAGAAAGAATAGACACAATTTTTAATATTCCTTTAAATAACATTATTAATGTCATTTTTGCTAGATAGTTTATATATTTATAAACTATATTAATAAATAAACTTTTTTAATTTTCCTCTTCTTAAATAAAAAAAAAAAATAAAAATTTTAAAAGAGTCAAAAATTTTCAAAAGGATGACCATTTTCACTTTGACTCTCTGTATATTGTGGTAACATGAAGTAGCATTTTTTTGTATGAGATTCTACGAAGTTAGATATTAAAAGTGAATTCAACTTGTTTTCCACAACAAATTCTCAACATCTATTAACTCAAAAAGGCTCAAGTTAATGGGATTGGGAATTTCGTTTGTGAGTGGTTGATATAAAACGATGACTGCTTAAAATTCATTTACGCCATTGTAATTCTACACGCAAACATGCCACATTTATCAGTTCAAAATATTTAAATTTATTTACATTATTAAGTCCATCTTTTTTGTTCGGTTGTGCTGTTTTTCATTAACTTTACAAATTTTTTTAAACGAAAAAAACTAAGAAATACAATTTTCAACATGCTTAACAATATTTATATTCAAAGTGTTATCTTTTGTACATACATAAATTCATATTTTCGAGTACATACATAGTACATAGATGTATGTATGTACATGTTCTGGTATATGAACAAACACTGTGTTGGAATGTCTTCTATTATTATTGTTGTTGTTGTTTTGTTTTAATATTTTGAACCCAAGTGTTTAATTACAATTTTTATGTACATAAATATTTATATATTATTTTAAGTCTTATTCATTCAATATAAATTTTAGATTTGTAGAGCAATTGAAAAATAAAACACTTTTATAATAACCGCGCCGCCAATGTTTTAAAGATCTTGTTGTTGTATTGTATCTGTCTGTAAAACAAATACATTATTTTTATTATTTTTCCAAATAATCAAACATTTTCCAGATAATTTTTCTATGCTGGTATTTCAAGTGTCAAAACTCAAAATCAGTGTAGAATCTGCCATTTTGTATTTTCTTTCATTTATTTGATACAAAATGTTTTGTTTTTAAATATTATTGAAATGAAAACCCTCTTGAAATAAAAAAAGATAAAAAAAAATATGAAATAAAATTAACCAAGCCAAACCGCAGCAATAGATAAATACACATTAGTCAATCACTACAAAATAATTAAATGCTCTCTTATTTAGTACAAACTATTTAAATGAACATGATAATGTTTAATTTCCCAAACAACAAAAAAATAAATACTTGTCTATCAGCACAAACAAAAAAAATTTTCAAATTTCTTCATCTTTTTTCATGTCCATAAATAAAAACACATCGCTGTTGTTCGTTGATGTTGTTGCCATTATTAGTTGAAACTTAGTTAAAAAAAATTCTTAATGAAATACAAAACTAATATATACAAAAATATACAATACAATTTATATTTTGATATTTTTCTGTTATTTATGGTAATGAATCTTACATATGTTTTGTTAAGAGATTTTTTCAATTTCTCTGCTCATATTTCTAAATCAGTAAATTGTTGTGTTTTTGAATTTGGCCTCCATATTAATTTTAGTGTTTTGACTTTACTTTTCTTTGTCTTTTAATTTTATACAAAACTGGTCGATATCTTTAATACAGATGACTGATTTATGTTCCTTCGATATTTTTACGTACGAGTTTCTATATATGTATGTGCGAGTATTCCGCTCTTGGATATTTTTAATCAGTATTCAAAATGACGAA
This sequence comes from Cordilura impudica, assembly GCA_963682025.1. NCBI lineage: Eukaryota > Metazoa > Arthropoda > Insecta > Diptera > Scathophagidae > Cordilura > Cordilura impudica. The sequence goes on along the minus strand of OY821517.1, from coordinate 197,384,522 downwards.
TATAGATTTGTTTATTATTTTAAGCAATAATCACGTAATGTATTTTAAGATTTTCTTGTTCGTTTTTGGAAATTAACCCATTAATGATAGCTCTTAAAACATGTTTTTGAAAGAAGTCTATCGAAATGTCTAAGCTCACAGCAAAAAAAAAATTGAAACCAATCTGAAACTTGAGAATTTAATTTTAGCCATTAATTTGAGTTACAAAATTTATATAAAAAAATAAAAAAACATTTTATTTGTAAATTAAATTACCATCACGTAATTGAATAATTGATTGACTGAAAAATCGATGTCAAAAATATAATCATTTCCCTCATCGCCACGAGTCTGCGTGCAAATTTTCAGCTTGATTGAATCACGGGAAAAGGGTTAAAAATCGATCCAAAGTTTTGTCAACAAGCAGACAAGCAGATACTATGAGTTAATATAAAGGGAATAAAAATATATGTTAAGAAATTGTTATTAAAATAGAGAGAACTGATGCAATAAAAGCCTATATTGGGAAGAGAAAATAAATGGGAAATAAAAAAATTTAGTAATATATTTTCCAAATTCGGATTAATATTCTCTTGACATAATTATATCATAACTAGGTCTTAATTTTAATTAAATTAATAATTAGAATAAATCAATGTGATAATATGTCATTTGTTTAAACTGAAAGTTGCTTATTAGCTTTTGAAATTTCAAGAAACGTAATATGAGCGAGTAAGTATTTAAAGTAGTAAGGGGTTTTGAGCAGTCATTTCAATAATATTGTTCAAAATTATAACAAACAATTGTTCTGCTTTTAAATTTTTTTTTTATATTTTTTTATTAAAATTAACAAAAAATAATATAGAATATTTCTTTCAAATTTGTAAAATTAAAAATAAATTATTGACCAAATATGATGTTATTTAGATATTGTTTTTTTTTTTTTTTTTTTGTTTCATTTTATAAAATAAAGTCATAAAGTCATTTCTGAAAGTCCAGTTTTGTTTTTTTTGATAGTATTATTGGTTACGGTTTCATTTTCTGTAAAAAAAAATGTCGTTGGCAGTCTTTTTGTTCTTCTTCAAATTGGTTGTTATTAGAACCAATAACATTATTTTTCCAGAGCACATTTAAGATATTACAGCGTAATGAGCTGTTACTAAATCAAGTCAGAATAGAATGATTCCATCGTACGTTGACATAAAAGTAATTAATCTATTTATGCATCTGTGCATTAATAGTTCTTGTTGTTGCAAATGAAAATGACTTTTTGGCACATTGATAAATAGCTTGCCAAACAAAACATTGCGAATCACCATGTAACACCCATATAAGTCTCCTAATCTAAAAGTATGTCTCCATCAAAATCAATATAATATTTAGCACCAGTAAGCGGAGAGAAGTTTGCCTTGACGTACAAAGCAGAAATTTGTCTTTTCCAAAAGTTCATACCATGTTCTTTATCTAGTTTTTATGACTGTCTTTTTCTATGCTGAGTCTTTTGGTATCTTAAATTTCTTTGAGGTTTTTAAATTATTCTGTATTTTGCATCTTTTAAGTATACTAAAGTTCATCCAGAATTTTTTTCTGCAACATCACTGGTAATAATTTGAATAATTATATTTTACTAGTGGATACCACTTGTCCGATCCCGCTCATTTTTCCGACTACTCATATTAATAACTCATGAACTCAGACAAAGTTTTAAGGCTTTAACTCTTACGCTACTCCAGATATATGACATTTAATATTTACTTTGTATGGGGGTGCCACGCCCACTGGTCCCATACCGCCCATTTTTTTATGAGACTACTCACATAAATAACTCATAAACTCAAACAAAGTTCCAAGGCTTTCACTATTACAGTACTGCCGATATATGACATTATATATTTACTTTGTATAGGAGGGTACCATGCGCACAGATCTGATCTCGCCCATTTTTTTTCCGAGTACTAACGTTAATAGCATATGAACGCACACAATGTCCCAAGACTTTATCTATTACAGTACTATAGGGTGCGATGCCCATTGACCCGATCCTGCCAATTGTTTTTCGCAACTCTTTAAATTAGTTTAATATGTACATGTGCATAGTTTCAGAACTCTTGCTATCATAGAACTCCAGAAATTATATGTGAAAACTTTGTATGAGATCTGCCACGCCCACTTGTCCAATCACGTCCATTTTCACATCGGCTGCTAATATTAATAATTTATGCACTCCTACAAAGTTTGAAGGCTCTAACTATTATATTTATCACTTTAGATGTTTGATATTAAATATTTATTTTGTATGAAAGCTGCCAAGCCCACTTGTCCGATCCCGCCCGTTTTTGTCCTGATTACTCACATTAGAAACATATCTACTATTGCAATGTTTCAAAACTCTTCCTATCACAATATAGTGGGGCTACGCCCACTTGAAATACAAAAAGCTGCAAACCTAATCTGTACTATTACCTTTCTAACGAAACCGGTTACGGTCAAATCGGTTGGGTCGTTTCAGAGTCTATAAGACACAAATATACATACATTGTATTTTATATATCATATAAGGGTGCATATTAGGGTGCTCCAACCTTGTATGAAGTAAAAAAATGTCAGTTATTGACTAGGACGCCCCCCCAAAATATGTATTTGAGTGTAAAATAACGTCTCCCAAAAAATTAGGACAATCGGGCAAGAGGAACACGTGCCAACGGCCCTGAAGTTGGAAAAACGGTATACATGGGAAAAATATGATTTTTTTTAAATTTCTTAAAAATATTAACATTATAAATTGATCTTGAACTAAAAAGATAAGAAAATCGTAATAAACAGTAAATTATCTTTCTAATAAGGCAAAACCAAAATCAGAACGCTAAATCAAGAAGTTCGAGCCCAAATTTTGAAATTTGTAGAAATATTGTAGTGCAAAAACATTTTTGTATTTTAGTAACTCCGAGGTACTCAATTAAAAAGTATTTTTTTATCATGTGCTTTGCAAACTCATTTTAAATTAAAGCCAAAAAGTATGAATTTTTAAACACAGTTTTCAAAAGTTTCAAAAATTTTTTTAAAGAAATTTAAAAAAATCAACGATTGGACTTTAAGGTTTAATTAAGCATATATTAAGGACTAAAACCTTCAAGAATTGAAGTTATTCTTCTTTTCATTTGGCCAGTGCAGCGATTTGACTTCAGCAAATTTCGGGAAAACAGCGTTTTTTGTCACCTGTTAAGGTTTTATGAATTTTTGTATTCTTTTTTTCAAATTCATCGCAAGTTTAAAAACTTCAATGCTTTAGAAATAATATTACAAATATTGCTATTCTAAACGATCTTATAATGAAAATAGATTAATAATGTTTTTAATACTTTTTATTTGCAACTCTGAATTTTTAATTTAACCTTTAATTTATTTTACTAAAAAAACATCTCTTTATTTAAGATGTATATTTTTGTAAACCACCAACAAGCGTAGACCACAAGTGCAAGAAAATAAAAGAAAAAATAATATTTTATACTGTTTAAGGAATATAAAAATTAAAAGTATAAGAAATAAAAGAAAAAATGAATTTAAGAGCAAAAGATAAGTTATTTCTACTGGACTATGATGAAATGCAAATAATTGGGGCTAAGCTCCCATCTATCGGGCAAGTGTTGCGTGTACTTCTCTACAACGTGCGCTAGGTGAAATTGAATGTTCAACGGAGTGCTAAGTTAGTCATACAAGAAGTAGAGATTTTATGGTGTAAAGCCCGAATTCCAACTAGGGTTTTTAACAGATCTGTGGAAAAAATTGTTGCAGTATATAATATATGGCGAAAATTGCAAAAAAATTGCAAACGTCAAACGTCAGTACAGAAAAAACAGGAGCAAGATTTCGTTGATAACCTGGATGATTTATTTGACATTGCTCATGGCAATGCGATGGATATAATAAAAATTGAAGAAGATAAATTATTTTTAATAAATCAAAGAAAAAAGGACGACCGGGTTCGATGATAGGCGGTGACCAAGTTCTAGCAGATAAAAAAAAAGAAAAGTTCGTCGACAAGAAATAGTTAACCGTCAACTCGAAATACATAACGCCAGCTTCCTAGGTACGTATCTAAAAAAATTATATAGGTACTGACTACTGCTTATTAATTTAAAAAATAGAGATGTTACATATATTCAGATGTTAAAGCAATTTATTGCTAAATTTTCTATGACTTTTTTACAGAAGAGATTGGTAATACTGAGACTGAAATCAGTTCAAGTGATGATGAAGTTCTTGTGCCGGAGATTGATTCTGAATCAGAGACTGCAAAGAACTATAGAGATAGTCCAGGTCCAAGCAATACCAAGATTAAAAAATCTGCACATAAGTTTATAACACCAAAACTTGTTACGGTTTTAGACAAATGTAAGGTTAGCGACCGTTGTGATTCTGGGAAAGAACTTCGAAAAATATTTAAAGACGAAAAAATTGATGCAGTGTCAATACACTGGGATGGAAAAATTTTGCCATCGTTGACAGGTAACGATAAAGTCGATCGTCTTCCAGTAGTTATATCGTATGATGGCAAAGAGCAATTGCTTGGAATTCCGGCAATTTCCTCAGGCACTGGTAAGGAACAGGCCAAAGCTGTGTATGCTTTATTAAAAGAATGGGGTGTCGATGAGAAAGTACAAGCACTCTGCTGTGATACCACAGCTTCTAATTTAGGAAGGCTTCAAGGTACTTGCGTTCTTTTAGAACATATGATAGGAAAAGATCTTCTTTACTTACCATGCCAGCATCACATCTTAGAAATAATTCTGCGAAGTGTATTTGATCAAAAGCTCCAAAAGTCTTCTGGCCATAACGTTCAATTGTTAAATAAGTTAAGAGAATCCTGGAGTAAGATTAACAAAGTTAATTTTAAATCTGGAGTTGAGGAAAAGCAAGTGAAGGATCTACTTGGAGATTCAGATGCAATCATACAATTTGCAACTCAAAGTCTTAATGAAAAACACCCAAGGGATGATTACAAAGAATTTCTGCAACTGGCTATAATTTTCCTTGGTGGCACAGTTCCGAACTTTTCCTTCCGAATGCCGGGAGCTCATCATCACGCCCGATGGATGGCTAAGGCGATTTATTGCCTAAAAATATTCTATTCGTGATGAATTCATGATGATTGATTGTGAGGGGAATGGTGATAGAGATATTTGTATTTTTGTAGTAAAAATTTATTTAAAAGTATGGTTTAAAGCATCAGTGGCTGTAGAAGCCCCAATGCAAACTTTAAAGTTTCTTAAAAATCTTAATGAATACAGCAAGATTGACATAAATATAAGTAATGAAGCAATACGTAAATTATGTACCCATTTATGGTATCTTTCGCCAGAAAATGTAGCTGTATCATTTTTTGATCCAAATATATCTTACGTTATTAAAAAACGTATGGTCGCGGCTTTAGATGAATCCAATGATAATGACACAGAAAATATTATAGTCATTTCTAAGAACATATGCCATTACGTAGATAAGAACATCGAACATTTTATATCACGCTATCTTTTTTTAAAAAAATTTCTATACCAACAGACTTCTTAAAAAAAGATCCTAAAAATTGGAGTGACGATACTGGCTATAATGTTGGCATGAATATCGTTTGCAAATTAAATATTGTTAATGATTCGGCAGAAAGAGCAGCAAAGCTTATGGAAGATTACAATCGAGTCTTATCACAAAACGAAGAAGAAAAGCAATTTATTTTGCAAATTGTTTCCGAATATAGAAAATGGTATTCTAATGCTAAAAAAAACACTTTAATAAATTAATTAGAACAATAATATTATTTAAGAATAATACACATATTTTTTTTTAAAAAATGTTTAATAAAAGCTGAAATCTTATATTAATTTTATTAAAAAATATTAAATAAAGAATTCATATTTATAATTTTGTTTAATTATATGGGATGTATGTTTGAAAAAGAATAATAAATTTGTTTTTATTTCAACGAAAAACTATTAATCTATTTTCATTATAAGGTCGTTTAGAACAGCAATATATGTAATTTTATTTCTGAAGCATTGAAGTTTTTAAACTTGCGATGAATTTGAAAAAAAGAATACAAAAATTCATAAAACCTTAATAAGTGACAAAAAACGCTGTTTTCCCGAAATTCGCTGAAGTCAAATCGCTGCACTGGCCAAATGAAAAGAAGAATAACTTAAATTTTTGGAGGTTTTAGTCCTTAATATATGCTTAATTAAACCTTAAAGTCCAATCGTTGAGTTTTTTAAATTTCTTTAAAAAAATTTTGGAACTTTAAAATTGGAGATTTGAAAACTGTGTTTAAAAATTCAGACTTTTTGGCTTTAATTTAAAATGAGTTTGCAAAGCACATGATAAAAAAATACTTTTTAATTGAGTACCTTGGAGTTAATAAAATACAAAAAAGTTTTACATTACATTATTTCTACAAATTTCAAAATTTGGGCTCGAACTTCTTGATTAAGCGTTCTGTGACACATTAGTTGCCCGGGGCAATTGCAATAACTTTGTTTTTTTTACACCGATTTTGGTTTTTATTACCTTATTAGAAAGATAATTTACTGTTTATTACGATTTTTTAATCTTCTTAATTCAAGATCAATTTAAAATATTAAGAAATTTAAAAAAAATCATATTTTTCCCATGTATACCGTTTTTCCAACTTCAGGGCCGTTGAGGCACGTGTCCCTCTTGTCCGATTGTCCTAATTTTTTGGAAGACGTTATTTTACACCCAAATACATATTTTTAGGGGCGTCCTAGTCAATAACTCAGAAATTTTTTTTTTGGAGCACCCTAATGTATATATGTGACCTTCTCCGAGAAAATGGACCTAGTGTGTGAATATTACGTGTTGAGAAAAAAACGCATTTAAAGTTTCTACACCCTTTTAGGTACCAGAATCTACCATTTTTGACACAACCCGTTCTTTGACACACTAGGTCCCTTTTCTCGGAGAAGGTCACATATAGATAAAAAATATTTTTTTTTTCGAAATGAGATATTATTAATTAGATAAAAAATATATTCATAGTTATATTATGAATATTCGCTAACACATAATTACTTTCTTCCAGATCTATTTCATCAGCTGAGAGCTACCACGCCGAATTTTCCGATTCCTTCTATTTTTGTCCTGATTACTCACATTAGTAACATATGTACTATTGGAATGTTTCAAAACTCTGGCTATCACAATAGTCAAGATATATGATGTTATTCAATTTATGTGGGAGGGGCCACGCCCACTTGAAGTACAAAAAATATATAGCCGTAAACCTAATCTGGACTAGTACGTTTCTAAAGAAACCGGTTTGGGTCATATCAGTTGGGTAGTTTCAGAGTCTATAAAGACAAATATATATACATTGTATTTTATATATGTATATAGAAAACTTCTTACTTTGCGGTTCAAGTTTCGTTATTCTTCAATATAGATAAGGTTTCTAGATAACGTTACATAACACAAACTACAGAACATCTTACAAATTTTTAATTTACAATAAAATACTGGTCAGTTTTGATTAGCCTTCCGTGTGTCAACAATTAATATTCCGCGTTCGTATTCATTCATCTTTGCTCTGAAATAATCACTCAGCAGTTTGAATTTCAAACAAAACACTTATAAAATAAAAAATTGTTCCATTTATATCGAACAAGCTCTTAATTTTAGTGCTTTAGAAGCATATTATTTGGTTTAGCATAATTTCTTTGCAAATATTGCATTCTCCTTTTGTTACAGCTTCAGCAAACGTTTCATTGTTATATCAAGAAAGTTAGCAGAAGCAATATATTTTGTGATAATCAAATTCCGCTTATTAATGTTAAGTGTAAAAATATATAACACGACCATATTTTCCCTGATATAAATTTGTAATATAATTAAAAAAAGGCATTAGGCTTTTTGTAAAATTTGGCTTGGAACAGCCTGTGTCATTAGGTTTCAAAATTGTCGTTAAAGGTTGAATTATTTTTTCTTATTTCTAGAAATATAAAAATAAAAATAAATTTAATGATGGAAGTTAGAAATTACTCAGGCTCAAAGTCAAATATTTTTACTTAAATTAAAGCAAAAATATCAGCACATTTCTTTAAAAAAATTTCTCCTTATTTAAAATTTATGAAAATGTTAAACTCAGAAATTATTCTGAAAAAATTCATACATTTAGTACTTTAAAACATTCTATAATATATTTCACTGATTGAGACAAATTTCTTGTCAAATATTCTATACTCTTTGTGTTAAATTTATTTAACAGTAGTACATATGTATAATATTCTCAAATAAGACATAATCGTATGAAGCGTGATTTATGAAAATTATCCTTCAACAAAATATTGTTGTGTAATGACATGTGAACAATTTGATCAAATCAACTGAACTACGAAGGAAGACATGATGAACAAATTTCTAACAACACAAACAAAATTATAACGAAAACTTTGTGTGAATGTTTTAACTATACTGAGAAAATTTATAACTAAATTAAAAATTTTATTTTCAATAAGTTGTTGGTATATTTTTTCAAGTCTCAATTTAAAACTTTTTAAAAAGTTACAATTAGTTAATAGTATTTCACATACAAGATGACTGTACTGGCTGTTTTTTCAGTGTATACAGAAAATATTCTACATACTCTATACAAATATATGTATTATAATACAGTAAATGCTTCATTAGCCTGACATACATAATCACAATTCAGATTTCTTCTCTACGTACCTCGTTGAAATACGAAGAATTGAATCAAAAGTTGAATTATATGTATAATTTAAAAAAAAACTATTACAATTTTTTTAAAAGATACGAAAAAGAAAAAACGATATTTACATTAAATATTGCTTAAGTTAGTAGCTTATCGGCTATCTTTTGTGCTTTAGGACCACTGTTAGCCTATTTATTTACTTATTTAACCCCTCTACTTATATTTAATTCACCAATCCAAAGGACGCTTTTTAATATAATTTTATGCTGATGGATTCTGCTCTACATCTAATCTCACAAATGCTCTATAGGATTAAGATTGGGTGATTGGGGTGGTGATTTTATTAATATTTTGTTTTGTAGAGCAACCACAGCTTGACATTGTGCACTGCATGTTTAAGATCGTTATCCTTTTTGGAACAAAAAATATTATCCAAAGCCCAGTTGTTGTGAGTTTTATTTTATATATTGTTTTAAAATCTATATATTTATTTAGTTTGTAATGGATCAATATAGATTCAATAAATACTAGTTTACCAGCCCCGTTGTCTATCATATAATCGCAAAAAATAGTAC
>OY821517.1:197365249-197370249 GCA_963682025.1 Cordilura impudica | reverse complement strand
TAGGGTTGTTGGTGTTGTTGTTGGTGTTGTTGTTGGCGTAGTTGTTGGTGTTGTTGTTGATGTTGTTATTGTTCGTGTTGTTGCTGGTGTTGTTGCTTGTAGGATTGTTGGTGGTGCTATTGGCATTGTTGTTGTTGGCGTTAATGTTTTCGAAGTTGTTGGTGTTATTGTTGGTGTTGTTGTTCGTGTTGTTGTTGCTGTTGTTGCTTGTAGGATCGTTGGTGTTTGTCGTGTTGTTGGTGGCGTTGTGCTCGGCGTTGTTGTTGGTGTTGTTGATGTCGGTGTCGTTGTTGTTGTTACCGGTGTTATTGTTGTTGTTTATGGTGTTATTGCTGTGGAGTGTAACATTTGTTGAAAAATTTGAGACGATTGACGGATTTATGATTGTTAAATTGTTTTCGTTGGCCCCAATGTTGATGTCGCTGTTGTTGTTTGTAGTAGTATTAGCTGTTTGGTGGGTTTGTGAATGTATCGTTGTATCAAGTATTTTAACTAAATGGTTTTGTGTTTGCTGAAGTTTTCTACAATAGCTGGAGCTTCCCCAAGCTGCAATACCATGTCGTAATTAAGATTCTACTAACGTAAAATATGCCTGCCTAAGTACCATTATAATAGAACAGAATCTCAAATGGAATAGCATATACGACGCTTTCCTTAGATTTTTCCTTAGATCTTCTATGTGATAATGCCATTTAAAATTATGGTCCACAATTACTCCAAGGTATTTGTAAGAGTTTACAATTTCAACTATTGTATTGCATTGGTCAACATCGCAGTTGATGCTTGTTCTTTCTGTATCGTGTAAACATTCTGCGCAGTGAACTTTGAGTTTTATGTTAAAGTAACGGGAGTGTGGTGGTTTGATATGCATTAATTTTTTTTTTGATGCATTTATTATTAAACCATGATCATGGCACCATCTTTGAGCCTTCTCCAGTTGGATTTGCATAATTTTTGAGGCAGTTTCGACGTTTTTGTGTGCAACTACAATAGTTGTATCGTCTGCATATGCATAGGTTTTGCTGTTATCAAGAGTGTTTATCAGTTCATTTGAATATATAATAAATAAAATTGGGCCTAATTTAGAACCTTGTGGCACTCCATAATCCATTATCATTTCTTGGCTAAGGCTACCAGACACTTTTACCGAAAACTTTCTAAATTTGAGGTAGTTTTCAAAAAATTTTAGACAGCTACCACGTATTCCTATTTTTTCCATTGTAGATAAGAGTTTGACATGTGAGAGTGTGTCAAATGCTTTGCTAAAGTCAATAAACAAAGTTAGGCAATGGTTGTTTTTACCTAACTGTTCATTAATGTAATTAGCAAAGTTTCCAAGCAGTTTGTTTATATTTTTTCCTTTTTGGAAACCAAATTGATGTGGGTTGATAACTCTGTATTTTTCTATAAATTTATTTAATCGTTTAACTATTATGTCTTCCATAATCTTTTCAAGGACTGGCAATATTGATATGGGTCGATAATTATTAAAATCCGTTTTGCATCCATTTTTATATATTGGTCGTATACAAGAAACTTTGAAGATATCAGGAACTATTGAAGTGTTTATAATGAGATTTATTAATTTAGTTATAACTGGAGCCATCACATGAGCATTATTTTTCAGATCAATAGGTCTAATACCATCAGCACCTGCACTTTTGTTCGTGTTCAATGTTTTGATTATTGCATAAACCTCTTCTTCACATGTTTCAGCTAGGTAAAAAGAATTCCCAAGTACCCGAGGAGTGTGACATGCAACGTTCACATCACATTTATGTATTATTTTTTCAATGTTTTGTTTAAAATTGACCGCAAATGAATCACATATATTCGTTTTTACTTGTTGTTTTAAAATTTTTAAGAATTATTTCCTCAATTTTATTAGATTTTTTTCCTAAAATTTCATTTATTAATTGCCATGTTACACGAATGTTATTTCTGTTTTCAAAAAACTTTTTTTTGTAATAATTGCTTTTGAAATAATTTAGTTTTTTATTAAGCATATTTCTATATTTTTTGTATTGAGTTTCATATGTTTTATTATTTTATTTAATAACCATTTTTTATAATAATAATAATAATAATAATAATAACAATAATAATAATAACAATAATAATAATAATAATAATAATAATAATAATAATAATAATAATAATAATAATAATAATAATAATAATAATAATAATAATAATAATAATAATAATAATAATAATAATAATAATAATAATAATAATAATAATAATAATAATAATAATAATAATAATAATAATAATAATAATAATAATAATAATAATAATAATAATAATAATAATAATAATAATAATAATAATAATAATAATAATAATAATATATAATATAATAATAAACAATAATAATAATAATAATAATAATAATAATAATAATAATAATAATAATAATAATAATAATAATAATAATATAATAATAATAATAATAATAATAATAATAATAATAATAATAATAATAATAATAATAATAATAATAAATAATAATAATAATAATAATAATAATAATAATAATAATAATAATAATAATAATAATAATAATAATAATAATAAATAATAATAATAATAATAATAATAATAATAATAATAATAATAATAATAATAATAATAATAATAATAATAATAATAATAATAATAATAATAATAATAATAATAATAATAATAATAATAATAATAATAATAATAATAATAATAATAATAATAAATAAATAATAATAATAATAATAATAATTAATAATAATAATAATAATAATAATAATAATAATAATAATAATAATAATAATAATAATAATAATAATAATAATATAATAATAATAATAATAATAATAATAATAATAATAATAATAATAATAATAATAATAATAATAATAATAATAATAATAATAATAATAATAATAATAATAATAATAATAATAATAATAATAATAATAATAATAAATAATAATAATAATAATAATAATATAATAATAATAATAATAATAATAATAAATAATAATAATAATAATAATAATAATAATATAATAATAATAATAATAATAATAATAATAATAATAATAATAATAATAATATATTAATATAATAATAATAATAATAATAATAATAATAATAATAATAATATAATAATAATAATAATAATAATAATAATAATAATAATAATAATAATAATAATAATAATAATAATAATATTAATAATAATAATAATAATAATAATAATAATAATAAAATTAATAATAATAATAATAATAATAATAATAATAATAATAATAATAATAATAATAATAATAATAATAATAATAATAATAATAATACTAATAATAATAATAACAATAATAATAATAATAATATTAATATGTAATAATAATAATAATATGTAATAATAATAGTATATTGTAATAAAGTTAAACAATTATTGGCATAGTAATTAATTGTGTGATAAATTTTTAGTTTTAACGTTTTGTTTAAAATTATATTGAACATTCAGTAAGTTTATTGTAACTACATTAAATGGCAATTATAAATTAAATTTATACAATAAAAAGCTAATATATCGGCATGCAAATTATGTCGATGATTGTGATTGTGTGACAATTGAACTGGTTGTTCAATCGACTAAATTGAATTAAATAATGTAATAAAGTATTAAATAAAGTGTTAAAAATGTGACAATTACATTAAGACACGCTTTATATTTTTATCGTTTCAATTTAATTTTATATTTAAATGTTAATCAACTTGTTTTTTTAATTAATAACTATGGTGTATACCAACGTAAACGGAAAAAATATATATATATATTTGTAAATATATTTGTTAGATATTTTTAAAATAATAATAATTGTTATAAACGTTTTTAACATTATAAAGATTAAATATTACTCCGTAGTAATTGGATTTGAACTTCAATATGAGTGCCGATTATTTTTAACGAGCTTCCAGTTCAATATTATTTTATATTATTTATTTATTAAAATTCATTTGTAACCAAACGCCTGTTGGCCTATTTATAACGTAAATGAGATTAGTTTTGTTATTACAAATTTTAAAATATTATTAAATTATTTCATTATTGGAAACTTTATCATATTTGCTAAATTTAAACTATAGATTATATTGCATATTAAGAAATTTAAACATCTGGTCGGCAATTCCAGTGTTAAAAGACTCATTACTTATTGCTCATAATTAAAATTAAAAATATAAGAATCACAAATTTAAAAATTTATTACTTTTGATAAGAAATATTATTAAAAATTATATTTTAATGTAATTTTAAAAATAATATCAATAAATATTGTTTCCATTTTAATATTGGAAGGTTTTCCTGTCATGGATACCATTTGTGGTTTCTTTGCTTCTTCTTCCCATTCAAAACTAAAATACATATACCTAGCTTCGTATGTATGTATGTATGTATGTATGCGTATCGTTCGTTTCTCCCTTATTTTCTAACTTTACAATATTTTGTACATAAATTATGGCTAAAATAAAAAAAAAAACTTTTGCATCATGAAATGACAATGTATTCTAGGCACGCATAAGGCCATTTTGGCAAACGTGCTATCGAATGAAATTTCATATAAAAACAAACAAACGAAAGAAAAAAAAGCAACCAGACACCATCACACAACCACCTTAAATCCCACAAAATCCTCCGATATCATTGTATATTCTTCTTGTTATAATCTTCACTATATATGGAAAGTAAGTAGATTGAGTTTTCTATTACGTTTGTAACACACATAAGGTGCTTAGTGCAGGTGTGAAGTGTAAGGAGTGGGATCGAAAAAATCTGAACACATGTTTTTCCTCTTTTCTTTTTCCACAAGCACTATTTTAATTTCTTTTTGATCAAGTTATCTTTGAAAAATATGTCAATCATTAAGCATAACTTAATGACAACCCTGTTTATTTCGTGTTAGTCTTATTAAAACGAGTGACGAAATAAAAGTACATGCTAAAATTATTAAATATTT
>OY821517.1:197283550-197363550 GCA_963682025.1 Cordilura impudica | reverse complement strand
TAATAATAATAATAATAATAATAATAATAATAATAATAATAATAATAATAATAATAATAATAATAATAATAATAATAATAATAATAATAATAATAATAATAATAATAATAATAATAATAATAATAATAATAATAATAATAATAATAATAATAATAACAATAATAATAATAATAATATTAATATGTAATAATAATAATAATATGTAATAATAATAATAATATGTAATAATAATAGTATATTGTAATAAAGTTAAACAATTATTGGCATAGTAATTAATTGTGTGATAAATTTTTAGTTTTAACGTTTTGTTTAAAAGTATATTGAACATTCAGTAAGTTTATTGTAACTACATTAAATGGCAATTATAAATTAAATTTATACAATAAAAAGCTAATATATCGGCATGCAAATTATGTCGATGATTGTGATTGTGTGACAATTGAACTGGTTGTTCAATCGACTAAATTGAATTAAATAATGTAATAAAGTATTAAATAAAGTGTTAAAAATGTGACAATTACATTAAGACACGCTTTATATTTTTATCGTTTCAATTTAATTTTATATTTAAATGTTAATCAACTTGTTTTTTTAATTAATAACTATGGTGTATGCCAACGTAAACGGAAAAAAATATATTTATATTTGTAAATATATTTGTTAGATATTTTTGAAAAAATAATAATTGTTATAAACGTTTTTTAACATTACAAATATTAAATATTATTTCGTAGTAATTGGATTTGAACTTCAATATGAGTGCCGATCATTTTTATCGAGCTTCCAATTCAATACTATTTTATTTTATTTTATTTATTTATTAAAATTCTTTTGTAACCAAACGCCTGTTTGCCTTTTTATATCGTAAATGAGATTAGTTTTGTTATTACAAATTTTAAAATATTATTAAATTATTTCATTATTGGAAACTTTATCATATTTGCTAAATTTATATTATAGATTATATAGCATATTAAGAAATTTAAACATCTGGTCGGCAATTCCAGCGTTAAAAGACTCATTATTTATTGCTCATAATTAAAATTAAAAATATAAGAATCACAAATTTAAAAATTTATTACTTATGATAAGAAATATTATTAAAAATTATATTTTAATGTAATTTTAAAAATAATAATATCAATAAATATTGTTTCCATTTTAATATTGGAAGGTTTTCCTGTCATGGTGTCTGTAATAGTATTAAAATGAATACCATTTGAGGTTTCTTTGCTTCTTCTTCCCATTCAAAACTAAAATACACATACCTACCTTCATGTATGTATACATACTCGTATGTATGTATGCGTATCGTTCGTTTCTCCCTTATTTTCTAACTTACAATATTTTGTACATAAATTATGGCTAAAATAAAAAATAAACTTTTGCATCATGAAATGACAATGTATTCTAGGCACGCATAAGGCCATTTTGGCAAACGTGCTATCGAATGAAATTTCATATAAAAACCAACAAACGAAAGAAAAAAAAGCAACCAGACACCATCACACAACCACCTTAAATCCCACAAAATCCTCCGATATCATTGTATATTCTTCTTGTTATAATCTTCACTATAATATGGAAAGTAAGTAGATTGAGTTTTCTGTTACGTTTGTAACACACATAAGGTGCTTAGTGCAGGTGTGAAGTGTAAGGAGTGGGATCGAAAAAATCTTAACACACGTTTTTCCTCTTTTCTTTTTCCACAAGCACTATTTGAATTTCTTTTTGATCAAGTTATCTTTGAAAAATATGTCAATTATTATGCTTAATGACAACCCTGTTTATTTCGTGTTAGTCTAATTAAAACGAGTGACGAAATAAAAGTACATGCTAAAATTATTAAATATTTTCAAAAAAAATCCGAACTGTTCCTACAAGAAGTTGGCCAAAGAATCAAAGATCAGCCGTCAAAATATTTCCAATGTTATAAGAAACCATCAGGAGTACTTTACCATTGATATGAAACCTTGTTCGGGAAGAAAGAAAGGTCCACATGGTGTTTGTAAGTCCAATGAATGCATATTGAAAAGAGCTCCAAACATATTCCGCAAAAAAGCTGCCCTCTTAGCGAAGTGCTCGAACTATTTGTTGCGGTCCAAAAAGTTCCAAATAGGAACGCTGTAAAATATTTAGAGGCCAAAGACGGAGCACGGAAATTAGTATCATATTTCATTAAAAATACTGCTGTTGCATAATGGATAACGAAAATTCAAAATTTTTATGTTGATAATGCTCAAAAAATTACAATATTGGAAAAAAAAATTCCTGGTATTCCAATAAACCGTTGCGGCAAAAGAACCAAGTCGTTTGTTATAAAGGGCTCTACAAATACGGAAATTAATATTAAGGAATGTTTGCAAAGAAAACTACTACTACCTTTCTTAAGCCAACACAATGTATCCAAATATTTTTGGCCTGATTTGCTATCCTATCACTATGGTAAGGAAGCTCTTGAGAACAATATCTTGGTTTTTGTACCAAGGGTGGCAAATCCTCCCGAGCTTAGACCAGAGTAGAGATATTGGGCTCGTGAAAAGTAAGTCCCCAAAATGTGGAAGTTTTTAAACAGAGTTGAATTACCTGTTCCAAAAACAGTGCCATAAACCACAAATGGAACGTTTGCCGGAAAGGTCCATCAGTTCATAAGTAGTGATTAGAACGATAAAATTTATCTGTAATAATAGAAAAAATAAATGAAAAGTATAGGGTCCATTGTTTCCTTAATATTACATTTTTTGTATGTTACAATTTTTTCGATCATACTCCTACGTAGTCTGCAACCTCATATATCAAAGTCAATCGTATGAGTTATCCTGTTCGATAATCCTATAAAAAGGACTCTAGTAACCAAATTAAATCCTATAAAATATCAGGGCTGTAGAGGCGTCAACCGCAAAAATTTTTAAAGTCCGACTGCGACTTCAACTTCGACTCGGACGCTAAATGTATACAGACATATTTAAAAGACAGTGAAAATTATGCTGCGGGTAACCGATGCAAGTGAATCAATATTACATTTTATTTCTGAAATACAATATTTATTTCTAATATTACTTTTAATAATAAACAATATCGGAAAATTAAAATAGCAAAACTTCAAATGGTAAATCTTTGGCACACTTATTATTTAATATATGTGCTTGAATGAACTTACTCTCATAAAATAAATTAAAATCTACTTATTCATAGTGATCTGTAAAATATTACGCCACCGATATCGAAGAATTTTTATTTTGGCAAACATTTGAAAAATTCTATGAATCTATTATTTTGTATTTTCGCCATTTGTCATTTTAATAATTGAGTTGAAATTAATTAGGCTTAAGATCAAAAGTTTTTACTTTAAATAATACAAAAACATTGGCACGTTTGTTTAAAAAAAGTTATCTATATTATCCATGAAATTATCATGCATGTGCAATACCGAGGAATGTTTGGAGTCGGAGTCGCGAGTTTTTGTAGCGACTTTATTTCAGGAGAGCAAAAAAAGAATTTCACGAATTATTGATGTGATAACCAATGTAGCTTCCATAGTATGGTTTAAATAGGTCCACTTAATTCTACATATATATTATTCAAAAAATCTGATTTTCTATTTTTTTATACATATTTATATTGCTTCGAATAAAATGGTAATATCTCAAATAAGATATGAGGAAGATTTGGATTAAAATATTGAAACAGATTATTACCTAAATTTGTTTCCTGAAAGAGTAGAGTATTAAATAATGAAATAATGCGAACAAAGTTAATTATTTTGAATTTTATATCACAAGCAGGGCATACATTGGAGAGCTATTTGTCACAGTTTAACTAAAATCAGAGTAAAGTGTGGCTGAGTTTTAATATATATTAACTTTGTTAACAAATTGTAACCTTTTTTTGAAACATTTCTAAAAGTCTCTAACAGACAATTATTAAATTTAGGATATTTTATCAATTTTGCATGAAAATTTTTCAATTTAAAATAAATATTTTGTTTCAATATTCTCGGGAATTTAACTTGCGATTGCATGTAGGGTATCTACAACGGTGTTATAACACTGTGACCTTTTTATTATCCTTATGCCTACGTAATTTATATGCTAAACTTTCTACATAAGATCTTTTCATATATAAAGGTTAAGATGTCAACCATCCTAATGTACATTGTTAGATTTCAAATTTGCGAATATAAACTTTGTTTTTATTATAATAAAAGCAACCAAAATACACCGAAAGAAAATACTAAAAGAAACAAGATACAAAGTTACAATCATCATTGATGATTATGAGTTAATCTTTGTGAAACCCAATTGTCGGGATAAAAAAATATATAAACCTTTTGACTTTGTGAGTTTAAAAATTCTATTTTTTAAATTGTCGAAATGAATTTCGGAAAACCCTTATGTATATTCTTAATGTCCATCTAGTTATTTTGTTCAATTATGATATCTAGTGAACTTTACATCGTTTCATTTCGAAGAAACTTGCAGATCCGGAAAGTAACAAAATATTGTCTGAAAAATTCAAGTTAAACTTATCCCAAGCATATTTCTGTATTTATTTATTTATTTATTTATTTATTTATTTATTTACATCGGCTACAGTAATTTATAACATCAGCTGGATATGAAATATATTCTTACAACGATCATTTAAATAATAATAATATAATTATAATATAATAATAATATTGATAATAAGTAATAATAATATTAATAATAATAATAGTATTAAAAATTGTTATTTTAATTAAAATGACTAACATTATTAATAAAAAATACTACACACATAAGTTCAAAAGTATAATGACTTAAAAGTAGAAGAAACACAGATCTCATAACAAGAAGACAACAAAAAACGCATTAAATTAATTAATTATTACCCTCAATCTACTTACACGAATTTAATATAAACAAATGAATTCCGTATGTCAAAAGAACATATTTATGTAAAAATTTTAATACGATATGAAAGGAAACAAGTTTTCGTCCGTATTGTTTAGCTGCATTAACTGAACTAGAATGTTATTACCGCCAACTTTTGTTTTCACATTTGAATCTATGATGTCTTAATTGAATTTCTTTCGTGATCATCCAATATTTATTGCAATAAAATGATTCGATTGCCTCATTAAAATTTGTTTTTTTTTTTGCAAGTGTTTTTAAATTTTCGATTATTTAATTTTTGACGAACAAAATATTTTTAGTTGACATTACAAATAGGTATAGTTAAAAAATAAAATGTTTAGTCTTAAAACTCAAAAAAAAAAAAGAATAAGAATACAAATTTTTTTATTTATGTACAATATAAACAGAGGAAATGTCTGAAACAAAAACACAAATTAGTTAAAAACCTAAATAAAAATTCCATGGTAAATGTGGATGATATTCAACAAAAAAAAAACTTGTTATAACACAAATTGTATTGGAAGCTGTTGTGCCTCTTTGCTAGCATTTACTATGTCCAAAAAGTATTTTAAATTTTATTACACCATGTAATAAAATTAAATTTGTTATTACACCCATGAACAAACTTAAATGCACGTGAATCTAGGGATCATATCTACTCGGATTTTTCAGGCTATTACACTTTTAAAGGATATACATTATATACATTAGGGTAACGTTTTATAGTTTTCGAATTACAGTAGAATCTGTTCAAATTAATCTAGAAACACTATATGTTAAACTTTCGATCAATCGGAGTTCATTTTTGGGGTCCCCGCCATTATCGAACATTTTGAAAAAAGTACAAAATATAAAATTTTCAAAGTTCGAAATTTTATAAAATCAACTATCAGTATATATATCTATAATATTAATAGGCTAGGCGATTTCTTGTAACCGATGTTTTGTTCTACCGTTTTATTCCAATTTTGATTACAGATTTACAGATTTTTTAATTTTTTCCTTTATTTTGAGTAAATTGCATCTAAAGTTGCTACTAACACATACATAAAAATTTACAATGCTATGTGTGTGTTAATTAAATTTGTTAATGTGGTTGTAATAAAAATGAGTTTATTTTTTGTGTTGATTTGCAAATTGGCTATAATTGATTAGCATACCTTTATTTAATGAAAAAATAAAATTTCCTAGAATTTGCACTCGAATTTCTAGGGCTGGAATTTGCTAGTATACATATATAAATATATTTAATAATAAGTACTGAAAATTTAAAAAAATCGCACCACGCTTCTTAAAAAATGATTTTCATTGTAATCATTAAACTATAGTTTATCGATCAATTAAGATAGTAGGCAATTTTCTTAGAAAATATTTTAAATTACTGCAAATGTGTGATATAAAATAGAATTAGCGATATCCTAAACAAATAGTTAGAAAATTATGGTCGGTCTAGACCGATTGTTATATCCTGTACCACCAGTTCAATGAAGGGTCCGAGATCGATTTCATTAAATGTAGAAAATAAGCCAACTTCGTTGGCATAGTGATGAATTTGGGTTCCGCACATATGTAAAAGTTCATATCTAATACTTTCTTTATATGAGGACTAGGTCAAAAAATGGACCAATCATATTTATTTTACTTTTTACAAAACTAATGGGGCCGTATTGTTTTTTTTTTCTTAAAAATCAAAGAGAAAAAAAATCACCAACCACTGTATCAATAGATATTCGTCCAAAGTGATTCTGGTTTTTTACATAAGCGCTTGCAAAATTAAGCTTCTTAATTCGATTAATTTTGTTCACAAATGGCTTCTTCCGTGCAGTTCATCCTCTATAACCATGAATTTTAAGGGAATTTCGAATGGTCCATGGAGAAACCTCCTATCCTAATTATTCCTTAGCGTTATTACAGAGAATCGTGGCATTTGTTTTTGGGTTTTTTTGAACTTGGCGTACTAACCAACGATTATCCGCTACAGAAAGTGCTTTAGGTCGACTATATCTCTGCTTGTTTTCGACCGATTTTGTTTCTTTCCATTTTTGTATAATGTATGGAATTGTACTTCTTGGCCTATTTACGATTTCGCCATTTTTTTTTTTTTTTCAGTTAATCCACTTTTAAAATTTGTTATCAAAACTTTCACTACATCAGAAACTTCTTTTTGCTTGCGACCCATTTGGAACAAAATTAAAACTTCACTCAATAAAACACTTCATGACAAGTAAACGAACGCTTCCTTTTTCATACAAAATAAAAAAAACGGAATTTCCCCGTTTTATTTTTGCCAAAATTTAAGTGCTGCATAGAAGTGTTCAATAAATGACGAATACTTTTTTTTGCCAATTTTTAGCGGTTTCTCAATAGAATTGCTTTTTTGTTATTTGGTATAAAATTTTTTTGCTTTGAAAACAATAAAAATTAAAAAAAAAATATCTTATCTGCTGAAAGTTCAATTATTTGTTTCACATTTTTACGTTCCGTTTTGCCGTTGTTGCAGGCTTTCCTGAATTCATAGTTAATGACGAATACTTTTTTTGACCGCTGTATTAAATAAAAAAAGATAATATGTAAAATTTCTTTGCACCAAAATAAGGAATAACGAAATTAACCACTGACTAATGATGCACTACGTACAATGTTGGCGGCTTTTTTTTTATCTGCGGAAAACGAAAGATATTATATTTTCTATAAATAATTTTATTTTTACTAACACGAAAAGATTTTCCGAGCTCCAGTTCCAGGAAAGGGTAGCAAAACCATCAAGGCAAATACGTTTTAAATAATTTAAGCTTAGAAAATCTCCCCTCTGCGCTCGCGACAGTTATTGAGAATGTTATTATGATTCGTAATTCAATATATATATTTGGCAAAGCGGTTGCTAAATTATTATCCAGCAAAAAGTTTAGAATTTCAGCATATGATTTTTGAGGTATTTTAATTCGTTACACAAATCCAAGACGGAAATACTCTTCTGATCACCGTCAGTAAAGAGAAGTTCTAAATCTATACAGGGTTTCCGTAAGTCATCATCCATTATATTGGTGATATTGCCAAAATTATATAGTTATTCGAATTTATTGTTATGTTGATGAATTAGTTGAAACCGAATACGTAATGATTGTATCGCGTTGTCCAAGTTATATAAAGAAATTAATTTTAAAGTTGTGCATGAGGTCATCAAACATTTCATAATGTTGTTCATAATGAAATTGTTTTTTTGCGTGTGCAAATGGTACATCAATATCTAAATCAATAACAATAATTTTAGCCTCCTCCATAATATAAGCAAATTTGTAATGTGTTCTATAAACTTCAAGGAACACCATATTCTTTGATAATAACGAACTATTTGAAGTAAGTTAGTACAAGTAACATAAAATATCATACCATACAATTAAAGAACAGATAAATTAATATTTTAAATTTTTTTTTGCAATATAATTGTGGTTAGGTTGCTCATCCTCGTCCATACAATCATACAGAGTAGCAATAACTTTTTTGAGGTGACATCATAGGGGTCTTCAAATCATCAATCCGGCTGTTCCATCTAGTCTCATTTAGTCCTTTCAACGTAAGTATTGAGTTTACGATGAGAAAAAAACATTGAAATGCTGAATGACATAAAAAAAAATGGCAGATCATTCACCACTAAATTTAGGGAATATTCAAGGAACAAAAAACGCTCTTGCGTTTAAATTAAGAATTCTTCTTAGGACACAACATCTCGTCCGTACATTTTGGAGGCGTTATCATAACCTTGACCTCTCATATCGGCCACTAACAAGTTATGTGACTCTTCTACTTCTGTAATCTTACCTGTAATTCCAGCTCCAAAGTTGTTATCAATTTCAATAAAACTTAAGAATTGCTCATACACCTCGATGTGTTTTTAATCACTACTTGAACAGACCACTTGGATAATTAATGACATCTGCTCAGTAATGGAAACATCTGGAGTAAAATAAACGATTACTGAATAATATTTCTTCAGTTTTATTGAGTCTTTAATTTTCTCTTTAACTGCTGAATATAACAACGTAATCATTTCATTTTAAAATCTTACCTCTATAATACATTTAGCCGACGTGTTGTATTTTCAATCAAGAGTCGATAGTTTTTTCTTCGTTTAATCCTCTGACCAAGTCCTTCCGTATTGAGGTACATTTTAAGTCGTTGTTTGTATAGTTATCATTCTTTGAATACTAAAAAAAATTCTCAAATATTGTAATGCGATACTCGTATATCTGTGGTTTTCTGGAATAACCGCGTATGTCCATTTTTGTCAGTTTTGAGTTAACGATGCCAAATATATTAATTTTTAACGCTCTTTACACGTGTTAAATATTTTTTTAAAAAAATATTGACCATTTCTGAGATTTTGCTATAAATAACGACGTAACTTAAATGTTTATTAAATTGATTTGCAGCACTAACGACGTATGTTAAACTACGTTTGATCGCTGACAAAATATTTTCTCAAAAGACGACATATAGCGACATGCGTTGTTATTAATGAAAAAAAAAATGCAAAATAATTTTGGATTGTTTTTCAGTTTATAACCACTTATAAGAACTTGTGTGTTTATTTCCGTTATTTTTTGTCACTATTATCCTTGATACGTTGTTATATTCTCATCCTAACTCCCGTTAATTTTTTGTTGACGAACAAAAAATCAATTTTTCAAGCAACAACAACTTATGTCTACATGGGCGGTTGTTTTCAAAGAAAACGACGTTTGTCGATATAAGTTGTTTTATCTGCACACACTTTAAGTGTTATTTATATATTGTTTTTTCGTCGTTCTCTAGGATTTATTCCTCTGAAGATTTTTGACTCAAAATTTTTTATAAAGTATTTATTGCCCATATCTACAGGACTGTTAAATAAAAAGCTCTAAAAACTTTATATCAAGCCCATAATTTCAAATATAACGTTTTTTGGCTTCCCTGAACATTTTGATTTTATGACATACGCGGTTATCCTAGAAAACCACAGATATATGAATTTATTTTGAATAACGAACAAAAAATAAAATATTTTTTTTTACACATTTCATCATTATTCACAATTTTTTTTCTTATCAATTTTTTAATTTTTTCTTACTATGTACCGAGCCATGGATCGTCTCAAGGGCCGGCCCTGTTTAAGACATGCTGTCGTACATAAAAGTGCAACCAAATCAGTTTATAATGTAAAATTTTTTCTTAAGAAAAAAAAATATACAAATTTCCCCTTCATGACGTGCTGTTTTAAATCAGCTCTGCAACGATATAAGATATTATTAACCAATTATACTCATTAAGACAAAAAATCTTTTTTTTTTTTTATGTGTATCGCTTATTTATTAAACTTATCTCAAGAAGCGTCGGTTTATTTCACTTTATTTTAAAGACAAATCTTCATATCGTTATATATGATTTTTGCATTATATTTTTGCATTATATTAGGTTTATATCAATAAACTTAATTTGTATTTGATTAGAAACCGAAATTAGCTATCCGAATTACCTTTTAAATGATGAATGTTGTTGACAATATAAATAGATTTTCATAACAATGCAGCGATATTAAAAGTGAAAAGACAACGAAAATAAAATAAGTTTTATATGCTTGCGCGACCCAGAAATTTTACAGACTTTTTAACATTGTTTTAATAAAAGTTTTCAGATTCTGATAAAATTTTAATATTTTAATGCCCACTAATGGAAAAATATTGTCAAAGTTGTGCATATTTACAAATGAAATATATCCAGGCTATTAAAGTAAGAAATTCCGTTTAGTTCGTGATCTCAGTGTATGTACAGAAGATCATGGTATGTGGTAATTTATGTTTGTAATCTAAAAATGTATTTTGTATATAAATAAAAAATTTTACATGAACATATTATGGTGCAATTTGCTACTAAATAAATAAAAACGTATAGAAGACTTCTCCACCACAGTTCTCGTTACCACAGTTTGTACGAACGTACGTCCGTACTAGTTATGTAGTGCAATTGATGGGTGTTCAAGGATAATGGGATGTACATGGGTGGTACATTGATAGACATGAATACACATGGATTTCCACTGTATGGTCAGGTGATTTCATGGTGGGTTGCTTGTTTAGATAGTGGTTGTTGTATGTTATTAAGGAAACAACTTTTTCATTTTCTTTAAAACTAAAAAAAAAAAAAAAAAACAAAAACACCACACAAACTTTCGCCAATTGAGATATTTAAGGTAAACAAAAATCGTAGGATGTCAGCCAACATCAAAGTATAAACAAATAGAAACAGTGACATTTGTTGTTTAATTTATGATGATGATATTTGTTCGATGTTCCATGAATAAGGTAGTTCCTTAGTTTTTTCTTTTTGCTTATTTTTCTATCACTGAGTAAATGGGCTCCAAGGAATAACTTCTATTTGATTGTAGTTGAGTGGTATATATGTACATATAAAAATGTATGGAAAATACGCTCGTGTAGAGACACTAATCAGTCGTAATTTATGGATAGTGTCGTGCCAAGTTAATTTAACTTATCCTAGAAAACGAAAAATATTCAATATTATAAATATTTCTTACTATGGGTGTCATTATGATGATTATTGTGAATACGTATCAATGTAGCAGTTTTCTTTTTTTTTGTTAATATAAATGAGACCCAATTGATTAATTTATAATAAAATATTGTTGCAATCCATAAATTTAGATAAATTAAGTTTTACTGGTAAGTAGTTTGTGGTCGGTCATTTTGTCTTTTTCATACTGTACTCCAGGGGGGATTCAACTAAGTAAGAAGCAGTGAAAATTAATGAAATTTTAATTAATTAACTTATATCTATGTAAAACAAGGGCTATAAAAACAGAATGGCATACAATTAAAAATGTGGCAAAGGTAATAGATTCGTTTTTTGTGTGATAATTTTTTAATGAAAAATTGTTTTAATATCGATTTGATGATTGATACATTCTATAAAACCGTTTATTGAATTATGGATAAATGTATTCTAAAACGAATTATTCATAATCACACAGACCCTCCAAAAATTTTCAAATTTAGAAAATAAAAAAAGTAAACTTTACAAAATTACAAGAAAACTAGCTCTCTTACTGATTATGGAAGATACTCTATGTGCCGGGCTGAGTACAATTGATTAAATACTCATCTTTATAACAATTATATAATGAAATGAAATGAAAACTATTTTCAAGCTGAATCCAAAATCGTTCTACAATTTTGTAAATTCTAAAAGAAGATCTTACGAATATCCGCCAGTTATGAAATTTCCAAACTTCGAATCTGATGATGATGTTGGCATAAGTAACTTGTTTGCTGATTTTTTGTCGCAACTTAATC
This sequence comes from Cordilura impudica, assembly GCA_963682025.1. NCBI lineage: Eukaryota > Metazoa > Arthropoda > Insecta > Diptera > Scathophagidae > Cordilura > Cordilura impudica. Next base: position 197,351,306 of record OY821517.1, on the reverse strand, counting down.
AGATGCTGAATATGATAACTCTAGTTTATATCCTTTTGTTCTGGTTTCAAAATACATAATTCGTTCTCCATTTAGTGAACTTTCTGACGTTTAACGTGAATTAAAGAGATAAAAAACGTAATTTAACCATGGACCATGTGTTGAAAGTTTATCCATTCCTTTGACCATCATGTTTAATACGTCCTTCACATATGGTTACTCTCCTAAGTACTGGAGAAATTCATATATCATTCCATTATTTAAATCCGGTTGTAAATCTGATGTAAAAAACTATAGAGGAATTGCCAAACTTAGTTTAATTCCCAAACTTTTTGAAAAATTCATCACAGACTACTTAAGCCATAATAATATATCCTCTTTAATATCACCGTTTCAGCATGGCTTCTGGAATAGTTGCTCAACTATAACTAATTTTTTACAGTTAACTACTTTATTCAACCAGTTTGCTCCCAATAGCCTAAAATGTCACAAGTCTTACTTGTGTGGTAGACAATGGAATGCTAAATAAAAAGTAAAACATTTAAAAATATAAATGTTCTTTGAGGAGTTCCGCAAGGCTGCAAGCTGGGTCCAGTTCTTTTTTCCTTATACATAAACGATCTTCCGAACATCATTAAATTTTAAAGAGGAGACTACATAAATGTAAACTACTCCTTGGCTGGACAACCGTTGGTAGCAGTACTTACCTTTCTGGATCTGGGAATTTTATTTGATGCAAAACTCTCACATTAATATGACGGCCAATATAGCTAGGGGCGTACTAGCTTCTATTCAGCGATGGGCCAAGGAATTTACTGATCCCTATATTAATAAACAGCTATATAAATCCCTTGTAAGACCTATATTTGAATATGGCGAGGAAATAGATAATATCCATAACTAGGTATCCGATCTTTCTGAAATTTTCACAGAGTCTTACTGCGGATATCGGAAATGCTAGAGGCTATAATTTTTTTTAATATGTTTAGTGGGCGTGGCACCTCCCTTACAAAGTAATTACTCAATATCATATATCTCGAGTACTATTAGAGAGATAGAGCTTTGTCAGAGTAGTCAGACAAAAAATGGGCGGAATTGAAAAAAAGGGGCGTTGCACTCCCCATATGAAAAAAGTATTAAATGTCATATATCCGGAGTACTGTAATAGTGAGAGCCTTGGGACTTTGCGGGAGCCCTCTCATTAAAATGGGGAGGGGGGGTAGGAAGAGAGTAGCGAAGCACATAGGGTTACATCTATTATATAATAATAGGATATAGCATTACACGTATTAGTTGAAAAAAAGCTATAATCCCTACTAACCAAGGTTCAGAAAATACACACATGAAACACACAATGTTCTGTTCAAAAGCAGCCAACACATATCTTTATTTTCATATCAATTATGTGCGTTTCTAAATTTTCTACGGTGCCCAACACAACTATGACTGTGTTCGTTTTAATATTTCGTTATTTACACGAACATTTTTGTATCACATACTTTTTGTTTCAATCACACATAAAGCGCACATTTTTGAGTGTTGCTTTATTTGAAGTTCATGTTCTGGTACGTGTACTGAAAAAAAAAACACAGAACATGTACAATAGACAGGTTCGAGTTCAGTTATATTTTAAGTCGTGTTGTGGCTCGTGTAGTGAGAAAAAACAGAACATGTACAATAAACAGGTTCGAGTTCAGTTATATTTTAAACACGACATAAAATATAACTGAACTCGAACCTGGTTATTGTACATGTTCTGTTTTTTCTTACTACGCGAGCCACAACACGACTTAAAATATAACTGAACTCGAACCTGTTTATTGTACATGTTCTGTGTTTTTTTTTTTTTTTTCAGTACACTTACCAGAACATGAACTTCAAATAAAGCAACACTCAAAAATGTGTGCTTTATGTGTGGTTGAAACAAAGAGTATGTGATACAAAAATGTTCGTGTAAATAACGAAATATTAAAACGAACACAGTTATGGTTGTGTTGGGCACCGAAGAAAATTTAAAAACAAACACAATTGGTATGAAAATAAAAATATGTGTGTGTTGGTCTAAGTTATGTTTGTTTACATATATGTACGAGTTTTTTATTCAGTGTGTGTTTTTTTCTGAACTCTGCTACTAACTCGATTGGTAGTAACAGTCACAAAACTAATTATTGTTAAAATGCTTATAAATTTTTATAAAGTTATTTTTAAAAACTTCTTTTAAAAATATGAACAACTAATAAAACAAAATTTAATTTTTACATAGACCCCCTCCTGCAATAAATCATTTTTATATAATTTTGTCACGCTGATCCCAAATCTTACAAACATTTTACACGGTTGGTTTTCGAGATATTTTAACTTTTACATTTTCGTTGAACACCCTATTTTTAGGCACTTGTGCCTCAATAGCTTGGAAGTTAACGTAGTTAGAAAAGTGTGAAATAATGTTTTTTACATCTTCTGTAAGGAACTGGAAAATTTTCACTTTTTAATTTCATCCTTCTAGTTATTACCACAGCTTATGACTTCATTTTTTTAAATAATTGATAAGCTAGACAATTCAAAGTGTAATATTTTGTATTAAAAGTGAAAATACACTAACTATTTCCTGAAATATTTGAAAATGATTCGCAATTTTTACATATATTTCAATATTTTTTATATGAACGTGTTTTCCCTGATTTGTACGCAGCGTGAGAAAATTATATAGAAATGATGAATTACATAAGGAGGTCTTTTCGGATGGTTTGATTGTTATATGATATTTTTCATTACTTCTATAACAAAAAAGAGCGGGGGCGGCCAGTCCCATCCCGTTTGGGTGATAACTGGCAGGAATCATGTAGTGGCCGGGCTTCGTAACGCTAAAATGGTACCACTGATAAGCCACATGCCCTACTAGGATGATTAATGGAATTGTCCATATCAGAGGTACTACGAAGAAGATCACACAAGCCGAGGAGGTGTCAAAGGCTTCCAGAAAAATGGTTGTCATATCCCATAATTGTGCGGTGTTAACGATATCCCAAGGTGTCCCAAGGTGTCAATGATGTAACGTCAGCTGCTATGCTGACACGATTACTGCCGAATAGTTGAAGACTTAAATGATGTAACATTGTCAGATGATGTCTGTGTTCTTGAAAGTACTGCGATTGATCGACAAGGAAGTGAAGAATCCTTAAATGACTTTTTCGGTAAGTCCTTTCGGGGAGTTTCGTAGTAGCTGTGGTGGCCCAATATCGCGGGAAGAGCACAGCTCGTCGTGTAGTTGCGTTCAATCGTGTGTCGCAACCAATAGAGCAACAGAGTTTTAGATCGGCCCGACGCTTCAACAAGGTATGAAGTTATGACAAACACATGTCTCATAGTTTTCCATTCGTCTTTTGACGGGGCGTTGGCCAAACGCATAGTATATGTCTAGTGTTTAATCACCATACGATGAGTCTTCAAAATAGTTGCCTACGTTAAACACAAGAGACTTGCAACAAAAAAGAGCAGACAGGTTTTAACTTCTAACAAATTCAAATAATTGTACATTTTGAGAGGCTTGTCATATATGCAAGAAGTAGGAGGTCTCATTTGGATCTATTAGAACTCCGGAACCCCAAAAACATCCAATGGGGATGTTTACTCAAAAATCGACTAAGCCAATTATATGATAAATCTTAAATTAGAAAATGGTAAACAATGTTTTGCGCGGTTTAAATAAGACTGTATTGTGCATATATTTTTAATTTTTAAATGAAAATGACCAATTTTTCAAAAGGTATTCAGTACTTGATGAAATTTGGTAACATTGTTTGCTTTGGTTCCCTAAAATAAGAATCGAAAAAAAATTTGAAAAATCACAAGATGGCGGACAATTCCGTTTGTTCGATTCTAGTCATTTTAACAGTTTTGAGTAAGAAAAAGATTATATTTAGTACAAAAGTTATTTAAAAAAATATACGTATATATAATTTCATTACAAAATTTTCGGAAACGCTTCAGAAAATGTGCTTTTTCAAAAAAGCTATGAGCCCAAACTTTTTGAAATTTTTTTCAGAGATAGCCTAAAATATGTCCTATTAATGGTGTAAATTACACGATCCACACTTTTTAGGTTTTTAATATGTTTGTGTTTTAGCAAGGATATATTTAAAGGTATTAAATAAAAACATGAAATATTTATTTGAAAGTTTTTATTTTCTCAAAGCAGTGTTGCCATAATTTGAAATTGAAAAGGTGCTAAAATGCAAAAAAAAAAAAAGATGCTAAAACGTACTGGAGTCAAAAAAAAAGATGCTAAGTTTTTTTTTAAAATTTCATTTATATTGAAAAATTTAATATTTATTAATAAATTCTTTCGATTTTAAATGGAAAAATTAATATAAAAGATAAGTTTTGAATTATATTTTTTAAATTTTAATTAAAATTATTTTGGATTTCATCTGTAATTTTTTTAACATCAAATTGAGTTTTTTTATTTTAAAATTAAATATTTATAATTTTAGAGTTTTTTTTTAATTTCAAATATAACGGAATTTACATTATCAAAAGATACGATTATATTACAATAATTGGTTTATGGAATCTAATATTTCTGTGATGTCTTCATCTTCAAGTTCTTCTTGGCTCGACTTTTATCAACGACATCGCTCGGTATATTGTAAGTGTAACAGCACCCATTTTTCAATCTCAAACCTCTTTTTATACGTATTACAGAACATAACAACTCGGATTTTATTCTGTTCAAAGTTTGCTTTTAACTAAAGCCATTAAACTAAACAATCAACTTCGCCTTTGAGAAAGACAAAACGAATAAAGACAATACAAATATTGATATCTCTCTAAATGGATTTTCGCCAATAGAATTTTTGTTAACTTCAATCCATAAAGAGCTTGTATTCAATGTTGTATCCCAATATTGTTCTGTGATATAACTCCTCTGGATTTGAATTTTTTCCGTTTCAGATGATCTAAATTTAAACTCTTTTAATATATTGGTTATCGGTTCTTTTACCCGCTTTAATGTGTTTTGTATTGAAAATTTTGGCATTTTTTTAATACAATAATATTTTTTGGCAATCGACTTTTTATTTCATTAGAAACTGTTGTTGGTGTTTACATTCTTCTATTTCAAAATGTTCTGTTATATTTGTTGAAAGAAACGAGCAGAGTGGTAAAAAGAGTAGTACACAAAATTCTCGTATTACACTTTGAGAAATTAAAACATATCATTACCATTAAAATTAAAATTGTATATTTAAAAATAATGAAAAAAATCAAAAAAATATGCTAAAAGCAACTTTTTATTAATAAAAGATGCTAAGTTAACATCTAGCATCTTTTCATAAATTTTGGATGCTAAACAACAAAAAAAGTTGCTAAATCTAGCAACTAAAATGCTAAAATGGCAACACTTCTCAAAAGTCAAGTCTGAGGAACTATACCGAACATTTAGTATATTATTTTCAGACGCTGATGCTATAAATAAGTGCCATTTATGTGTACCTTTAATAGTTATTGGCTTATACTTTGAACAGCGCTCTTCCAATTCGAGATCACAGCATCTATATTCGTCGGCAGCAACATAAATGAATTGTATATCTTTACGTGAGGCAACGAGCCATTCATACAATGTTTTTGGGTCGGTGATTGTATTTTCATACCCCATTCTTAGCACTTGTGCCCTTTCCATACGCCTCACAGTGCCTCCAACTCCATCACATGGCCCTTTTCCCTCAAAAAAATGCAACTCTGCTTCCATTCCAAAATCGTGTTTGTGGAGACTTAGATTCAGAAAATTTTTTTTTAATTTTTATATTGTGAACCTGCACCATCCGTAAAATAAATGATTTTCTTTGTTTTACCGGGAGTGCTCTCAACACTACGAATAAATGCGTTCAATTTTCTCAAGAAAAGATGTCCTGCATTTGCATCATGAATCATTTCATTGGATATAACGACCATACTGTGATGGACTAGCAGTGATTTTGAATCTTGATGATAGACTACAAATGGCTGTACTGTTACCTGTGAGTTACTCCACTGAAAAGATTGAACCTATATAACCCAAAGTTGATGCTATGAACAATTAACGATAATGAATGACTTAATGATAAATTCTAAAAATTACTTCATTACCTCATTCAATTTTCAGCAAAATCTCCAACTACCAGAACTTCATCTGGTTGTAAAATAGATTTTCTGTACTTTATATTTTGATTTTGAGATTTTGCGATATAATGATGATATGAAAATTTTGTAAGCTGATCAAAAAAGTATTCGCATAATTGGTTAACTGGTTTGAGGATTATAATTAAGTTACAACGATCTGTTGTTGTTTATCGTGTGATTGCGATACATATAATCATACTCAGTTTGCTCTAACCATGCTTCAACTTCTCCTTTAAAAGCAGACATATTTTCACAATCCGAACTGATTCTCAAATAACATTTAACGGACCCATTTGAGCATGTAATTTTTGCCACACAATCAACTTCACTTAAAAATCCAAGATCCGATGGAATTTTTATTGCTTGAAGAAGCATTTGAAAGTACTCATGAATAGAGCACAAACATACTTTGTGTACATCCATCGAATTGAGCAAAACACAATTTTCGGGTCAAAGAATATAAAATTTCGAAATTGATATTTTTCTTCTGGAAAATCGGTTTCAATCAGATTGCCTCATTCACCGTTTATAGCATGAGTCGATTTTGAAAATTTTCCTTAACTCCGTTTTGTTTTATGATCGTATAGTCCTTTATTCCGGGCATTTGACGACTAATTGAATCGCTCAAATAAAAGTTTGTAACCTTTTGAACCAAATTTTCATTCGTAGATCGTTTTTCAGGAGGTTCAATGACAAGTGGACCAGAACTTTTTTGCAATGCTTTGGCCCTACAAGCCATTTGAAGAGTGGTGCCAAATTTTTGCACAAGTTGAGCTGGGGTCCATGATTTTATTTTATTCTTGATTAGCTGTTTTTACCCGGTCTTGCCCGGAATGAAAAGGCCTTTGACTTGAAAAATGGTTCACTATGCTTACCAGGCGCTGAGTACTTAGTCCCCAATTAACAAATTCCCCAATAAAATGAACTTTCTCCCCAAAAATTTGTATGGGCAGTAAATTCATTATACCCTATACCACTATGTGGTTTGGGTATAATGACTTTGTGCTGCTGTTTGTAACAACCAAAAATATTTGACCTAGACCCATCTTTAATTATACCGATCGAATCAGAATCACTTTCTGAGTTGATTTAACAATGTCCGTCCGTCCGTCCGTCCGTCCGTCCGTCCGTCCGTCCGTCTGTGTGTCCATGTAAAGCTTGTAATCAAACTGCAGGTCGCAAATATGAATATATTTTGATGAAATTTGGTATATAAGCTTTTATCGGCCATGGGATGAACGCTATTGAAATCGGTGAGAATCGGTCCATGTTCAGACCTAGCCCCCATACAAATTACCCATATGAAATCGACATAAATTGCCATAAGATCCAAATTGTCATATAGATCTTACTCAAATTGGGTTTGTATGCGTTCATTACATCCACTAATAAGTAGTCCAAAAATGATCCCTTGGACCCCATATAGAGCTACTTCCCGATCTTCACTTAAATCTATTAAAAAACAAAAATATTGCACTGATTCTTCTCAAATTTTGTTTGTACATATTTTTGCAAAATACAAGAGACTTTACCAAACATGATCAGGATCGGTCCATTTTTGGACCTAGTCCCTTTATAGATATAGCATCCGATATGAACTTTTTCATATCTGCAGCCAAAAAAATTAATAAAAATCCCACTCAAATTTGGTTTATGCTTATTTTCTATATCGAAGTAGTTGGACCGAAAGATAGGGTCTCTAAACCATGGTATAGGGTATCATATAGTCGGTCTAGACCGACTATAATTTTCTTACTTGTTTTTTATTTCAATTAAAAAGTTTTTGGTTTTTTAATTTAGAATTTTTTTATAAGACGCTGCAGCAAAAATGCTTCAAAAATAAGGTGCGAAACCGCTTTAAGTTTTTTTTTTAGTTTATTTATAAACATCAAATATAACGGAATGGGCCGCAAATTAAAGGAATCAAAACTTTTAAAAATTGAATTAATTCATTCAATAAGTGATCATCATTGAGCAGAGACGTCAAATTCAAGTTTCAGAAATGAAAGACTAATGCGACGTTTAATATTGTGTCGCAAGGTTTCTTTAAGCAACTGCTTATAGTATATGTGTGGCCTATTTTGATCAACAGGTAATTATTTCACATACGAAGATAAAATTTATCATACGACATTTCACTAAGCTGTGTTTCGCGAGCGAGTCGCGTCCGCTTCCGCACGTTTGGCAGCCAGACCCGTGCTGCCGCGCAGTTGTTGTCAACTTTTTTTAATCGCCAAAATATATTTTTCAGATCATTGCGATATTTTTGGTAGGCTGTGTTCCGCGAGCGAGTCGCGTCCGCATCCGTCGCGTCCGCGCGCCTCGCGCCGCTTCCTCGCAGCTACTACCCGTGCTGCCGCTTAGTTCTCGTTAACTTGTTTTAATTCCTAAAACATATTTTTTTAGAGCATTGCGATATTTTAGCTGAGCTGTGTTCCGAAAGTGCGTCGCGTGCGCATCCGCCGCGTCCGAGTTCGCGGTCGATATTTTAGCTGAGCTGTGTTCCGCGAGCGCGTCGCGTCCGCACCCGTCGCGTCCGAGTCCGCGGTCGCATGCCGCGCGCCGTTTCCGCGCGTTTGGCAACCACACCTGTGCTGCCGCGCAGCTGTTGCCAGCTTATTTTGAAAAGAATACTCATTTTAAATGCATTTATTGTTGGACATATATTGAGAACAGTATGCAAATGTTTACTAAAATAAATATTTAACAAAATTCATTAAATAAAAATATGTAAAAATTTAAGAATGAATTTGGGGAGTAAATTCATTTTTTATTTCGATTAAAATTAAATGGGGAATTTGTTCATTTCTTTTGGGTACCTTTTTTTAAGTTTGGGGAATTTGTTCACCGTGTAGTTATTTCCGTGTAACCTAAATTTCGGAGAAATCCATTGAAAAGTACAAATTTGTATAGGGAAGAAATATACCACACAACAAAATATGAATTTTATGAGAAAATTGGGCGTAAAAGTAGGCGTGGTCGGTAAAAATCATATAGCGACCTTCCCTGGAATATGTACTAAATTTCGAAGAAAGCCATTGAAAAATAAAAGTTTTTTAGCAATCAAATAAAGAAACAAATAAAAGGAAAAAATAAGTTTTATATACATAGAAGTTGGCGCAAAGTAGGCGTGGCCTGTAAGAAGCATATGGTGACCTTCCCTGTAGTATAGAGATCGTGTGACCAAATTTTAGACATCTCTTGAAAAATAAAAATTTATACAGTGAACAAATATACAAAAAACAGAAAATTAATTTTGTATAAAAAGCGGGCGTAGAAGTAGGCGTGACCGGCAAGAATCATATGGCGACCTCTCTGGAGTACAGAAATCGTGTGTAGCAAATTTCAGAGAAATCCGTTAAAAAAAATTGTGTAGTGAACAAATGTACCAAAAAACAGAATATGAATTGTATACAAAAAGTGGGCGTAATAGTAGGCGTGATCGGTACGAAGAATATGTCGACTTTCTCTGGTGGAGAGAGATCGTGTGTACCAAATTTCAGAGAAATCGGTTGAAAAATAAAAATTTGTATAGCGAAAAAATATACCAAAAAACAAAATGAATTGTATACAAAAAGTGGGCGTTAAAGTAGGCGTGGCCGAAAGGAAGCATATGGAGACCTTAGGTGGAGTACAGAGGTCGTGTGTACCAAATTTCAGAGAATTCCGTTGAAAAACAAAAATATGTATAGCAAACAAATATACCAAAAAACGGAAAATGAATTGTATACAAAAAGTGGGCGTAAAAGTAGGTGTGGCCGCAAGAATCACCCGGTGACCTGGCCTGAGGTACAAAGATCGTGTGTACCAAATTTCAGAGAAATGCGTTGAAAAATAAAAATTTGTATACCGAACAAATATACCAAAAAGCAGAAAATGAATTGTATATAAAAAGTGGGCGTAAAAGTAGGCGTGGTCGATAAAAAGTATATGGCGACCTTAGCTGGAGTACAGGGATCGTGTGTACCGAATTTCAGAGAAATCTGTTAACAAATAAAAATTTGTATAGTGAACAAATATGAATAAAACAGAAAATAGATTTTACATAAAAAGTGGGCGTAAAAGTAGGCGTGGCCGGTAAAAAGTATATGGGGACCTTTCCTGGGGTATAAAGATCGTGTGTACAAAATTTCAGGAAAAGCCGTTGAAAAATAAAAATTTGTATAGCGGTCAAACAAACAAACAAACAAACAAACAGAAACTCATCTTCAAGACTTGATAATGTATCAATATTAACAAGTAAGAAAATTATAGTCGGTCTAGACCGACTATAAGATACCCTATACCATGCGTTTAGAAACCCTATCTCTTAGGCCCAACTAACTGGACATTGAAAATAAGCAAAAACCAAATTTGAGTGGGATTTTTATTAATTTTTTTGGCTGCAGATATGAAAAAGTTCATATCGGATGCTATATCTATAAATGGACTAGGTCCAAAAATGGACCGATCCTGATCATGTTTGGTAAAGTCTCTTGTATTTTGCAAAAATATGTAGAAACAAAATTTAAGAAGAATCAGTGCAATATTTTTGTTTTTTAATAGATTTAAGTGATGATCGGGAAGCAGCTCCATATGGGGTCGGATCATTTTTGGACTACTCATTAGTGGATGTAATGAACGCATACAAACCCAATTTGCGTAAGATCTATATGACAATTTGGATCTTATGGCAATTTATGTCGATTTCATATGGGTAATTTGTATGGGGGCTAGGTCTGAACATGGACCGATTCTCACCAATTTCAATAGCGTTCATCCCATGGCCGATAAAAGCTTATATACCAAATTTCATCAAAATATATTCATATTTGCGACCTGCAGTTTGATTACAAGCTTTACATGGACACACAGACGGACGGACGGACGGACGGACGGACGGACGGACGGACGGACGGACATTGTTAAATCAACTCAGAAAGTGATTCTGATTCGATCGGTATAATTAAAGATGGGTCTAGGTCAAATATTTTTGGTTGTTACAAACAGCAGCACAAAGTCATTATACCCAAACCACATAGTGGTATAGGGTATAAAAATTCTTCTGCAAATTTCAGTGCGAACACGATTTGCTTCCACTTTCCGATCTCCAACTGGGATTCTACACACGTCTACACTACACTGTTTAGCTCCAATGAAATTTAAAAGTTTGTTAAGCTCGATTATAATATTTCTATTATTTGGCAAATAATGAGCGTCTGAAGCATCATTCTCCTCTTCTAAAATTTCGTTGATTTCAAAATCTTAGGCGCGTGAAGCATCATATTCCAATTATTGAGCTTTGTTGATATCAATTGCTGAGACATTTGGCTATTCAATGGAATTATTGATAATTTTTCGATGAATATTCAACAAGTAACAAACAAATTTTCGCACTGGGTAAAATCTTTAATCTTTTTGATCTTAATAAAATCGTCACTTTTAATATAATAGTGTGTGCTACATTTTCCTATTTTCGATAATGGTCGACAACACATGTATTCAACTATTTTACCCAAAATTTATAATTAAAGCTAAAAAACAACAAATAAATGATATCTCGTATGAAGATGTGTTACTTTTTAAAACAGATCCGAAAAATTACAAAATAAAAAATAATTCAAAGACAGAAAACAACTTCTAATAATTTTGAACAATGATTGAGAAATGAGAAATTGTTAAAATTGACAGATAATATAAAGAGAATTTGTATTAAAACGCCTACTACGATTTTTATATACGAGAAAAATAATATTCCATAGATGATTTACAAATGCGATTTTCTGTAAATATCCTAACTTTTTAACATCTTCAAATATATTCTTGCTAAAACACAAACATTTCAAAAACCTAAAAAGTGTGGATCGTGTAATTTATACCATTAATAGAAAATATTTTAGGCTATCACTGAAAAAAAGTTCAAAAACTTTGGGCACAAAGCTTTTTCGAAAAAGGACATTTTCTAAAGCTTTCCCGAAGATTTTGTAATAAAATTATAGAAATATTTTTTTAAATAACTTTTACACTAAATATAATGTTTTTCTTACTCAAAACTGTTAAAATGACCAGAATCGAACAAACGGTTCAAAAGATACAGCCGTTTAAAAAAAATCGTCCTCCATTTTCCGAGTCGGATTTTTCCGCCAACGTGTGATTTTCAATTTTTTTTTTTCGATTTTTCTTGTTAGATTGCCAAAGCGAACAATGTTGCCGAATTTCATCAATTTCTAAATACCTTTTGCAAACGCGTTCAAATTTTAAAAATAATTGCATTATTATGATAATGAAAATAATTCCTATACTCAAAAAATGTTTATGTTAATAGATTGTAGTTCAATCGAATTATTTTCTTTACTGTTTATTTCAAATGACAATTCTTTTGTTTGCACTTTTATTCAATAATAATTATTATAAATGTTCCAACAATAATTGTTGCAACAATTATTGAAAACGAATTATTGTACTTACGTATTTCAGTTGTTTATTTCAGTTATTTAGTTTTATTTGGATTCAATTTTTTTGTACGGATTTAAATGACAACTATGCAACATGTTGCTAAACAAATGTTTGTAAACATTGTTATTGTTTTGTAGATTAAATTTTGTCAGTAAATAAAACGTATTGCTAGTTAAATTAAAAATACTTACGATTGAACTGAAAATGCAATAGACCGCTTTTTAAATGTATATTAATTTTGCAGAGCATTTTAATGATAAAATATTTTAAGTGTATAATTTTGGATATCTTTACTATTTTATAAAGGTACTCACAAAAATAGATTTATTGTGACTACCGAATTTATTACCAACCGAAGTGCGATTAAGCTGGTAACCCAAGGCCGGATATATTAAGATTTCAATTCGATTGGCGCTTTAAATCAAATAGTTTTCAAATGAAAATTAAATTTATTTGAAATAATAAATACATTTATATAGTATACCTATATGTATAAATATATTTTAGCTATTAATAAAATTCTAATTTCGAGCAAAGAGAATTAGAAACATTATTGTTACCAATATCAATATTGTTTTGCCTTAATAAATTTACAATTTCATAATTTTAGTTTGTTGTTTTTGCAGTTTGTATTAAAATAAATATTGTATGAACTAAACATTTAAACACTTTAAACATTTTTGCAATTAAAAACAAAAGTCCTCAACTATTTAACCTTTTAAAAGCACTATTTGTAAAGATACAGCTGGTGTGTATGACAGCGTTTAATATTTGTTCTGTTGATAAGGATAAGAAAATTTGATTTAAAAAATCTTAGCATGAAACTAATTTCATATATTTAAAGTGAAAGTTATTTTATGGTTTTGTAGGGAAACAAATCTTTTGTCTACATTGAAACAAAAAAACTACCCTTTTTATTTACCTGTGCGGATTCTTAAAAAAAAAAATTCACACAATAAAACACCGCAACGAAGATGCCACGCATCAGGTGACTCTTTTCAAAATAATAAGAATTTTTGCTTGTATTTTTTACTATCTTGTCTTGTTTTAACCGTTTTTACTAACTTTAATAAAGGGTTACTTTGTATCTGCACCTTCTAAAAATGAAATTTACTTTTCATTTCGACTGTCTGCATGGTTTTGTTGTTATGTTGACCCCAGGATAGCGAAAGCATAAAATTAATGTAGGAAAAACATACAATTTCCATAGCACCAGCATTATTAAACGCACCTTTTTAGTTTACACGTCTATTGCTGATATTGTTTGAAATTTACGATATGTGGCATAAACGACTGAATGCTTTTTTAAACGTTTTATGTCCGATAAACTAAAAAAAATAAAGAAACGGTTATAGCAACAACAATGGGTTACAACAACCAAGACGTCATTTTATATTTTATTTTTGCCAAAATATAAGAGAAATGTAATTTACCTAAATTCCACTAACGTCAGTTCGTTGAAAGGATAATATTCTTTAGAAATTCGATTTCCTACTTCTATACTGTAACTTTAATACGTATTTGCAGTAGATGCCATTGTTTATAAAAAGGGTTGGTACTTTTATATTTTTATGATTCTTTACGCCGTTTTTCCTGCGTCATTTGTGTACAATGATTACAACCTCCAACTACGCACCTTAACTTATTGTGTTGTTTAACCTTCTAATATTACGAGAAAATTATTAACAATTTGTTTGCATTCATTTGAATAAAAAACGTATTCAAACTAGAACAAGAAAGATTTTCGAAAAGGACTAGACGACTCACTATGTTTTCTGGACTAAACTTTTAATGGCGAATCTTGAATCGTGTTTCCAAAATAAGTAATAGTTTTGAATATGTTGAAGTTAAATAAATAAAAAAAAAATTTTTTTAGTAGGTATATATAGCGACGGAACCGATGAGTTATTCCAGCTAAAAAACGTATTAGTCGTTTCTATGATGTATTTTTAATTTTTAAGCTCTTTCTTTTAACTCATAATCTCTGTCTGTCTGTCTGTCTGCCATGAGGCAACACCATTCCCCCTCATCCATTTGATCTGAAACTTAAACAATAGTCTTGTTGTGACTATAGATTAATTTTGGGGTAGTCACGCACAGTCACGCATAATCACGCACAGTCGCGGAGTGCCTTAAAACCCATTTCCCCTTATCCGATCGATCTGAAACTTGGTCGATAGACTTGTCGTGAAAAAATATTAACTTTGAAGGAGTACAGTCACGCACAGTCACTGAAACTTGGTTCATACACTTGTTGTGACCAAAGATTAATTTCAAAATAGTCACGCAAAGTCACGCACAGTCACGGAGAGATTCAATACTCATATCGCACCTTAAATACAAAAGAATCACAACTCAAAATTTTCCATAATTGACTTTTTCCATAAATTAATTCACAGTACACATTTCTATCTACGGCAAAAATGTATTTCTCATAACTATCTTCTATAACAGGAAAAATGCTGCTATATCTGGCGCACAACTTGTGATAATATCACTAGTCAAATGAAAATATTTCAGTCAGAGACTCATAACTCAAAATTATATTTTATTTCCACAAATACAAATATAAATTTAAAAAAAAAGTAATACAAAACTTTCCTCAAAATGGGCATTTTTCATAATGAAACTACATATTTTTAAATAATACAATCCTGAAAATTTTAAAATTTTGATTTATGACTGTTTTGTATTTTAAGGTGCGATATGCATAAGGAAAGAATAAGTTTTAATAAAAACTTTGTTTTAATGGGTTAGATTATTAAGAAGTTATTTTCACATATATCACTTTTTCCGTATTTTTGTTTTTGAAAAATGAGTGAATTACAAGTATTAATATTAAATTCGATTCGATTTCAAAGAAATAGTTTTGAAAGAAAATATAGTATTCTTATTCGTTTTATATGAAACTGACAAGGTTTTTTTAAGACTAAATAATAAGAGCAACAAAAAAGCAAAAAACGTGGGTATATTTGTAAAACAGGATCGGTTACAGCACAGTTTACAGTTAAAAATAAAACAATGAAAACAATTTTTTTTATAAAATTAATTATAATGAATTCATATATATAAATATAAAAGCCATAAACATAAAAAAGACTAAATTTTCAAAACAAAGCAAGTAAGAATATTATAGTCGATCTAGAGTCCGTTCAGACTATACGATCCCTATAATATGCATGCACTTCGAGAGTGTAATTATTTATAAAAAATAAGCATAAATTAAATTTTAATGGTATTGTTATTAATATATGGAAAACTCGATATATATATGATAATACTACGACAATTTAAGTCGCTCTGATAGGGGTTATTTTAATGGGCACTGATTTCAATAGCGTTCATCATATGGCCAACAAGAGTTTGTACTTGTCTACCAAATTTCATCAAAATATATTTATATTTGGAACCTGCTGTTTGATTACAAGATACACAGACAGACGTGAACATGGACACATAGATAAACTGACATACGGACAGAAAAACAGACAGATGGACCAACCGACTTCACTATATCGATGTCAATAAAAGGTGCCCTCACCACAATTGTATGGGGTATAAATAGATAAGGATTGAATATTAAAAAAATTATAAATTTTGCATTTCGGGAGTTCTCGTAGATGTTATAAGAAACAAGTAAGAAAATTATAGTCGGTCTAGACCGACTATACGATACCCTATACCATGGTTTAGGAACCCTATCTCTTCGGTCCAACTAACTGGATATATAAAATATGCAAAAACCAAATTTAGTAGCATTGTTATAAATTTTTTTGGCTGCAGAAATGAAAAAGTTCATATCGGATGCTATATTTATATGTGGACTAAGTAAAAAAAAAGGATCGATCCATATTTGGTAAAGTCACTTATATTTTGAAACAATATGCACAAACCAAATTTGAGAAAAATCTGTACAATATTTTTGTTTTTTTTTTTTGATAGATTAAAGTGAAGATCGGGAAGTAGCTCTATATGGGGCATATGACTAAGAATTGTTCAATAGGGATTATTTTTGGACTATTGATTAATGGATACAATAAACACATACAAACCCAATTTTACTAAGATCTATATGATAATTTGGATCTTATGGCAATTTATGTCGATTTCATAGGGGTCATTTGTAGGGCGACTAGGGCTGAACACGGACCGATTTTCACCAATTTCAACAGTGTTCATCCTATGGCCAATAAAAGCTTATATACCAAATTTCATCAAAATATATTCATATTTGGGACCTGTAGTTTGATTAGAGGGTTTACATGGACACACAGACGGAAGGACGGACGGACGGACGGACATCGCTAAAACGACTCAGAAAGTGATTCTGAGCCGATCGGTATAATAAAAGATGGGTCTAGGTCAAATATTATTGGTAGTTACAAACAGCAGCACAAAGTCATTATACCCAAACCACATAGTGGTATAGGGTATAAAAATATATTTCTCTTCTATCATAAAGTTGTTAATGTTTGTCATTTTAAACAAGTTTATATACTCATTTTTATACACTTTTGTTTTATTAATGAGCAAAAAAAAATTTTTTAATTTATATGAAAATTACCGGTGAATACGTATGCAAGTTTTTACCAGATTACCGGTAAACGGGTTTCACTTGAGGTAGAGCGTTCTTTGCAGTTTGCAAGGGATAGTTTAAGAAACTTATTTTACAAAATACCGCTATGTGCTCACTAGTATTTGAAAATGAAAAATATTATTATTTGTAGTTATAAATGAAGGACCTAATTTTGCATGTTTTCTTTTACTCAATGGTGACATCACCTAGTAATCCCGAAGCTCATATAACATAAGATTGAATCATCCATATTGAACAAAAAAACGGCATTTTATATTTCTTAGGGTTAAATACTTAATATATTAATGTATTGTAAATTTAGCTACAGACGTACGAATTCAATACGAGTACATTCATATAAAAAGATTAATTTTATTTGATACAATTTGTTAGGATACTATAATGGCGTATAATAATTTATATCATATTCTTAGGGTGTTTGTTTTTATTCTACGGTGTACGCCAATTGTTTACCAACCCTTTAATATTTTCAAAAATCATATGCTGCTGCTTTTAAAACAATTGATGTTTTTCTCATGAGAGTTTCAAGTAAATTAAACAATATTTATATACTTGATAACATTTTTAAATAAAACTATTTACCTATATACTCTTACTCTTACATATTTATGGATGGGTACAGATACAAAGGAAAACGTGTTCTTAAAAAGTTTACCTTTGTTTTGTTTATTGAAAAAAGGAGTGAATTTAAACAGTCATTCACAAAAGCAATTTTAACTGAAAAAAGCAAATATTGTAGAATATAGGCATGTTTATTGTGATATAGGAAAATTTTATAAAATAACAATTGCTATAAAATAATACGCATTTCACAAAGCTCACTACCAATTTTTTATCTCTACTTGTAGTTTCACATAGTGTGAACTGCCACAAAAACCAAACAGCCATACTTCTTTGACTCTATAAAATAATATTACGGAATTGCATATATTTTCATCTAGATAATTTTTCAAAATCATTAATATCCTATAATATTATAATATGACAGTAAATGCTAAATTAATTTAACTTCAAAAATTTCTATTCGAAACAAATTTACAAAAATTTTAAAAATGCAAAAAAAATAATGTGATACCACAGACATTATTAGTGTGGAGTCCCCAATTAACCAACTTTGTTAACATTACTGCTAATGTATTATTTATTGTAAATAAAATCTGTTCCAGTTTATATTTAAGTATGTTTGTCATATAGTCAAAATATATACATACATTCAAATACATACGAATCCCGTCGAACATTGTTTCTCGCTTAGTCACATTTGTAAATAAATAGTTTTTTGCGTGGATTTAAAATATTCTGCTTATATAAACAACAATAATTGGATATGATATCAATATTATGACTCCATTCCTTAAAATAATAATACCTCCTAGTAGAGGTTGTTGGTCTGGTGGATTGCAGCACAAAACTGAACACCCTCAAATTCCGAAGCAACTTCTTACTTCTTCCATTAAACTATTTCTATAGTGTATCCATTTGTAATTAATTTATATTTAAGCAACGAGTTGGGTAGAAGACTAAATAAGATTTCCAAACATTTAAATAATAAACAATAATATTTTAATATTTTAATCAGCACTCTTAAAGTAAATTTTAATGGAAATTAAATGAGCCTTCGCTAAGTTAAATCCATTAAAAATCTCTTAGTTTACAATTCTTTTTCTAATCAAAATAGAATTGTTGCGATGAAATGAGAATATATTTTAAAACTCAAATAGAATACTTATGTACTCATATTAACTGTAAATATTATCTTGAATTTTCATATTCCATATTTACAATAAAGCTTACTAAAGGTTGTGTGTTTGCAAGAAAAATCGCCTTTTTACAATTTTTATGATCTTCGACGTTTATTTGATCAAAACAAATGTGGATGCTGAAACACAAAACTCTGTGACGTCAAAGATTTAGTTATCCACGCGAAATAGCGTTAATTCACTATTGTATATAATAATGAAGAAAAATGGAAAAGGTTCAGATTTATTTCTTCATACAAAGTTTTTTTTTTCCAAAACAGGAGAAATTTTTAACTACTTTGAAGTGGTTATCAATTTCTTGAGTCAATCAACATCGAATTTAGAAAAAAAGTAAAAATTTTAGATTTACTAATGTGAGTTTGAGGAAAAATTTGGTGAAAATTAACTGTGATAAAAATTGTTTAGTTATGGAAGTAAAATTGTTTAGTTATGTAGGGTACTACAAAATGTTTAAACATGGATTTGTTATGTATTCAACCACTATTATTTTGTAGCACCGTGTAACTTATGAAATCACACAAAGTTTCAAATATTTCCCCATCAATGTCGTAGTATAGATATTATTTTACTTTGTATGGTAGACAAGAAGTATGCAGGAATTGGATTCGGGGGCCACCAAATTTATAATTTTTGTTTTTCGCCATATATTAATATTAGAAAAGGATTTGCATATTATTTCATACTTAAGTTATTTAACAATTTATTGTTTAATCTCGTCGTTATGAATAAAATAAAAAACTTAGTTGTTATTAGAAGTGTCACGAATATTATAGTTTTTCTGAAAATATTTTCTAAAATTGGTTTAACCATCAAAACGGAGCTAGTATCTCCAATTCGAATAATTGAAGTAAGATAAGAAGCATCGTTGATTTATGTATGACCATTAGGGTGACAACGGTTTATACTTATGAAAAAAAAATGTTGGTCGAACGTTGGGGAATGGGGGTCGGATTATTGTGAACACTAGATCTAAAACTTTAGTGCGCATATAAATATGCATTTATATGTAAAAATTATCAAGAAAAATAATTTTTCACAAAAGTTTTGATATTAATATTTGCGTTTTAATTAAATTAATTAATAAACCATAATCTAGAGCAAATTATCTTTCTAATAAAATAAGAAAATGTATTATCGGTTGAAAAACAGCCAAGTTATATCAAATTCCCCAGGCAATAAATGCGCCGCAGCCCACTTTATTAAGAAAATCGAGCTCACATTTTTAACGACATTGAAATAATTTACAACAACAAAATTTTGCATTTTCCTGATCCCCAAATGATCTTGTGTAAAGTATTTCGCATCTGTCTATTGTTATGTCGCTCTACATTAATGTCAAAACGGTAAGTATTTTTTAGCACTATTTCAAAATCTCCAATTATAAGTTTTCAAAAATTCTGTCCAAGAAATTTACCGGCATCAGCGATTGGACTTTAAGGTCATATTAACAAAATATGTGCGATAAAAATGCTAAATATTGTTGGTATGCTGTTCTTAATTTGGTGAGGGCAGTTATTTCAGCGGATTTGAAGACAAATGAGATTTTTCATACTTTTTCAACTTTGAGGCTACATCTTTTTGGTGTTTTCATATTTCAAATATCTTTTGTCAAACTATTATACTAATTGATATAAGTTCTCAATCTTGTATATTAAGGTTAAATTGAAACACTATAAACTGTCCCTCTTTAAGGTCAAAAGTCAAATTTAAGGAGATTTACATTTTTTTTAAACAAAATATCGAAATAATAAAGGGTCCGCCAAATAACTTTTTTTTTTTTTTGAAAATGTTATAAAAAAAAACTATTGAATATCATCTCAAATTTCTTTTTTTATTTCAAAGTACAATCCTTCCGTTTAATAATGGAGTATAATTTCATTCATATGGCTGCCTCGGCTGGCCATGCAGTAGCCTACATGATCGGTCCAATTTTTAAGCACATTATCGATTGTGTGCAGCTGTATTTCACCAATGGCTTCACGAATATTGTCCTTTAAAGCGTCAATTGTCTCTGGCTTGTTGGCGTAACACTTATCTTTGAGGGCACCCCACAAATAATAGTCCAACAGTATCAAATCGCAGCTCCGAGGTGGACAAACGACATCAGCTCTGCGGCTGATAATGCGATCTTCAAAAACAGGGCGCAAAACATCGAGTTTAGCTTCGGCTGTGTGGCACGTAGCGCCGTCCTGTTGAACCCAAATGTTGCCAATATCCTCTTCTTCAATTTTTATGAACAAAAATTCATTCAACATGGCCCGATAACAATCGCCATTGACTGTAACGGCCACTCCTTGCTCATTTTCGAAGAAAAATGGCCCAATTATGCCTCTGGACCAAAATCCGCACCAAACAGTGACTCGTTTTGGGGTGTATCGGCTTTTCAATGTATGCGTGCGGGTTTTCTGTGGCCCAAATGCGACAATTTTGCTTGTTTACATACCCGCCAAGATCAAAATGAGCTTCATCTAAAAAGATGATTTTTTTTGGCAAAATCGGCATCTTCTGTAAGTCGATCGCAGGCCCACTTAGCGAAGCGAAAACGCATTGGATGGTCAGTCGGCTTCAACTCCTGAACCAATTGGACTTTGTATGGCGTCATACCAAGGTCTTTATGCAAAATTCGTCTCAATGATGCCTCCGATATGTTCAATTCTTGAGAACGACGGTGAATTGATGTTGATGGCGCTTCACGCACAGTTTCTGCCACAGCAGCAATATTCTCGGGTGTACGCACTGTTTTTGTCTTTTCACGCTTTGGTTTATCGATGAGGATGTCTGTTTCTTTCACTTTTTTCACAAGATAACGAACATACGGAGCTGACGGTGCTTCTCTTCTTCCAAAATCCGTACGCAATTTTCGCACACATTCTGCAACATTACCATGATTTTCAAAGTATGTAATGTCGCAATATTTCCCAGCGTTGTTCAAGCGTATACACAACCATATTCGTTCAGCGGAAGGATAAAACTAATTATCTGTCAAATCAGACATGAGCTAAGTGTTACCATTCACGGAATAAGCACTAGTTGAAAAAAAAAACGTTAGATGGCGGACGCTTTATATATTTGTGAAGTATTTCGATAAAACTTGTTGATAATATTTTACTAATTCTAAAAAATAATATTCTAGATTTATTTTCTAAAATTAACCCGTGGGGTACTCTTGATGTCAAATTGACTCTTTATGAAAATCTATAAATATATTCTTCATCAGGATCGTTGATTTCGGTAAATTTCTTGAACAAGATTTTTGACCGAAACGCAAACCCAAAATATGCAAACTGAGGCCCTAGGGCTAATGGTAGCTTTATTATTTATAAAACTAAAATATTTCATCGATTACAATAAATTCAAATTTCAATTGTGAGGATATTTTCTTTGTGTTTTCATAAATCGAAATAAATTTTGATGATCAAATTTTATTGTAAAAATATAAAGAAAAGTGATGACATGATGTGAAAGTGTATATGAAATTAAAAATTTTCAAAATTTTCTGGCATGCCCCTGATGGTAGATAAGACGCACACTGGACCGATATCCAAGATTTTGTTCGACTACTAAGATTAATAACTAATTAAAATTGGCAAAGCCGCAATGCTCTTGAACTCACAGTAATTCAGATGTAAAAACTTAAAATACTTATTTTGATACCGCTCATTTTAAACACTTTGATACCGTTCATCTTAGACCCGAGTGCTCAAACCAACAATTTGCGGATCCAAACGAAATTGCTGTTACTCTGGATTTGTGTTGATAATTATTTAAATTATCTGGAAGGTGTCATGCCCACCATTCTTATCCCAACATTTTTTTTCATCAGTTCTCACATCCATAGTTTAGGAACCCATATAAAATTTTAAGTAATGCGCTGTTGTTGCACTGCAGATATGTACGAAAGCATGACTAGCCGAGCTCTCTTTCTGCTCTTTTTGATGTAAACTAACAAACCTAACAAATATATGAAGTGAATATGAGATCCGTGGTTCAAATTTTTTTTAGAACATTTACAGATGCACATTGTATAAAGATTGCAAGAACCAAATTCTCCGGTTTGTTTCATTGCCATCGTATTACATTGAATAATTAATCATTTGATTTTTGTTTGGAGTATGCAGTTTCATTAGAATTCTTCATTTTTCACAGGTATGCCAATTTGTTAGCCTTGATTCGCGAATATGCCCTTTTCTTCGACACTGTAGAAGTTTCACTTTAAACAGTTACTTACAATACGATTAATACTACAAAATACGTGATCACTTACAGCCATAGCCTGGAATTTTTTTTGCCGATACTGGTAATATAGCAATTAGTTAAAAATATATTAAATATTATTTAAAAAAACAACAGTTTGATGATACTAAATTAAAAAAAAATATATTTTTTTTACTTCTAAATTGTTATGTATATTCGTTATCTTGTTAATCACTAATTTGTAACTATCGAAATGTAGAATTAAAAATTGAGTTCAAGGCGCATATTTGATATGAAATTGGGAACTTAACATAAATTTATTTGAAATTGATATAAATTTATTTGAATTATGAAGTTTTAATTATTATGAATTAGAGCAAAAACATTATCACCTTTGTATCAAATATTCTACAAAATTTGCTGTACGGCACCGTTTAAACTGCATAATGTGATTTCGAGCCAGAATAATTAAATTTTATACATATGTATGTACCTTTCATTAAATATATAAAAAATTATATAAAGGATATAATGCGAAATATTTGGTTGTATTTATGTAAAATTTTTACTTAACCTTTATGTCTACAACCAAAAAATTTCCGTTAAACATACAACCATCATACCTGGGTAAGTCGTACACTTTGCAAGGGAATTTGTTCAGGTGAAACCAATATTTTTTGTTTTTCTCAGCAAATTGAATGATTTGCATCCGTTATTATGAAAAAAAAACGTCGTCGTTTATAGCTAGGCGACTACGTAGTTCTGTATGCTTTTAGAAAGGGGATTCCCATTTTTTATCTTATGTCGTATGTTTCAACTATAAAACAGAGTGAACACAGACAATTTGTTAACAAATCAATTTAGTTTTTATTTGCACTTGTAATGTGCGGTTTGATTGCAGATACACAAAAACGTGTTGATTTGATAAAAAATCCAATAAATTGATTAATTCACTTATTTATTAATTAATAAAGGTTAGTTTGACATACACACATACATATGTGCACAGAGTATATAAACATGTATTTTTAAATTTTTACTAACTAGATTAAAAACAGTAATTTGTATAATGGCTGATGGTGAATGGTTAACTCCCCGCCAATTACAAGGGCTTAGCATTGAACAAAGAGAGCATTACATAAATCAAAAATTAGAAGAAATATTGGAAACTGATAGTGGAGATGAACAAGAAATATTTGCACATATATTAGAGGATGAAGAGGGCGACGGGAATAATTCAACAATTGATGATTCAGATATAGAGGAATTGCAGTTACCAGAATATACACCTGCTGATGAGACGGATTCGGAAGAAGAGTATAGTGATCCAGTGGAATCTTCTGCTTTACATTATACCGCAAGAAACGGCACAATTTGGTCGAATCAACCACCTGAACTACGTAGGATTTTGTCACATAATATTCTGCGATCTTTAAATACTGGGCCAACTTCTAAGTCATCAAATCTAAGTATTATCCAAACGTTCAAATTAATAATGTCTGAAGAAATATGTGATATAATAATTCGAGAAACAAATAGAAAAGCAAAGCAGTGTTACGAACAACGGCAAAAAGAAATCCCCAAAACTCCAGCACGTGTGTGGAAACCTCTTTCAAGGTCAGAATTTGATGCCTATCTTGGAATTCTTTTGATGGCTGGAGTGACGCATTCGAATTTTGTCCATACAACTGATTTATGGAAAACTAATTCCCATCCTTTATATCGTGCTTCGATGGGCATTCAACGTTTTTGGTCTATAAGCCGTTATATCAGATTTGATAATGGAAATACACGCCAGCACCGTAAGGAAAGTGATAAAGCAGCAGCCATATCTGACATATTTCTGATGCTGAATAGAAACCTACAGAACAACTTTGTGGCAGGAGCCAACATAACTGTTGATGAGCAACTTTATCCCTTTCGCGGTGGCACAGGATTCACTCAGTATATTCCTTCAAAACCAGCGAAATATGGGATAAAGGTTTGGTGGGTTTGCGATTCTCTTACATCTTATCCACTCAGTGGACAGATATATACTGGCTTGGCGCCTTCTGGAGAAAGGGAAAAAAATCAGGGTGAGCGAGTAGTCAAAGATTTGTGTTGCAACCGTTTTCGTGGAAGTGGACGAAACATTGTCTGTGACAACTTTTTTACAAGTTACAATTTGGCCTCTTCTTTGATGTTGGACTATAACTTGTCTATCTTGGGCACCGTGAACAAAAGGCGAACATTTGTTCCGGCAGAATTTTCTAATCCCCGAGGAAGAGAAGTACAATCTTCAGTCTTTGGATTTAGCAACAACATTAGTATGTGCTCATATATCCCGAAAAAAAACAAATCGGTTGTGCTACTATCTACATCTCATTATAATACCGAGGTTGGAGGTGAAAAAAAGAAGCCAGTTATGATACTGGATTATAATAAAAGCAAAGGTGGAGTTGACAATATGGATAAATGTCTGGGCGAATATACGACAAAGAGGAGAACAAATAGATGGCCTTTAGCGTTTTTTTACAATATTATTGACGTGGCTGCATTTGCAGCTTTTGTCATCTATATGGAGAATAATCCCAGCCTTAAATCCTCAACGAGCCGAAGAAGACTGTTTCTGCAAAATTTAAGTACACAATTAGTTATGAACGAAATTCAGAGCCGCTCAGAAAATCATCAAATTATGAGACATTTTTCATCTCGCAGTGGAATTGAATGCATGTTGGGCCAAACAGTAAAATCTTATAACGTTACTGAACCAGAACGTGTTCAAGATGAACGCGACGCTTCTGGCAGAAAAAAACATAAAGGAAATTGCTATATGTGTGAAAAGAGGAGATCAACAAGAAAATCCTGCAAGGAATGTAAAAAACCAGTTTGTGTTCAGCATTCGGAGGATGTAACTTTTTGTCATCTATGTGAAAACAACAAAAAAAATAGATACAAAAAAACAATATAATTGTTTATACGTACAAATGTATGTACAATGTTCGAGTACATACACACAAACTTGTGGTTCTAAAATATTTTTATTTACTTGTGTAATTTCTTTTGATATTAAAACGGAAAAATAAAGCTTGGATTGGTTTAAATTAAACACTAAAATAATTATGTGCATTTTTTGGACTTTGAATCAAAAAAGTTTTGAAATTGTTCTTTGCTTACCCAGGTATGTCGGTTGTATGTTTAAGGGGTAAATCTCAAAAACTACTTGGAAATTTTTTTCCGAAGAAAATTTTTTTAAAATTATTTCTTTAAATATTGAAAAACCATATTTTAGGCACATATTTAAAATTTCAAGTCGATACCTTATCAGATATCGGAAATATATTGAACGGAATATGAAAAACTTACCCAGGTAGGTGGTTGTAGACATAAAGGTTAAAGAATTATTTTAAACTACCAACACCAATAATATTAATATATCGCACATGTACCTCTAAAGTGAGTCAATTCAAAATTTACAAATTTTCAGTAGAGGCAAAAAATGTTTTTTTTTTTAATATTTACTATAAAATTGAAAAACAGTTGTTTCATTGCAAGGAATTGCGAATAATACATACTGTTGATACATAGTAGTTGTTTTTGCGATTTTCAGTGATCATCAAAAATAACAATTTTTTTGGGTGCAACTCAAAATAAGTCTTTTTAGTGGATTCTAAAGAAGCTACTCTTATAACACAAAGAGGGTTACAACTGAATTTTTTTTTTACGAAAGACTAGAAAAATCGATGTAAGATTTTTACAGTGGATAGATATGACCACTGTGTATCGTTTTCTTGCAAAAAGTGAAAATTGAAAAATTTTCAGTTGACTCACTTTAGAGGTACAAGTGCGAGTGAGAAGCCAAAAATATTTATGTCCACTTAGATAATTTTTATTATAGCCCAAATAACGATGTGAGCAATCAAAAATCATTGCAATAACGAAAATTGATCTTTGAAAATATTGATGACTAAAAAATAAAAAATGTTTACCCAATACGTCATTATAACATTTTTACAACAAAATATTTTCTGTTTGCGCAAATATGACTTTCTGAGTTCCCTATTTTATGACCAGTAAAACTATTTGAAATCACATTAACCTATTTAGCCATGACTACAATTCCGGTATATTGTTGGATAACTTTTCAAGGAACATATTAAATTTATGTTGTTTGTGTTATAGATTAGGTTGTCAGTATCATTGAAAAATCATATAATAGTCCGTATAAAAATTAGTTCCATTGACTAAATTAATAAATAGCAAAATATTATAAAAGGCTTGCGATTATGATGGGAATTTAGAAACAGCACATAACACATAAATACAAAGAATTTTTTTTATATATTACGATATATATATGGATGTACATATGTAAAAAACAATCAATAATATTTGTCGTACTTGATCGAGGTCACTTGAACCCTTTTTTTTATTATTTTTAAGTAGAAAACTTTCCCTTTTAGTATATTTATTGTCTGTAAAAAGCAAATAATTAATTTTGTTTTGAAGGTTATTCCACTTTGTAAGTGCTTCGAAATTTTAGTTGTTTTTGTCATTTGATTTTTTATAAATTAAAATTTTTTTATGGCCATCAATTTTTTATGTATGACGGACTAAAAATACCACATTTCTTTGATACGGCGTACAAACATTTACTACTCGTTGTACATAATGTTTTCAAATAGTACGAACAAACAACATTGAGGAGGAACACTGCATGTGTGCTCTACAGACATTAAAAATTTCAAATGTTTATTTTATGACCAGAAAGTGAGAGTTATGTTCTTTAAAAGACAAACATAAATTCGCTTGCTGTTGGTGTTGGTTGTTCATGTTGCCCACAAAAAAAAAAAAAAAATAAAAAAAATAAAATGGAATGTGTGGTTTAACACTAAAAACATTAAAAACTATTTTCTAATAATTAATTTTAAATAAATTGGATCAATATTAAAAACAATTTTGAATGAAGGTCGTTTTTGCATACAACTGTGACAAATTAAAAATAAAAAGTTGTCGTCATAAATATGTATAAATTATGTAAATTTGTTATTAACTTTTATGAGGGAAGAGAAAGAATCAGTAGAAAACAAGAACTAACCAAAGCAACCAACTAAACGAACGATCGAATAAACGAGTAAAAATGCACCATAAAATAATGTCAACTTTAGAGTCGTAAAATATCAATTGTATTGACAATAATTTTCCGTATTTGAATATAAAATTCGAGTCAAATTTCCCATTAATGGGGAGTGGGTATTCAACTCTACCGAACGTTTACT
The DNA here is from genome assembly GCA_963682025.1 of Cordilura impudica. Classification (NCBI taxonomy): domain Eukaryota; kingdom Metazoa; phylum Arthropoda; class Insecta; order Diptera; family Scathophagidae; genus Cordilura; species Cordilura impudica. The sequence continues at coordinate 197,322,924 of OY821517.1, read as the reverse complement.
TTAAATGCCATTAAATATTATACTCAGTAAAACTTGGCTGAAAAAAAAGAAAAATAAATGCAGACAGAAGAAAAAACAAAATAAAACGCAATACTTACATACAACTGTGACTTAATGGAATTGGATAGAATGCCTGGAAAGACTTTTACATTATTAAAAGCAATTTAAGCACCACGGGATTTTATTTTTCGAAAAAAAAGAACAGAAGAAAAACTGGAGAAAGAAAGATCGCCAACAAAAGCTAGCGCTCCATGCGTTAACGGAGTCAAAGTAGTAGAGCAGGAAATACAGGATGGGTAATAAAAAGGGCGGTGCACTCTTGTTTGCCAATTATTTTATTTATTTTTATACGTGATTTTCATTGTGTACCCTACATCCTCGCTGTACAGCTTTAATATATTTGTTGTGCTTCTGTTTCAACGAATAACTTTTTCACAATTATTCTTGACTTTCGCAATCATTGCATGGATTGCTTTTAGTAAATATTTCTTCCTTGTATTATCACCCAATATCACTGTTAGTGTCTGTAATACCTAAAGAATTTATATCCACGAATACACAATAAAACCATAAAGCTTAACATGAGCTGAACTGGGCATAGTATCAACATAAACTCTAAACTTACATGAAAAATCAGTTCCAAAAAGAGCTCCAACCAAATTGGGTTAGTTGGTACAACCTCATTAAATTTTTTTTAAGGCAAGCGGAAAATTGAATTTCATTTCGATTATGACAAAAACCTTTACCTTTAGTAATAAAAAGGTTGCGCTGAAACCAACAGCAATAACGGTGGTTTTCTCCAAAACGGTTGCAACTTTAAAATAAAGTTGAAATAAAAATTAAACTCCTAAGAATTGCTTTTTTTTCTGTTTGTAGCTTATAAACCTTTTGTTGCAGGTTTTACCATATTTTAACTCGATTTCGTTTGGAAATATGCCTCCAGGAATGGAAACTGAATAAGAAAAATATTTATCTACTGTCGTTTTCTATCTTTATCGTCTAGCCAATGCTGTGTCGGAAGCTTTTGTCCCCAAGATTTAGCCAACATAAATCCGGGACACACTCGTTGGTTAACAAAAGGCAGTAGACTTTTGCGCCTATACTTTGCAACTAGTTCACCGTTTAAGAAATTTAATAACTTTAGCAACTTACATAAGGAAATTCTATGTGCCAAGGTACTTTAATGTTAAGTTCTAAAACTTAGTTATACATATATGGCAGCTCACTTTTTTATAAATTTATACGCTCACCTCAATTTTTACCACAAGTCGGAACTCTAAATATATCAATTCAAAATAACGCATTTTTTGCTCATCCCGAAAATATTTTATTAACAAAAATTTTTAATGACAGAAAAACTGTTCGCGAAAGAACCACAAAAAAGTTCTGCATGACAACTAAAGGGTTTATTTGAAGCATTCGATTAACTTCCACTGCACAGATTATACGAATTTGATTGACTTAGATGATGACAAAATATAATCCGAGCCTCCATTTACTGCAAGCACTCCATACGAACACTTATTGGATTATATAGCGTGTACTAATCCACCACTTCCTGACCCAGAAATTCCATTACACATTCAAGGAAATGAATGATGTGCAACTGCTTACCACTGTTTCACGACGAGTTATAGCAAAGAATAGAAATGATGTTATGGCAGGGACTATAGAAAGTCGCACCAGATCACCGAGAATGGAGAGCAAAAAAGATTTAAAAAACTGATTTAACTTACTTTCACTTCTACAGAGCACTTCTGCATTATTTTTTTTTTTCATTTTTATCATCAATTTGCATAATTAAATTGATTTAAAAACAATGCTAGATATTAACAAAAACATTAAATTACTTTCAAAAATATTAGTTTTTCCTTAAAAAAGAAATAAATTGTTTTTTTTTTTTTTTTGTTATCAACAGTCAAAACAAATAAAAATGTTAGTTGAATTTAATGAAATTATAGTGCTAACTTCTTTTAAGTGGAGTTGGATTTATTTTAAATACATTTCTAGCAGTCTCTCTTTCTAAAAGTATGTATTATAATGTCGTTCAGCAATTAATTTTGTTTGATTCAAGACATAAAATATTAAATTCGAAAGAAAGATGCAAAATTTTATGATCATTTTGGTTTTTTGAATAACGTGATAGTGTTTTTTAATACAGTTCAAAGAATAATGGGAGCAGAAAATCTTTAGGTCGATTTGCGTAGGATAGGATTTGATCACAGAACAATGGTTTCTTGAAAATTTTTCTAAGAATTTCACGTAGATTACATTTTTGCTATACGATCTTTGACGAAAAAAGTTGACCCAACCAAATAGCTAATTCTAATTACCAAGTCCTGTCTGCAGATATTTTGCGTTCTGATGAACTTAGTTCTGACTATTCGCCTCTTATCGTTAATTTTAACAGATGTTTTTCAACAATAGATAAAACGTATGAAATAATGTCACCCAGAACTGATTTGCATTCATTTAAATACTGGCTGGGATCCAATAATAATCTTAACACATGTATAAAAGATGGTTATGAACTGGATGATCTTGTTGAAGATTTTACAAATTTGATTCATGCAGCTGCCTTTTTACTTAGTCCTACTTTAATACAAAGAAGCAATACGAATAAAGTGCTATTATCTGCGTAAGGTTGCCTAAAATATGGAGACAAACTAGAAATCCAGTGAACAATATAAATTGAAATCAAGAACGAGTTAAAAAAACGTTTAGCAGAAAAAATTAACAATTCATTCTAAATAGTCTAAATACTGCAAATAATGAGTTCAACGAACGGAAAAGACCACCTAAAAAATATATCTGTAAAATAAACAAATGGTGCAAACCGGACTGTAGCAAAGCTGATTAGTTTTCTCAAATCTTGTAAACCACTTTTCAACCACTTTCTTTTAATAATTCTGACGAGGTTAATACTACTGCCACTTTTCTAAACAGCCCATCCCAAATGGATTTATTTATTAAGCATATATCTCTTAACGAAGTAGGAAAAATAGTAAAATAATAAAAAATACCTGGTCATGATATAACAAGTTTTTAACATTGATCTTCAACTCGATTTTGAGACTAAACCATTTTCCAGGACAATGGAAATGCGCTGACATAACGGTTCGAAAAGCTAACAAGCCTCAAAATTACATTATGTAAGGTTTTAAAACCTTTTTTCTGAATTTCCAACATGTCGAGAGTGTTGTGTCAAAATTTCAAGTAAATAGTGTTAAACACTTTAAATCGATTTTCTCGGAAATAACATTTTTGAATCCTTTTGAAATTTTACACACTATTTCTAAACATAAATGATCACGTAATCGGGAAGTTTTCCTTTTTTTAATTTTTGCCATTCTTTAACAACAAATTCACCGAAATTTTATAGCAAACATTGTGTTTTTCACTTCAAGATGCTGGTAAAAACAAAAAAAAAAAATAATAATAATATAACTCCTCCATTTAGATTTTTTTTTTATTTCACATGATCCGGCACCTCCGGAGATTCGCTGTCACGGACTTATTTATTAACACTTTTAATTGAAATTTTTTTCAAAAATACTTCAAATCTTATACTAGAACGCTTATATGAAATAAATAATCCAACATTATTCGTATTCTAAAAGAAGTTTTGACAGTATCAAGTACCTTGGTATGCACATAGATAGAAGGCTATTGTGGAATAACAATATAAAAGCCAAGAGAGATTATTTAAATATTAAGACTAAACTTATGTATTGGTTACAAGGCGGAAGATCGGAGTTAAGCATAGAAAATAAAATTCTACTATATAAAGCTATTCTAAAACCCGAGTGCAAGCAACTTCAATATTGAAATTTTATACGTTATCAATGTCAAACGCTTAGAATGATTGCCATATGGTATTTAACTAACGACAACATACATAAAGACCTGACCATACCAAAAGTTTAAGAAAAAATCAGTGGACTTAGTTCAAAATATATTGAAGGACTTAGTAATCACTCTAACTTATTTGCAATTAGCTTATTGGATGACACTGAAGAAATACAAAGACTAGAAAGACATCATGTTCTATACTTACCGTTTAGAAAATAATTTTGTAAACATGTAACTAAAGTTATGTAAATATTTATGTACCTATGAAATAAATATAATTATATAGGCTACAAATGCATGTACATATATATTAATGTATATATGTTTGAATCTTATGTTAATTTTTGGTTTGAATTAATTTGCTTATTATTGTAAAATAGATTGCAAAGAAATGTATGAAAAAAATATCGGTCTAGTATTCTTATTGGGATCCACACAAACATCGGCTCAGTATTCTTGTTGGAATCTACGCAAACTAGAACTGCATAATAAGCTAATGTGGTATATTTCCTCTGCTGGTTTCCATTACATATCGAATTATCATATTTGGTATTCTAGAGAATGCTTTTAAAAGGCGAAGATATATTATAAAGTCATTTCACATAAGGAAAAGATAATTGAACATTCTTTCATTAAAAAGAAATATCAACTTCCAAAGTCGCTCCGTGGAATTTTCGTGTGCTTCTGGTCACTAAAATTATAAATTTTTAAAAATAATAAATTCTAAAATTATTCAATATATCTGAAATAGGATAGTAGGAAGAGTTGCTACTTTTCAGTACAAAATTCAGAATTTCAGAATTTCAAAGGAAATTCTATTTATACAATTCTCCATTTAAACTACAAAGTACCAAATACGGCTTGCAAAATTGAAGCTTTTTTTATATTTTAATATTTGTTAACATCTTTTAAATATGCAATATAGTATCGGACACCGAAAAATTTTTAAACTAGTTTTTATTGCAATACTAAGTCATTTCTGGCTTGGATTTTTATCTCTTTTGTCCACATAATCATTCCCATTTGGGAGCTGTATTCCTTATTACTCATAATCTTACTTTGATTTTGGTATACCCAAGACACATTACTCTATATTTTGCCCTGATTTCCGCTGTGACATGTTACCGAGTTTTTTTAAATCATTTTCATCTTTATGGCAAATATGTTACATATAAATCTAAGTTAACGTCCAGTTCCATCTACTCTATACGTAGTTTGAAATTTTATAACAGATTAATGACATTCTTAATAATCAACCTGGAAGCATCTATAGCCAAAGAATTTTAAAGATAAGTTTAACAAATTTCTTTCTCAATATTTGTTATTTTGTTGTAGATTATCGATCTAAATGCGTTTTTGGTTTTACATTCTTCAGACATTGGAGATGTCGGAATAAAGTTTTTTTTTTCTTAAGCAAGCTTTTCTTATAATTAAAGACAAATATTGCAATCGTTTATAGATTTACCCCATTTCCCCTGGCCCAGGCCTGGGAGAGAACTGGGACATGAGCATACCTTTTTAAAGTTATTTGGCGCGCTGAATCCGAATATCAATTCAGATCTTCTCCATTTCATCAGGGATTTGCGAAAGCTTAGCTTAAAAATGCAAATCTGTTCAATTCGGAACTGTACTAGCATCTGAATATACCAACTTTCAGTAACAAGGTTTCCCTGAGACCAGGGTATAATTCTTAAAAGTTATTAAGCGCGCTAAATCTGCCCTTAGATTCAAATCATTTGTCCGAGAAATCCTACCATAAAAATTCAAATAAAACCCTTTATTTTAATTCGTAGCGTGTGTTTGTCTACTTGTTTGCCGAAAAAACTTAGGATTGCTTTTTAAGCCTTTTACCGTGATGGAGTCCAGCTCGTGGCGGCGATAAAAATGATTTCACAAATTTTCGCTAAAAAATTAATTATAATATATTCTATTTTTCAAAATTTTAACGGTTTTTTATTTCCAGTCAATCAATTATTTAATTACATGATGATACATTTAATTTGCAAGGAAAGGGAGTGTAATAAAAATTTATTATTAATATAAAATTTATTTTTACAGTGAGTTCTTATACGTTGCAGCCGCAAAACTAGGTATGTGTGTTTCTCTGATGGCTTTTCGTACTTTTAGCTCCTTTTTAAAATAAATTTGCTTTTTCATATGGAAACATTAAAATGAACATAGGGTTTGCTTGCCGACAAATGTAGAAAAAACTTTATAGTTAAAGAGGTCAAGAGTAATTAATATGAAAAACTTCGCAAATTTTGGATACACACAAATTGGCATGAAGCATTCTAAAAGATCTCATCAATGTACCATTAAAAGAAAAATTGGGGGAAAATGCTATTATTGTTTTCGAATAATAATTGATCTGAATAAATTATTATTTGATTAATTATAAGGAATATGCAAACCCTATTTGTAATGCATCTGGCACACTTAAATGCTAAGAAGCAAAGTAGCAACAGCAGCAATGGAAAATCTTAATACCCATATGAATGTACAACATACAACCACCCAGCAAAAGTAATTAATGGAGCAATTAAATATTTACTTAAAATGTTATACAATTGTTTATTTAATAGCTTTTAAATGTTTGCTATGCGCCCTCCTTTGAGCCTATAGCTCGCAAAAACGAACATTGTAAGCAGTATAAACATTTCGTTTGTTACAATTGTGTTATAAAATTAACAAATTCTGTTTAACATATTTTCATATTCTTTTCTAATTCCATACAAATTAGTTTTAACAAAAACACTCCTTTCCAACAACTTTGTAGCAAATATTTATAATAGCAAATACTAAATACTTCACCCTTTTCCCATTAAAATTGGCTTGTTTTCTTTTATTCATTCGTTAAAGCTTATTTACTTATAAACAACAATTGAGAACTACTTAATTAGATTATTTCAAAATTAATTATTTATTTTTACGTACACCATTGTATTGTCTGTCTCTTTTGACAACTATAAACCGTTGTGAGAATACAAATAATAAAATATTAGTCGTTAACAAGTGTTTGAATATAAATAAATTTAATTGTTTCTTACTTTACGTAGTTCATAAAATTTAACAAATTTAATCATGTTTAATTTAAAATGGAAATTCCATTTATAGCAATAGCAAAATAAAACGAATATAAATTTTGTATTATTTTAAATTTTGTATTCAAGTTTCCGTTCGTTTGAAGGTTTTAAACTAAAAGATACAGATAATAAGAATAGGCGCCCAAAATGTTCTAAATTCGGTTTAATCTGAATATGATAAATAATTAAAAGACAAACTATAGTGAGATTATCATGTAATACTTGCCTCCACTTTATCAGTAAATCTTTTTATATTTCAACTATCATTTATACCGTAAATGGTAATGGTCTTATTATGACTATAATTAGCAAGGCCATCTATATATTCTAGAAGGTATAAAAATAAGTTTTGCTTAAAATTTTTCCATTTATTCAAGGCATGAGACCGGTTTAAGGGCATATCGATAGGCCGCTGTATATAAAGTTAATTCGGGAAAGAGACGCACATACTTTTAATTTTTGATTTATAATTTATGGATCAAATTTACCGATGTATCAAGTCGGTTTTTAAGAACCAATTCAAATAATTTTTTATTTTATTTTTTTTTGCTTTTTAAACTCTTTCTTTTAACTTATACTCTCTTTCTGTCGTGGGTGGACCCATTCCCCCTCATCCAATTGATTTGAAACTTGGCCCATAGTCTTGTTGTGACTAAAGATTATTTTTGGGGTAGTCACGCACAGTCACGCATAGTCACGCGAAGTCACGGGGTGATCTAAATGTCATTTTCCCTCATCCGATCGATCTGAAACTTGGTCCATACACTTGCTGTGGAAAAAAGATTAACTTTGACTTAGTCACGCACAGTCACGCATGGTCACGCGCAGTCACGTAGTGATCTAAAACCCATTTCCCCTTATCCGATCGATCTGAAGCTAGGTCGATAGACTTGCTGTGAAAAAAGATTAACTTTGACTTAGTCACACATAGTCACGCACAGTCACGGAGTAATCTAAATGTAATTTCCCTCATCCAATGCATCTGAAACTTGGCCCATACATTTGCTGTAAAAAAAGATTAACTATGACTTAGTCACGCACGGTCACGCATAGTCACGGAGTGATTTAAAACACATTTCCACTTATCCGATCAATCTGAAACTTGGCCGATAGACTTGCCGTGAAAAAAGATTAACTTTGACATAGTTACGCACAGTCACGCTTAGTGACGCACAGTTACGGAGTGACTTAAAACCCATTTCCCCTCATCCAACCAATCTGAAATTTGATCCATAGACTTGCTGTGACAACAGATTAATTTTAAAATAATTTTAAAAATATGCATAAGGGAAGAAAGAGTTTTAATAAAAACATTGTTTTTATGGGTTAGATTATTATATGATGGTTTAATTTTAATCATCATTTTTCTATTATCGATGAAATGGACAATTTTATTTAATAATTATAAACATATATTATTATATATTTTCAGAGATATATAACATTTTATAATTAACTATGGGTACACGAAACACTTTCATTTGTTACACTTGTTATACTTAAGTGATCATTATTTGATGCAGATATCAGAAGAATAAAAGGGATTTGAACGGGAAAGAAAATAAATATCCAGATGTCTTAAGAGTTTCAAAATATTTAGTTGCAGTGGTACTTCAACATCATAATTTCATAACTTTAAAAGTCTATAATGTATTCAACTGCATGTAAATTTAAATTAACGTCCAATAATAATTTTTTAAAATATGACACTAAAAATTAATCAATTGGTGCCTGTGGAATATTTTTAAATTTCCCATATGGTACTGGGTGAAGTAGTTACATTAAAAACAAATAAGAAATTTATAGTCAGGCTGGACCGACTATACATACCATATACAATGCGAAGGGCTACCCGGTCCAATTAATTGGATATCGAAATTAAGTATAAATAAGTATATATATACAAATTTCATATCGGATGCTATATTTAGATGGGGATTATGTAAAAAATTGGACCGATCCTGACCATATTTGGCAAAGTCATTTGTTGTCTTCAAAAACATATACAAATCAAATATGAGAAAAATCTTTGCAATAATTTCGTTTTTTTTTATAGATTTAAATGAAGATCATCGGAAAACAGTTTTATGTGACTAAGAAATCTCCTACAGGGATTATTTTTGGATTATTAATTAATGGGTGTAATAAACACAAACACACCAAATTTGTCCGAGTTCTATATGATAATTTGGTTCTTATGGAAATTTAAGTCGATCTCATAGGAACATTTGTATTGGGACTAGGTCTGAAGAAGTACCAAATTTTCCAATTTCAATAGCGTTCCTCCTTTCGCTGATAAATTCTTGTATACAAAATTTCATCAAAATATACTCATATATCCGACCTGAAGTTTGATTTGAAGGTTTTATGGCACACAGACAGACAGTTCATCTGAAATCGGAAATCTCTAAATCGATTCCAAAAGTGATTCTATGTCGATCGCTATAATAAAAGATACAAAAAACATCAGAGAAATCATCAATATTAGAAAAATGACATATTTTACTGCTCATAAAATACTGATTAATTAAAACTTCAACCGAATAGCAATGAAGTTAGAAGCAGAATTTCGGGTTGATTAAGACTACAATTTAGTTGGCAATACAGTTGTTCAACTTTAGAGCAATTCGGTTGGTCAATTTTTTTTTTTTTTTTTTTTTGTGTGTGATAGCAATTGTTAAGGCAGAAAATCTACCAAATCAAAAAAAACTGGAAAAGAGGTCAGACTTGTAATATTTGAAATCTGTTTACGTTACTTTAAAATTATACAAACTTGAGTAAAAAACATTTGAAATATATAACCTAGAATTAGAATAGTTTAGTTTGTTATATTGGAAGCGGCTTAAATAGTATAACTTCTGCTTGAATTCTCATTTGTTTGTTTTCAGCAATGGTTTTTGCTATATTTATAGTAAAAACATTTGATCTTGAGTCTGAAAAATTTCACACTCAATCATTAAAATGAAAAAGATCGAAAATGAGATTTTTTAATAAAATTAGAATTAGAATATACAAAGGTGCTGAAGTTCTGAAAAAATATGGCAAGAATATAGAGGCAGAATCTCAACTTTGTTTCCAACATGGAATTAATCTCTGCACAATTGATACATTATTAACAAAAAAAAAAAATTGTTTAATGGGTGATTTCAATTCTAATGAATCAAACTTTGGAGAAAAGAGAAACATGTCTTCTAATGGATTAGAGATAATTTAGAAAACTGCTTTAATTAGTTTAACAAATCTAACGAATGGGGAGCTTAAGATTATTCCTGGCGTGACGCAATTTTCACAATTTTTTAAACATCTTGAATGTCGAAATTAAATTTTAAAATACGAAATATTATATTTAAGGACTGGAGACTTTCCGTCTTATAATATTTTTCTGAATTATTATTCTAAAAGTGAAAAAAAATTTTCTTCTCAACTATATTATAGCTAATGCATTGATATAGCTGATATTAAGAAGTTTTTAAATATAATTTGAAACTCGAATAAGATTGTGCTATTAAATATATACAAAATCCTGAGAATTCTTTTCGAATAAATTTTAAAAAAGTATTTTAGATGCCTTTATATATTTGGACAAATTTCATAGATCTGAGCATCTTGAAAAGTTATCCAATACTTTCTCAACTATATGTCATAAAAGTTCTTTGAGCGAAAGATCATTTTAAATGTCGAGCTCTATAAAAACTAAGGAATCAAATAGATAAGCACCAAATTTAAAATGTATTTTATTTCCAAAAGCTTATATTGAAAGAAGTAAGGAACAAGCAAATTAAAATGATAGAATCATATTTTTATTTTCTGACTTATTAAAAATTTTATCAAATTTTCTTTGTTTTGTTTTATAACTTTGCTTTGTTTTAAGTTTGCTGCATTAGTTTTATTTAAATAAATTATTTAATGAAATAAAACCAATGCCCTTTTTGAAAATTTTGCATTGAAATATAGTTTAAAAATATAACAAGAAAAAAATTATTATGTGGGACTTAGGTTAGATTTTTTAAGTCCAGCTCAAAGAAGTTAATTTTTAATATGAAACAATTTTATCAATAATCGATCGTCCTTGTTATGATAAAATCTCTTAGATATGATAACGTGGATCACCGACAGGTGGACGGATGATATGAGTAAATAGCTGCAAATTGGTACGAATTTGTCAGTATTCTGAATCTTCAATTAAAAAAATAAATTCCTTTTATCATTATAAAAAACATGAGAAGATTAAAAAATAAACATGAAACATTTTTAACGAACCACACCTACATTCTTTTTACAAAATTATATATGGAGTACGAATTGCTATAAGAAATCTCAGAAAAAACCTTAAACAAAATTTTAAAATTCTACCATTTTTAATCTTTTCTTAAAACAAAACAAAATCATCACATGTCTCTTTAATCACGACCAAGAATTATGTCTGTCTGTTTGTTTTTTCATTTTTAAAAAATAATCACTGTTGCATACTAAATAAACAAAAGATATTTGTTGTATTGTACACATTTTTGTTAATTCATAAATTACAGTTTATATTTACTCGTACACAAAAAAAAAGTCTTAAAACATGAAGAAGGTTTTTAATTTTGGTTGTTCGAATACCAACCAACGCTGTCAGTATTGTTGTCATGATTTTGGTTAATGAATTATGATCTTTCTGCTCGATTTGTATTGTTTTTTTCTTTTTTTTTTTTTGATATTTCTGTTTAAAAAAGTTAAAATTAATTTAAATTTTTGTTGCTTTATAACGATTTTTTTTTTCATTTTAAAATAATCTTACATTCAACTTCTGACATGTTTATGGGACAAGTTGGAGAACCACTGTTGCAGTTGAATAAGTTTCAATTATTCATATTATTACTGTGACAAGTACGATGATAAAAACAATCATGTAGGACTTAAATTTTCTTCGAAAATTAACCTTAAAATAACAAAATTATTATTTTTGTTTTTTCAGATACACATTTGGGATAAACGCTAAATATTAAAAGGTTTGTAAAAATAACTAGAATTTTCAAAAAGTTAAAAAAAAACTATTTTATTTTTATGTTTTACACATAGATGAGACTATATCATATATATAATCTGTTCATAATTATCTGTTTCGCCAAATTTCATCGAAATATATTCATATTTGCGACCTGCAGTTTGATTACAAGGTTTACATGGACACACAGACGGATGGACGGACGGACGGACATTGTTAAATCAACTCAAAAAGTGATTCTGATTCGATCGGTATAATTAAAGATGGGTCTGGGTCAAATATTTTTGGTTGTTACAAACAGCAGCACAAAGTCATTATACCCAAACCACATAGTGGTATAGGGTATAAAAATAAAAATTGTATTAAATAATGCAAACAATATCACACAAAGACGATCCAGCTGCTATACTTCTTTATGTAATGGACAAATGAGTAAAATTTGGTATACAGTTTTTCATTAAGTGACTTTTTTCCTATTAAAAGGACATTAAAATTTAAAAAGATTACACTTTTAAAAAATATGTTTAATATCTATTTCCTATACAATATTTTCACATTAGCATTCGTCTCGTACTACATAAACAAAGCCTAGTCTTCTATACGGTGTTCTAATTAAAAGGTGACTTTTGTTATTAAATTAAAAATCTTTATATATTCAACCATATTAATTTCAAAGTAGTCCCCTTCCGATGTAATACACTAATGCCAACTTTTTTCTCCAATCCTCGAAACAGTCGATTTCCAGAATAGCCTTTAAAGTGCACATCGTATCGTCCAATGAACTAAATAGTTTTTATTTATTTATTTATTTATTTTTTTAAATTATTGTTTCGTATATTTCAATACATAGATTAACTGAATTTTTTAATATACAGTGAGTGAGAACACATTGAAATCTTTTAAAAAACTTTAAAGCTGCCAATTTCATTACGCGTTAAGTCTTAAGATGATTTTTTTATTTTTCAACGAAAGAAAGTAGTTTTTAGTGATGGCAAAACAATGGAAAATTTTAGACTACTGTACCAAAGCAGATTAAAACAATAAAAATAGAAGATGGTACGAAAGAAAATGCTAGCATAAATTTTGTTAAGGAACACATAAAATGGTCTAGACGGAATTTGAATACTGTTCTCTTTTCATATGCGCACAAGTTTAATTTAAGAGGTCATGACGGATGATCGTTTGTACAACGCCCAAAATATAAAAGTAAAACAGTTAAGTTTGGCGGATGAATTATTATAGTATAAGGTTGCTTTTCGGGCCAAGGAGTAGGTCCAATTCATATAGTAAAATATACTGTAACTGGAATTGTATACTGGCAAACTCTAAAAGACGTAATATATCCGTATGCGGATAAAAAGATGCCCCTGTCATGACCCAGTACACACCTCCAAAGTTTTAGATGAATAGGTACAATCGAAGCAGTTATCATTTTGGAATGGCCAGCCCAAACACCAGATCTCAATTCCATAGAAAATCTATGGGATATTAAAGATCTAAAAATACGAGCACGAAATTACACCAATAAGACAGATCTCATTGAGGCGGTAATCCAGAGGGGCAAAAATTGATATCATCAACAATTTAACTGACTCAATGCCTCTATGAAACCAAAAATTGAGGGAAAGTTTTGAATTATTGTATAGTAAAGGTCTAAATTGTCTTGCCAACAGCATTAAAAGGAATATATTTAAGGTATGTCCTAGCTTTCAATCCCACAAAAATAACGTTTTTTTTTAAGTGCTGTAGCTTAGTCGTTTTTCAATTTATCAACTTTTGGTTTTTTTACGTAAAAGTAGACGTAATTTGCTACCTTTTTCCATACTTGTTTATGTTTCTATGCTTTATCCTCCCCTCCCACAGCGATGAAATGGGGTACGTAAAAATGAGAAAGCAAACGGGGTGTCGTTTTTCTTCAGAACCAGATATCGTATCGAAATTCGGCGGACGGCATATTATTGATAACCACGTCTGGCAGGTTCTGAACTTGGATGTTTCCAAAATATCGAAAATTGACAAAATGGCCCGATTGTTTTTAAAAAATTAAAAATTAGCTGTTTTTGGGGGGTTTTTGTCCTACTCTTCCTCCTGTAGTAAAGTTAGCCCAATTATCCTAGTTCAGGACCTACCTGACATGATGACCTATAAAACGCCGCCCGCCGAATTTCGATACGACTTCTGGTTTTCGAGAGAAACGACAACCCAGTTTGAAAAATGTGATTTCGAGAAGAACGCATTTAAAGTTTTACTACAAGGATTTTCTATATTACATATATAGCTCTGTAACTCCAAAAATAACTCGAATTGAAAAAAATCCATTTAGGGCATTATTTTTTAAGGATTTTAGAAGGCATTTATGAAAAAAATAAATCTAAAAAAAAAAATTTTTAAACAGAGGTGAGACCTTAAGTTTTATTTTATTTATTTTCTTTTTTAAAATTTATCTTTTGTAAAATAAATAAAACAAAAGTTTTAAATTAAAAAAAGGGTTTTAATTTTATAAACCAATTTTCTGGTATTGAACGCTAAATTCTTCAAAAATATATTTCCATATTTTATATTATCTCCATATTTTATAAATTTAGTTTATAAAATATAATGTAAATAAATAATTAAAAAAATATTTTATTAAAAGCTTCCATTGTATAATCAGAAACTGTATATATTAAAAAAAAAAGCATATTTTTCTCTTTTTAATGCATATTATTTGATGAAGTCATTTTTAGTGCATATTTGCGATTTTATATTGCTATCTCATGGTTATAAAGCAAAAATTGCTTATAAATTAATGATGTAAGCCCGATGTATTAAAAGTACGAAAGATTTGTCACCTGTTTTTGGTGAATATATCATAAAATACATTCAAATAACCAAATAATTATTTACAATTCTAGAACATACTTCCATTTTTTGTGAATGAAATGCAAATTTGCATTATATTTAAGACTGCTTTTCCAGTGCGGATATTATCATTAGACTCTGAAACACAAATTACAATTAATTTTTTTAATCGGTAGTGCTACAATTTCATTAATAAATCATTTTAAGCTTTGTGAGTCTACATGGAACATATCAATTTGAAGTGAGAAAAGTATTTTTTAATTGCCCATTCTTTCGCTCTTTAATTAAAATTATTTTATTCATTCTCACCTTGGTACTATATTGCTAGCATTTTAAAATTTTTAATATTATCTATTCGTATAATAAAACTCGCTTCTAACATAATATTGAATTTAAAAATAAACAGAAACAAAATATCGATAATAGAGAAGACAACAAACCAAAAAAGAACAAAAACATCCACCACTTAAATGGACGGGATGGTCTTACAGATATAACAACAACATCAATATATGTATATAGTACATTTCTAAAATCAAATATGGCCGAATTAAAATTCTTATAGTTTTGTTGTTGCTCTCGATGTGAGTAGAAAGAGCAAGAACCGATACCAACACACACATCTACAACACGACAGCAAGTTTGAATATGAACGACACAACGACGGCCATTATGGTAGTTGTAACCAGAATTCAACGTCATCCCATCCACTTCAGTTGATATTTTGTACTTTAAGAATTTATGAAATTGTGGTTTTTAAGTCTTCACTAAATGAAATCCAGATGATGGTGCGCGACTGCCTGTCTTGTGCAAGAGACGTGCAGTTACACCCTTTGGTGGTACGATTTGTGTGTCGTTTTAGTTGTAAAAGCTACAAACTACAAAATATAATTCTTGCTACTTATACCAATGCAGTTGTATACATATGTATGTTGCAAATTGAAGTGATTGGCACCAGAGCTGTAAAATGTGAAAATCAATAATTAGAAACTTTTTGTCAAACCCGGCTTAATAATAAATATGTACATATATTGTAATAAACTTTGTTGCGATGAATCTAAATTATTGTAATGTAAAAGAAAATTTAAAAAAAAAAATAAGATAGTCCGAGGATAGCTACTTTCAAACAATATGACTTATGCTAAATCAACTAAAGGGTTTTAATTACAAAAACTTACATTTTTATATGTAAATAACGAGGTCCCTGTAAACATACTTCATTTGCTTTTAAAATTCTCCGATTTATAATTTAATTTAAGTTAATGGAAACAACATCAACATTGCGAATAAAGAAATCGTTCAATCGTTCAGTAATCAAATACCTACTCATGGCACCATAGCAAGGCTATCTGGTACTCCCCGGGTAATAGTCAGAAATGTCTTCACCCGAGCTTGAATTACCCAAACCATCGAAAGCAACCTCCATCGTCCAGATGCAAAAATAATAAAGAGATTTTTGATACGAAAATCTAAGCTTTCTTTGGGAGATTTCACAAAAAAAAATTGCCAAATCTGATGGAAAAAGTAAAGGAAGTTCGAAAAATATAAGCTGAGATCATCTGCAGTTAAAAAATGTCAAACATAAATGATGAAGAGTATTAAATGGCATAGAAGGGAATCAGAAGTGAAGTACTGAACTATTTTAAAGGGTGTATCATAATGGACGAAGAATCGTATATCAAAACAATGTTATACGGGCGACATTTGGGGAAGTGTAAGAAGAATGCCGAAGTAGAAAAAGGTTGATAAATTAGCAAAAAACTTTAGTTTGGAAAAAATATGGTAGTTGTGGCCTCATCATCAATTATTTGTCATCAGAGGCAAAAGTTATTTCGGTAAACGTAAAGATTATTTCACTTACACACGAAATGCTCTATTTATTTATTTATTTATTTATTTATTTATTTGTTTTAATGATTTCCTGCACAACAAGACTAAGTCTTATAATTACAGTACAGGATTTTAGTAGTGTACAAACATGTTTAGCCAAATTAAATTGAATAAAATTGTAACTAATATATAAAAATTAATATGAATAACATAAGAATTTATAAAATTGTGACATTAATAAAATATAACATAGAATATTTAAAAAGAAAAAGTTTTAAATTAAAAATAATTAAAAATTACAAAAAAAAAAAGAAATATGTATATATATGTAAATGAAATTTTACCAGGAGTAGGAATAAATAATGATATAAAAAATTATATAAATTAAAGTTATTAAAAATTAGGACATAAAAAAATAATTATGATATAAATAACTATAAAAGAAAAACTACCAGGAGTATTTAACTAAAATAATGAAAAAGACTTTTTTTAAAACTCATTGCGTTGCTGTTTATTTGTTGGCTATGTTGAAGAGCATTCCAAAGACGAGTAGCATTTACAAAGAACTGCCATTCAGAAACGAGACATCGAAATTTGGGAATTATGACATTTTTGCCTCTTGACGATCTAGCAAAGCGTATATTTTGAAAAAGGTACTTCGGTTTTTGAGAGTATATAATTTTTCGAAAAAATATTAAAGTTCTAATCTTTAACAAGTTTTCAAACGAAACTCCATAGAGGGTCTTCGAATAGGACGATACTTGATCTCGCTTTTTAAGTCCGTAAACATATCGTATAATATTATTATATAAAACTTGAAGTTTTTTCTTACTTATGGAGTCACAATAAGAAAACAATTCACAACCGTAAGTAAGACTAGGAATCAAATAAGATTTCGCGAGTAGCATTCTTACTTTTAACGGCGTAAAGTACTGCACAGACCACAACGTTCTTAATTTGACATATATTTGCACAACCAGAGTATTGATATGATTTGACCAAGTTAAGTTATTGTTAAACACTATTCCCAAATTTTTTGCCGTTCGTACAATATCAATTTTCTCGTTGTTTATAATGATGTCATCTTGAATGATTGGGTTTAACGTTTTTTTTGTGAATTACGATACATTTGGATTTTCTTGGATTTAAACACAGGCCGTTTGCTGATGCCCAACAAGATATGTTGTTTAAATCATGATTGAGTTTATTAACGTTTTCTCTGATAGATTAAACTGGACTACTTAAATACAATTGTACATCGTCTGCATACATGTGAATCTTGCAGTGAGATAAATGTTGTGGCAAATCATTAGCATAAATAGAAAAAAGTAGTGGCCCCAGAACAGATCCCTGAGGTACGCCTCTTGTTAGTGTAAGGGGATTGGACTCAATGCCGTTTAAACATACCGACTGAATGCGGTCAGTGAGGTAAGATGATATAAGTTGTGATGATTAGTACATAATATTTGATGGTTAACTCTGTCAAAAGCCTTGGAGTGATCGAGCAGCACCAAGAAGTTAATCTTACCATCATCTAGTTCACGCCTTATACTCTCCGATACGTCAATTAAAGCAGTTACACAGCTGTGATTAGGTCGGAAACCTGACTGTCGGTCAGACATTAGGTGATTTTCATAAACGTGAACACTTATCTGGTGGTGTAAAATTTTTTCTAAAGCTTTTGAAAGAAAACTTAAGATAGATATTGGCCGGTACTCACTGTTTGATTTAGGGACTGGAATTAACTTCGCATGCTTCCATTTCGAAGGAAAACAGCTAGTTGTGATGATGGTATTAAATAAATGAGTAATAAACGGCAATATAGATGGCAGAATTATTCTAATGAACTTAGGATCAAGATTATCATATCCTATTGCATTGGATTTTACTCGAGAACAACTAGAGAAAACATCAAATTGATTGATACATGAAAATTCAAATATGTCCTGGTCAAGCGTATCATTGTCATTATAAAGAGAATTTTCGCTTTGTGCCATATTGTCCGTCGCTACAAGAAGCGAAGTATTAGTAAATATGTTGTTGAGTTCATCAACATTAATGGAGCAGTTCATGCTTTTATCCATATTTCCAATACCAATGTCCCTAATAGTTTTCCAGGTGTGTTTGGATTCAAGGGCGGTACCGAATCGCTTAGAGTAATACTCAGTTTTGGCCATTCTAATTCGATTATTAGCATCCCTCCGAGCAGAACGAAATTCTGCTTTTAGTTCTGGTGTTTTAAAACGCTTCCATCTAGAGTATGCTAAATCCCTTCGTTGTATTGAATTTAGAATAGAAAAATTGAACCACGGTTTTTTTTTTTGCCGAAATTGTTTTTGTCCTCAAAGGGACTGCTTCATCATAAAGCTTCAGAATGTTATACTCTAGGAACGATAGTTGGTCATCAACAGAAATCAAGTCGTATATTCTATTCCAATTAACTCGAAGATAGTTCTCATTAAGAAGGGCATAATTTATGTTTTTAAAATCGCGATAAGAATAAGTTTGATCTTTTTGATCGAGTAAGAAGTCATATGATGCAAAAACCAGATCATGTTTGGAGAAGCATGATGCAGAAATTTGATCATAAAGTAGTATTTTAGATGGATCACCCACGAACAAAAGGTCCAGTAGCGTGCTATTATATTTCGTGTAGTGAGTAGGTAATGTAGTGTTAGTCGGTGTAAGACCTATCGATTCCATATGGTCCCTGAACGAGGATTCAGTTAGAAGATTAGAATTAAAGTCTCCTGCTATTACCACGTCGTTTTATGGCATGATTAAAGTTTCAATTTTTATGATGAAACTAGTATAATCAATAGTGTTGTTTGACCTATATACACAACCAACCAACATCTTTCTTTCTAAAGATGAAATCTCAAGAAAAATATACTCGATTTTGTCCGTTGCTGCATTTTTAGAGCAATAATTACATGTTATATTACTTCTTACATATATTGCAACACCACCTCCACCTCCAGTCAACCTATCGGATCTAAATATTTTATAGCCCTGTAAAGTTATAAGCCCATCCGGGGTTGACTTATCTAACCATGTCTCCGAGACGCATACAATATCAATATTCGAGTTCTCAAAGGTCCATCTGAATTCATCAATTTTAGGCTTTAAGCTCTGAGCATTTAAGTGACAAAGCTTAAAGCCTAAAATTGATGAATTCAGATGGACCTTTGAGAACTCGAATATCTATTTGCCTAAATTTATGGCCCTATTTCGCATGGATCCATAATATATATTTTATCATGTTCGAAAATTGTTAGCTCCTATTAAATTTCTGGTGATACAAATTTTTGCTATGTATTTTCTAAATTTCTACACCCCCTAAATTGTCTAAAGTTACGATTATAAGTAAATATTAGGCTATAGTTATACATATCCTAAGAAATGGAAAACAAACTATTTATATTTTAAGTTTCTTTTCGTGTACACCCTTTGTTTAACTCAAACTTTACACAGAATAGAACACAAGAATTGAAAATTCTTAAAAAAAAATCATAGATGACCGCCGCCATCAACAAAGAAATTTTTTTAATTGTAGATAACGGAACTGAACATAGGCCTCAGATATTTCATTTTAAATACACTATCATATCGTCTTACACATTCGTTACAAAAAATAATTTAATTTCGTCCGTCAGAATTTTTCTAAGAGAAATTTAGACATCTGAAAAAGTATGCTGTTCTAAATTCATTTTAATCTTTTTTCCATTTCACTCAATAGTCTTGAAATAATTTTATGTCAAAATAGTGTAGAAAGCTGGTTTTGATTCCAAATTTTCAGATAATGTTATTGAGATATTAAATGAGATTTTTTAAATTAACTTATTTTCTATTTTGAAATATTTTATAATATGAAATATTTAAAAACAGTTTAAAATGAAAGCAAATAAACAAAAGTAGGATTGAATTAGTAATTGGTATGAAGATACATAAGAATCATGCGCTCTCTGTGTGTGTTTGTGTGTGTGCGTTATACCAATAAGAGACAAGCAACTTATTGCTTATGTTACTAGTCTGACTACTTGGCTCAAGATGGCGCATCAAATGATTTTTTTTATTGTTAGAATGCATATTTTGCTTCAATAATATGCAACAGTTTTAAAGTTCATTTTTTAAATTAAAGGAATCAAAATTAATGATTCATAACAGCTTAAAAAGTTGTACCATTTATTAGCAGAGGAACATAATTTCATACTTTTTTTAATTATTCAAAATATTTCCATATCAAAAAATAAAAAATAATAATAAAAATATCAGGGCGAGTTAATAAGTCCATTGTTTTTGCAGTGTTATTGTAGTTAATTAATAATCAACACTACTCTGTGCTTCAAAAACAACCATCTGATATTATACAACTATCAAATTATGAGTAACACATTATTTTTTGTGGAAAAAAACCGTCAATCCAACCAAAGAAAAGCTTGATAATAACAGTACACGGTGAATATTATGACAACTTATTTGGTCGATTCAGCGATAAAGGACCGCATTTGGTCAAGAAAGTCCACTTTCATCAAAACTACATGATTGCATAAGTGTGTAGTCACGACGAAAAATTTCTTGATTTAGCCCCCAGTGACTATTTTCTATTTAAAGACCTACAAAAATGGCTTAGGAGAAAGAGTTTAGCTCCAGCAATAAAATCGTTGATCATACAAATGCCTGTTTTGAGGACCTTGAGGAATTCTATTATATGGAGGGATAGAACAATTGCAATATCGTTGGACAGAATGTATTGAATTATGTTGAGAAATCAATTTTTTTCTACTTTAAAAACTTTCTCTCATTAAAAAAGTCACGGATTTATTGTTCCGTCTGCGTATATACGGGGTTCTTTAGCAATATTTCTTTATATGTTGGAAAATTAAACCACTCCATCCCAAACCCACTTAAACAATAAATAATTTGTCAAATTTTTTATATAGTTTATTTTTATTAATTTTTTTGTTTTTTTGTTTTTTGTGTTTAATTAAGAATAAAATAAACAAATGCGAAGAAATTATTTTTAGGAAGTTTCCTTTTGTATTGTAGCTGTACCAGTATTAATAGTAAATAAGTCTATAATTATTATAGTTCTAATTGAAATAATTATATACAAAAATTAGTATTAACAGCAATTAAGTATTAATATAATTATAATTACATAATTAGCTTAGCTTTAGATCACTACGCACCGTTTTTTCACTAGTTTTTAGAACGTTTAATTTATGTTACACAAAAACTATTGCACTCAATTAAAAGAAAACAAATTGACAATAATCTCATTTGGCAATCAAAAAGGATCAGAAACCGTTATGTGCGTTTCTATGTGCCTACATTCCTTCGTAATATAACGAAAACATTGCTAAAACAAATAGTTCTACATGGGAATGTTAAACAGTGAAATTGAACACCTTATTATGGAGAGTGCATCCGTTTGGAATAACTGTGTTTTGAATAATTTTGAAATTGTTTCTTTTAATAAGTAGTTAATGTATAATAGTCTACCTTGTATGTTTCTCGATTCTAGAAAACCATTTGTTAAGCGGTGTAAGTCATAATTAGTTGGAACTCTTCCCTATCAAAGTTCTAGGTATACACAATAATGTAAGCAATTCTTATCCGATTTTTGTGATTTTTGTTTGAAAGTTGATAAAAATGTACAATTTTATAAAATTTTTTAGCTTAAAATACATTTAATAAATTTGGCCAAAACCAATTTTAATGTGGGAAATACCTAATTATTTTTTCACTGCTAACTATAAAAAAAAATATTTCACATCATATTCGAAACAATCGCTTTAATTTAGATTGAACAGATTTCCACCAGAAGTTATGAAATTCTAATAAATATTACTCCCGTGTTGAAAATTTCGTTTTGTAAACAGCCATATTTTGACTAAAAAAAATTTGGCACTATGACTGGGTTCGATGACCTGTAAATTAAGTATCTATTTAAGATTTCTTCTGAAATTTGGCCTAGTATTCATAATATAGTGTGCAATGCGTACTCAATTAGAAAAACCAATTTGTTTTAAATTTATGTATTTTTCAGTTTGTTATATTGATAAGCATAACTCTTTGCTTATGGTTACTGACGATGGTTGGTGAATCGGCCTGAAACGGTTATACCAACTCTGTTGCAGAATATCGAACAATTTTTTAAACAAATGTGACAAAGTGTTTGCTTTAATAAAGGTAAAAACATATGATCTTGAGCTCGATTAATTTCTAAATCAATCATTAAAAATATTTCATTTGTTTTGAAACAAATGAAAGTTGCTGCATTTAATTTGTTTTGTTTGATTACAGCAGCGCAAACTTTTTTCGAGTAAAAAGCGCAAAATAGTACCGCAAAAGGCACTAAAAGACGCACAATTATTATGTAACTAGAAGTGCTAAAAAGCGCTAGATATATTTTGTAAACATATAGTTATTTTACTGTTTTTAATTGATTTTGATACAATCGAAAATACATTTATTTAAGTTTATAACAATTCAGTAGGCGCATTCTTTTGCTGTGTGTACATTTTTTTTGTTTCTGTTTTTTCTTTTTATGAAAAAATGCACACACCAAGAAAAGTATTCTAGTGTTAAACTCATTGCAATGTCGACAAATTAAAAACTAATTTTAGCACAGTAAAAATTATTTAATTTATTTTAAAGAGCTGTATGCAGCTTGTTAAGGGATCTTAGCAGAAAATTTTCATATATTTCTTAAAGAAAAAAAAGCACAAAAGTACCTTTCAGTGCAACAGTAGCATTCAGCTGTTTTCTGTCAATTGTTAAGAATTGTGAAATTGAAATTGGAAACAACCATGTTTGTAACTGAAAAAGAACTTCTAATTTTTTAAGCTTATTACATTTTGTTTATGCTTACCTCTCCTGTCAAAATTCCGTTCAGAAAGAACGAAAAATTTGATATTCCTGCTCGAAGCCTGGGTTGCCTAACTTAATTTACGTCAAAAAAAAAAGTAGTAAAAACAATGCTACTTTTTTAAAAAGCTGCAGACTAACAACGGAAATTTTTAGACAGAAAAATTCCTTAAGCATTTCTGAAGCGTTTTTTTATATGAAGTTTTTGAAGTTGAGCTGCATACTATAGCAAACAAGATACTTTTGTGTTTTAAATAGTATTTATTATTATTATTATTGCAGCTCTATCTAGGAGCTAAACTATTAATTGATTGATTGATAAATTATTAATGAGTAATTGATTATAAAAGGTTCTTCTTTATATACATATTTTCAACCTATATTAACAACAACAATGTGTTACCTGCACTTGGGTCAGCATAAACATAAGTGTGCCAGCGTAACAACAACATACAATAAGAATATACGCAGTCATACAATGTTTTGCAAATGCAGTGGTCAACAATATTGATATTTGTTATTTCCGCATTTGCAAACATTGTACGCTATGCAGTGTGGGTATTATACAGCACACTACGAAAGTCGTGTTACGCTACACCTTCCTTTTTTATAAGAATGTTCATATAACATTTTGTTCTATGGACATTCTTTTATTATTTGTACTGTTGGGTTTTTTTTTTTTTTTTTTGTGGTTGTATCAAGTGCAAGTTTCACATTTTACAATAAATTTATTTTATTTTATTTACAAATATAGATTTGAAGAAAAGAATGCATATTGTTTATTTAATATTGTATAACTTAAGTCTATTCTTATGAACTATTTGTTCTTTATTTGTTTTCTTATCAACTATGGTTACATTATTTCTGAAATCTATTTTCTTAATTTTATATGGCCCTTTATATGCCATCTCTAACTTATGTCCTGCATCATTTCTTACTAAGACTAAATCTCCTATTTTAAAATTGTAATCTAATTTTGTTTTATCATAATTAATTTTTTGTTTTATTTTATTTATATCTAATAGTTTTTTAACTCTATCTATTGCTACTTCTAATCTAAATTTAATTTCCTTAGCATAATTATCTATATTGTAAAGTGGTGCAACTCTATCTACTTCACTAAATTGTCTAAAATTGTTTGGAATTTTTCCAAAAATAAGCTCATAAGGGCAATAATCATGTACTGTAGATGGTGTAGTGTTAAAACAGTACGTGAAATATTTGAGCCATTCATCCCAGTCATCTTTATCTACTGATATGTAGTTTCGTACGTATTCGTTAAAAGTCCGGTGACTTCTTTCTATCGTACCTAGTGTCTGGTGATGATGTGCTGTCGATGTGCGTTTATCTATCTTCAATAGGTTGCAAAGCTCTGTCAGTATAGAGTTCTTGTATTCTGTGCCCATATCCGAAATGAACGTCTTCATTGGACCGTATATAAGCACAAAATTTTCAAATATCGCTTTTGCGATCGTCTTAGCTGATTTATCTTTTATTGGTATTGTTACCAAGTATTTAGTTAAGTCACATATCATTGTGACTGCATATTCATTTCCATAATATGACTTTGGAAATGGTCCAATTGTATCTACGTACACCGTATCAAAAGCCCTATTTGGTGTCTCCGTTATTGTCATTGGACTTTTTATATGTTTCTCCGTTTTAGCCAATTGGCATTTATGGCATGTTTTCACATATTTGGCAATGTCTTTTGTCATATTTTTCCAGTAATAGTATCTCCTGATCTTCTCAGTGGTTCTATATATCCCACAATGTCCTCCTTCTATAGGATCATCATGGTATTTCAGCATTATCTCACGTATTGCCTTTGCATTCGTGTTATCAATTTTAGTTACTTCGTTTAATAGCGCTATTCTGATTTCATTCAGTGTTTTATTGCCCATATTCTCAAATTCACTTATCGAGACAAATTCGAAAATCTTCTCATGTGGTGAAATTTGAATCTTATTAATATTTAGTTTACAGGCTATTCGTTCTAGCCTAGGGAAAAATTGTCCTAAGTCAATATTCCCTTTAGTAAACAAATCATCTATTCTTATGCTAGCATATATGGATTTTCCCTTTTTGATGTAACATCTGTTGGGTAAAATCTTTAATTTATAATATCTTTTGACGTCTATATTATTCAATGGTATATATACCTTGGGCTTATTATTATTATTGATATTTTGCTGATTTACTACTGGTTTACTAATTTTCTCTTCCTTAGTCATCGATCTTGTCGTGACCCTTAAAACGGATGAAATCTTGTCGTTAATATCCTTTAAGTCATTTATTGTAATGCGCGACAGTGCGTCGGCAACATAATTATCTTTTCCCCTGAGATATTCTACTGTGAAATCATATTCCTCCAGATCGAGTCTCATTCTCGTTAGCTTAGAACTTGGATTTTTCATGGAGAACAGGTATGAAAGTGGTCTATGGTCTGTTCGGACCAAAAAATGTTTTCCATATATATATGGTCTGAAATATGTGACAGCCCAGTGTATGGCAGTTAATTCCTGTTCAATGGTCGATTTGTTGCTTTCGCCTTTAGTGAAAGTTTTAGATGCATAGGCCACAGGTAGGTGTCTACCTTCATGTTCCTGTGTTAAAACTGCACCGCAAGCATGCTTACTCGCATCTGTTGTTATGCAAAATTCCTTCGTAAAGTCTGGGTACTGAAGCAATGTTGGGCTCATTAATGCCTTCTTTAAGTATTTAAACGCGCACTCACAATCTTTTGTCCACTGAAATGGTACTCCCTTTTTGGATAGCCTTGTAAGGTGTCTGGAATATTCAGAAAAGTTTCTAATAAATCGGCGGTAATAGTTGCAAAACGCGACAAACCTTCGTGCGCTATCGGCGTCCGTAGGCGTCGGGTAATTTTCTATCACCGAATATTTACTATCATCCGGTAATATTCCTCTATCAGTACATTTGTGGCCAAGGTAGGTTACCTCTCTCACAAAGAATGAACATTTTTGGGGGTGTAGTTTAAGATTGTGTTTACGGCAAAGATCAAATACATCCTTCAAATTTGAAAGCATATGTTTTTCAGAACATCCCAATACAACCAAGTCATCCATATATAGGAATGCTTGATTCGGCTTCAGACCACTGAAGGCTAATGTCATCATTCTTTGGAATGAATTCGGTGCTATTTTTAAGCCATATGGTAGTCTAGTAAATCTGTATGAACCATTGTTTGTTGAAAATGACGTCAAGTCTCTAGAGTTCTTTTCCAAACCAATTTGATGAAACCCGGACATCAAGTCCAAACAAGAGAAATATTTTGCTCTACCTAGTTGGTCTAGAATATCGTCTATTCTAGGCAACGGGAATTTATCTGATATTAGTTTTTTATTTATCTGCCTATAATCTATCACCAAGCGCCATCTTTTTTCATCTGTTCCGGGAAGTGATTTCTTTGGTACCAACAGAATTGGGCTGTTGTATTCCGAAAATGATGGTTCGATTATCTTGTCATCTATTAGTTTTTCAACCTGTTTGTTTATCTCCTCCTTATGAGATTCTGGTATGCGATAATTTTTAATATACGTTGGTTGATTATCTTTTACTCTCAGTTTTTGTTCATAGAAATTGTTGGTAGTAATTGTTTCAGTCCCTAAGCCAAAAATATCATTGTATTCTAAACAAAGCTTAGTTAAAATTGTTCTGAACTGTTCAGGAAAGTTTCCCTTCAAAAGGTCCAAAACTTCAGATTTTCTTTGGCTATTTTTATGTGGTTTTTGTTTTACTATTTCATAGTCAGACATTTTCTCGGTTTTTATGTTATTTTGCCTAATTGTTACTATTTTATGTGTGGTATTTAAAAAACGAACCAATGCGTTATTTGATTTTACCAGTGTATTTGGTACAAAGACACCTGGTACGATTTCTTGATTTGGTATTAGTACATCGTCTTCAAGCTTCGGAAACCTGATTTGACGAATCACTTCTGACCTTGGTGGGAGTGTTATTCCATTGAAGCCGTTCGTAAGTGGAATTTCTATTACATGCGACAGATTGGGTGGTCGTAGTACGAGGTAATCATGGTTCCCATTGAAATCTAGTATACATTTATACTTCTTAAAAAAATCCATTCCAAGGATACCGTCGCAAGGTATTGGAAAATTATTTTGCACTACTTGGAAATCATGTGGTATCAAAAAACCTCTAAATTTTAGGTCAATAAATACATTACCTATTGAACGAATTTTACCCTGTCCTATTCCACTCAATGTGGTTGTTCTGTTTCTGTTAATTTGTGTTTGATAAAAATGTTTAGTTTTTATAACCGAAATGTCTGCTGCTGTATCTACCAACAGTGTTACCGTGTTGTTCGTGTCGTTAATTTTTATATTAACATAAAAACTTAAGCTGAGGTTAAGGTTGTATATGTAGTTGGTATTGTTGTTATGATATATCTCAGAGGATTTTAGCAGTTTTCCGAATCATTTTCATGTGACTCTGCTGCTCTGACGTAATTTCTGTTACGTCTGTGGTTCTGATTTTGTTGAACCCTGTTGTAAATAGGTTTTTGTTGGGGTCTGCCGTTGTTACTGTTATTACTATTATTGCGTGGGTAATTGTACCTTCCACGATATTGTCTGTAGTTATTATTTCGGTTAAACTTCTGCCCGAAATACAATACGGCATTTTGTTGCCCTGTTGCTTCAGTGCAACTGTTTATGAATTTGCCAACGGCCTCATTCATGTTACTGAATTGGCCTGCTTCCATGATAAGTTTAACTTTATCGATGGTGCAATTTTCGGTTAGTGCCTTTACTGCAACCTGTGTTGAATATTTACATGCCAATTCGCATGGCAAACCATCTGATAAATAGGCATTTTCTAATGATTTCGTTAAATTCTCTATTTCACTGCAATAGTTATTGGCAGTTTTATTGTTTTGTCGGGTATTCATTATTTTTGCTGTCAATACCTCAACCGACTCGCCCTTTACTGAGTTTTTTAGTTTATGTATTATCTCAGTAATGGTTTGTTCATTACCTATTAAATTTCTTGCACTTCCCTTTAACTTTGTTTTTATTAAAGAGACTGCGATAGATTCGTGGTCACCTTTGATGGATTCTATTAACTGTAACGAGTCTATAAAGGAACGTAAATTTTCTGGTTTTCCATCAAATTCTATGATCAGCTTTGAAGCTGTGTTCAGAAAGTCAACGACTGTTTGTGTCATTTTTACTTCTGTACTTTCCAAAGAGGTTCCAATATTCTCTGAATTTTCAGTTTCTACTAAGAATTTTTCCTCTTCGTGTAGTGTATCTGGTAATTTTACCTTAACACCCTTCTTAGACGATATAATCAGGATTCTAGTCTTGACATCTAAGAAAAAACTTTCAGCAGCTGTCCTATGAGGTGTCGTGAGTCTGTTATAATTTGCATTTAGCAAAACCCTGATTTGTTCTAACTTTTCGCATAAGATTCTAATATGTTTTATTATTGTTTCCTCTTTTGTGCTTCTATCTATATTTAAACATTTATAAGATTTGTCGAACTCCTCTTTGATTAGTCTCACCTTCTGAATTATTTCTTGCCAATCCATGGGAAAATTATTTAAATTTTGTTTAAGTCATTGGCTCTGCTTAAATATTTCTTTTTTAATTTCTTGGTGTTTAAGGCATAAATATGTAATGCAAAATTTAAGCTAATCAGTACGGTTATTATTAGTAAACAACACTCAATTAATTTTAGGTCGATTGAGTCTTCTTCTATTTCTACTTCGTTAATAACATTTGCATTGGGATTCTCTATCTTTGATTGTCGACCTCCCATTTTCTTTCGCTATTTATTTTGCATATTTTCCTATTATTTATTTCTATTAAATATTTTTCTGACTGCCTCAATAATTTAACCGAATCTTGCTAATTATATATCTTCCCTAGTAATTCATTATTTTTATCAATAGCTTATACTATTTTACATGCATCAGTTTTATTTATGTATATATTTAATTTATAAAATATAAAATATTTCATTCTAATTTAATATCTGTTTTTTTTTTTTTTTTTTTTTTTTTTTTTTTTCAACAGCATAGTGTTTTTGTTTTTATATATATAATAGCATCAAGATTAAATATAACCTTTTCCAAAAAAAATTAGATTAATTGAACTGCATTCCTTTGTGGATTTTTTCTTACAAATTACTGTTTTTATTTTCTATTTCAAATTTTTTTTTTTTATTTATTTATTTGCCAAGAGCGGTTAACGCTTTCTGGCCTACGGGTGCATAACGGGATGCTCCACTTTTTTTTTTTTTTTTTTGTTTTTGGTAAAACTATGATGAACTACCTGTTCGTTGTTTTATTAGGGGCATATTGATGTGTATATTGATATATACCAGGGGTCTTTTGATGTGTTTTTCCTTCGTTTTCTGCTGGCCCGTCCTTCTTCTATACTCTTCTATGGAGATAAGTTTTGGCCCTTCCGCCATTGATTTTAAGCTCCACTGTCTTTAGGCCAGACAGTATCTTCCTTCAACGCAGCTGATGGATCGTTGTGGCTGATCCACCAGGACAAAATTATTATGTGTTTTTTTTTTTTTATTATTATTATATTCAGGATTGCTCAATTTAAGAGCATAATCCTTGAATTATATATATTTTCTGCAATGCTCATCTAAGGAGCACTGGCAGGATCGCCATATAGCAAACAAGATACTTTTGTGTTTTAAATAGTATTTATTATTATTATTATTGCAGCTCTATCTAGGAGCTAAACTATTAATTGATTGATTGATAAATTATTAATGAGTAATTGATTATAAAAGGTTCTTCTTTATATACATATTTTCAACCTATATTAACAACAACAATGTGTTACCTGCACTTGGGTCAGCATAAACATAAGTGTGCCAGCGTAACAACAACATACAATAAGAATATACGCAGTCATACAATGTTTTGCAAATGCAGTGGTCAACAATATTGATATTTGTTATTTCCGCATTTGCAAACATTGTACGCTATGCAGTGTGGGTATTATACAGCACACTACGAAAGTCGTGTTACGCTACAATACAGCTCTTAAGTAATGTATTTGTTCCATGTTGTCTTCAATTTCTCGTACGTTAGTTGAAAATTCCTATTCTCTTTAGCACTCTGTAGTCAGATAATAATGAGCTTGAGCTGACATTTGTGACAACCAAAAATACTTTTCAGCCGTCTGTGTGTCTATTGGTCCGTGTGAATACTAATTACCCTATGAGTCTGACTAATTTGTATGTATCAAGCTTGGTTTTACCTGATATTTTGAAATTTAATTTTATAAATGACGTCACGCTGTATGATTGTGATTGGATTAATTATGTACCAAGATTCAACTATGTGTTTCATACTAGATTTTATATTTTGATTGGTATTTTTATTTACGAGATGCTCTCTGATGCGTTTATATTTTGATGTTGTTATTTAAGGTTTAATTTTTTATGTATAAATCTCAGCCATAGTAGGCAACATGTAATGAGAGTGGTTTTGGTAGAATGACTGACATAGAATCGAGATAATGTTTCGCTTCAGTAAAAAAAAGAAATCAGATATTAGGGTGGAATGAAATCGAGTTTAACTTCGGCTCTAAAACTAAAAATACATCGAGAATCATCTCCTGGGTTACGCAGCAACTGAGCATTAAAAAAAATATGAATTAAATAGTAAACATTTTATGAACTCAGAATCGCTTTGTGATACAATAAGAAAATGTTCGTCCGTTCATCCGTCCTGGCTATCTGCCCGTCCATTAGTCCAAACTGGTGGTCGCAATATAAAAATATTTTGATGAAATCTTGTATGAAAGCTTTTATCGATCATAGGACGAACTCTTTAGAAATGGGTGCAAATTGGTGTATGTGTATACCTAGTGCTCATACATATAATCCCTATTAGACAAACTAAGAGTGGTACATAAATAAACCCTGTATGACCATTTTTAGTCATAGTCCTTAATTAAAGCTGATACCTGTTCTTCACTTATATCTAGCGAAAAAAAAAACAAAGAAACAAAAATAATGCATATTTTTTTTTTTAATTTGGTTTATATATACTTTTTAGAAAAGTACTAAACATGGTCATGATAGGTTTCTGAGCTATAAAAATAATATCAGCGATGAACTTCTGCATACTTTCTGCACACCACAAAAGCAAATATTGTTTATGCTTATTTTCTATATCCTCTTATGGCATCAGCAAAATTGGATCCAAGACCCTGTCCAAGATGTAAAATATATTTATTTGTTATAATTTGTGTAATGTCAAATTAGGAATATTTAATTTTTTTTTTCAAGGAAACTGGCAAAATGCTATATTTTTTAGCATGAATTGAAAAAATATATTTAAAGAAATTCAAAAAATACGTAAAAAAAAATTTTGTTTTTTTTTTGAATTATGCTTTAATTACAATTGTCATTAAAAAATTATCAATTATTGCAAATTTTATGGTATAGTATAGAAATATGTGGAACATTTTCATCAGCAGATGAAATGTGTTAGCGATATCGTAAGAAAAAACTATTTCATTCACGTATAATGACTGTGATCAAGTAGAGTGTTATTTTTATTTATTTAGTTTATTTAGTTATTTTTTATACCCTCCACATCAGTATGCAGAGGGACATATAAGATTTTCCTTCCGTTTGTAGTAATTAGAAAAGAGTCTGGACCCCAAAAAATGCATACGTATATTCTTGATTCTGATAACAAGAGGAGTTGATATAGCGATGTTCGTCTGGGTCGTTCAATTTTGGTGGAAATGTTATATGCTACATTAGCACGTTATCTCGAAATAAATACAAGAAATCACTAATATTAAAGAAAAAAAGTACGTCGGAAAAAGTACCTTATTATTTATAAAACATTAAATAACTATTTATAGATTTTAATAAAAATAATCAGATTTTTATATTTTTTTCCCAGCATTTATATGCAACCAATATATATTTTCAGAATTCTAAATTTGAATTTATAAAAAATGTCCACATTTCAAGCTTTTTCATTTGAAAAACTTTCCAATTTTCCTAGTTTTATATTTCTTCTGTACAATATATCATGTTTTGGAGAATTTAGAATATTTATATCGTAACAAAACACTCAGATTTTAAACTTTATGCATTTTAAATGTAAGTATTTTCTATTTAATACGTTTATAGGTTGTACCTTAATATTTGTCAGATTCAATTATTATTCATATAGAATTATCGCAAATCTAAAAAAAAAATAATTTTCCGTAGAATTAACACATAAATATCTAGGGATGGCAACCCTTGGTTTAAAATAGTATACACATATAATCCTTAACTCTCATGTTAATGTTAGTAACACAGAAATAACTGTAAAATAGATATACAATTTTTTTTTTGGATAGCATTTATCGTATTTGATTTTGTAAAAAATTGAGTACTCAGTTTGTTTCGATGAATTTTTATTTGTTACAAAATTTTTTATCATTTTCAAAATTATTTGGGTCCACATATACCAATTTTATTCTCTTACATATATTTATTATATTCTTTTTATTAAATCTATCCTTACATCCTTAAATTGACATATTTCAAGATAATTCTGAAAAAAATATCTGAACACATTACTGATATAAATACAAAAATTTTCAAGACTTTTATTTACTACTATTTTGAAACTTTTTTTTTCGAAATTTCGCATAATTTCTAAACTCTCAAAACATGCAAAAGTTGATTCCTTACTTTGACTTTGGAAATGTCGGGTACGCAGGTATTTCTCGTTGGTCTCTTATGAAAGGATCTTAATATTTTTTCAACTCTAATAATAGAAAAATAATGAAATTTTTCATTTTATTTCTATAAAAACAATCATTGTTTTTATAAAAAAAAATAAAAAGCAATATATATATATAAAATTTATAAATTATAAATTATAAATTTTGGTAAAAAAAAAAAGAAAACCAATTAACACGGTGTCTCTACTAGCTATAATTTATGGTAATGTTCAAGTTAATTGCTAGTGGAGACAGCTAATGTTCTGTCATGACTTAAAAATCCAACTTTTTACCATGATAGGAATGCTGCCAAATGAAGTTTCATTTGATTTTAATGGTTAAGTATTTTAATAATTAATTTCATGAATATATATCGCGAACATGAGTGTTTATGGAACTACACTCTAAAAAGAAAAGCGTGGAAGGACAGAAATTTTAGTGTACGGCAGATGAATATTTGTTGTTTAGGGTTCAAAGACATTTTGGAAATGAAATGTGTTGATATAACGTCGTTCGTAAATTATTGTGTTCTATATGCTTTTTGTTAAAGTTTAGTTGCTAAAGTTTAGTTGCTAATTAAAAAAAAACTGAACCGATAAAATTGTTGCGACCTTCCTACCAACGAAAGTACTATAGTTTGTGGTTTTTTCTGCTTAAAAAAAATTCCTCTTTCAAAACGCCTTTAAGCGTAAGAACTATTAGAACTTAAACATGGATTAATCAAAAAAAATCATATAGAACACAATAACTTACGAACGACGATAATATGCCCACTTCGCTTTTTGACGTTGCTATGTTTTTCTGACTTGAACATGAACATTGCCATGAATTATAGCTCGTCGAAACACCGTAACTTTACATAAAAGTCTATATTCAAATATATATGTAAACGTACCGTTTAAGACTGTTTAAGTTTCGGCCCAACCGAATTTAACACTTTTACTTATTTTTATATCAAAATGTTGGTGACGACCGCCGATCGGCCTGAAATTTGTAGATGCACTACATACATATATCCCTCTTGGAGCCGAAGTAGAATTCGAGCAATTCCTATATCGCTCCATTCGAATGGAAAGTTTTTCTCAAATACGTAATTAAGTTTTATGCCTAGCGGAGAGGAAACATTTATTGCTTTCAAATACAATATCTGTTTTCGGAAGTCAGACATTGACTCTCACCAAGATATTGATTTATACCACATATAGGGTTTATGCGTT
This sequence comes from Cordilura impudica, assembly GCA_963682025.1. Lineage (NCBI taxonomy): Eukaryota > Metazoa > Arthropoda > Insecta > Diptera > Scathophagidae > Cordilura > Cordilura impudica. Next base: position 197,288,492 of record OY821517.1, on the reverse strand, counting down.
CCTAGAAAGAAATACACAGCAGACAGAAATTTTGTGAAAAGTCCGGCATAAATTTTGTATTTATGTCATCTGCTTAATATTTTTGTTTAATATAATAGTAATCTTAAATTTTCCCGACTCCTAACTATAATTTATAAACAAAGCTATATGAAAACAAAATATTTACTCTTTCCTTTAATATCATAATAATACCTAATAGCTTCTAGAGACAGGCGCAGGTGTTAGAGGCTTAAAATCAGATGTTCGTAATAATATGTTTGCTTAAAAGATTTTCAAAATTTATTTTTTCTTTTTGCATAAATAATTATTGAAAAATATTTTGTAAGCTAAAAAATTATCAATCCCAAGAAAAACTCTGAATATCTTTTTTTTTTTTTTAAAAAAATGTTCTGAGAGAAAATAATATTTTATAGGTTAAAAATAATTTGAAAATAATTTTGAATGAAAATCAAGTTGTAAGCTCTTTTCTTCCTTACATAGAAAGAAAATTTCAGTAATAAGATGTTGATGCTAAAATCATGTATGAAAGTTCACTCAGTGTGAAATTTTTAGCCCATATTAATTCCATATGAAATTTATTTTCTAAACTGGATGCTTGGATCATATTTTGTGTTTACATAAGTTTTCAAAAAAGTTATTCGGATTGATTTAGAGGTAAGTTTTTTACTTTTATTATTGCTTGTGTAAGTTCTGAAATTGACGTTAAATGATACGTAGTCATACATAACCATCAACTCAATATACTTTGTCAACTTAAACACATAACCACTCGTAACAGCAATTCCGTTTGCAGTAAAATACACATACACAGTTTTTTTTTCTAATAAAAACTCTTTATTTATTATTAATATAATATTAAAATTATTATGGACTATTGAAATAAAAAAATTATTGAAATTAATTAAAAATAATATATGATTAAAACAACGACTCGATCTTGTGAAAGTTAAATATAAACACTTTGAATATAATATTCTTCACTTCACTATTATGGAGTCCCACGCTGATAGTGTTTCCTCGTGTTACGTATACTGAAGGTATACCGGATAGAATACACTCAGGATACATTCAGTATACGTGTACGAGGTCGCACAAATACAACAAATATAATTAACAAAAAAAAAAAAAAAAATAATCGTGACTAAGAATTAAACAAACAAAAACACTTGTGAGCTAAAAAGCGATGATAATACATGTGATATTAAAATTTGTGATAATAAATCCCCTTGCTTTACATTGGTTGAAGTTTTATTTTAAATAATCTACGCGAGTTTTAATTGTTATCATCGAGGTGCGTTAAAGATGGAGAGTTGAGTTTTTGTAAATGTTGTTAACTCGGTGATTGTGTATTTGCAACTGAATGGAATTGAGCTATTGAAGGAAAAACGCACAAAAAGTAGAAGTTTTGGTTCGAATTACAATTTCATTTCAGTTAAAACAGCTGCTGTACTCCGTACATTCGCCTGTTCATCCTACCTACCTATTACCTACAGGCACACAACAAAATTTTCCTCATCATCATCGTCACCATGAACATCATCATACAAAATCATAGATACGGCTACACAGGATACGCAAAAAGGATATATGTTCAGCGAGAGTTTCCGGCATTTCATGTGAACACACACGACCATCAAAAAATTTATTTTATTTTGGTGGTAGTGTTGTTTACAACTTCAACAGCTTTGTATTTGTGTTTGGGTTTGATAGTTCGATGCCCATGTTGGTAGGTCGTAATGGTGGTGGTTGAAAATATAGAATTAGAAAAAAAAGAACTTTTGTAAATATGGCATATTTTATCCTTTTTTAAGCAAAAATATTTTCCACAAAAAAAAAAAAAAATTGCATGTTATGATAATGATGATAATATTTGTTTGACAAACCAAGCTCGACATCCATAGACGACTGGAGATTAGGCAGAACAAATGTAAAGTAGCAGGGTATAGGACACAGGAACTAAGTATTTGTATTTGACAACATCAGACGATAATTTAACCACTTGTTCGACACATAAAAACAAAAGCTTATGAGTACGGCTGCCATTGATGTCAATGTTATTGGCACGGGGTTGTTTACGTTGCCTCTACAAATGCCGGTTGTTTCTTTGTCAGGTGTACTCGTAAGTAAGTAGTTGGGGCCACACATCGATTCAACTTTTGTTTTGCATTGGCAAATGCTGTTGCGCACGTACAATCGTTTACTATTCCTTGGTTTGCCAGTGATTCAACATACGAACACAAGTAGTTGAATTTTTTGTTTGTATGTGTCATGTGCTGCTCCTCAAATTCAAATAGGAAACGTGGTTTTGGTTGCTTGATTAACTGTGAAAAAAATATAAAGGAAAAAATCGTTACCAATAGTGGGTGCTTTAAGGAGGGTATCTGTTGTTGATGTAGGATTGCGGCAGCATCTGCAATGAATGAAAATTCTAAATATGACCATTAAGTTTAATAAGTTATGGTTTTCGATAACAGGGTGCAAAAGAACACCAGTATGTTCTATAAGTATATTTTACATAAGTTTATATTAAATATAAAAAGAAATCTACAAATTATTTTCTATATTCTGGTTAGTTCGTGTGATGGGGGGGGGGGGGGGGGCGAAAAGGGTCATAAAAAGATATTTATTAATATGCATAAATATCAAACAGGCCGTACAATTTTAATATTTTATTATTAAGGATTTGATAAGATTTTTTTGTGGTCATAATTTCAAATCAATTCATATGAATTTATTTGGTTACAATTTGATTTTTTTAATAAAATCTTTAAATCTTTAAAAAAAATAGGGGTTTCAGTTCATTGTTAAAGATCTTTAAACAAACAGGTAATTCTTGCAAAGGTTATTAAGGCTATTCACTTGGATAAAATTGTTAAATAATTTAATAAATAATTGAGTCAGTATAAGGAACTGCAGTTGCCAACAAAAGTGCATATCGCACCTGTACCTCTAAAGTAAGTCAGCTCAAAATTTACAAATTTTCAGTAGAGGCAAAAAACGTTTTTTTTTTAATATTTACTATAAAATTTAAAAACAATTGTTTCATTTAAAGAATGGCGAGCAATAAGTATACAACAATAGTAGTAGTAGCGATTTTTTCACTGATTATCAAAAATAGCAAGTTTTTTGGGTGCAACTCAAAATTTGTCTTTTTAGTGGATTCTAAAGAAGCTACTCTTATAACACAAATAGGGTTACAACTGTATTTTTTTTTACGAAAGACTAGAAATACCGCTGTAAGATTTTTACAGTGGATAGATATGACCACTGTGTATCGTTTTCTTGCAAAAAGTGAAAATTGAAAAATTTTGAGTTGACTCACATTAGAGGTACAGGTGCGATATGTTAAATAATTTAATAAGAGCCTACGATCAAGCTCGAGTACTCGCGTAGCTCAAGTAGTTAATGAGCTACACGAGCCGAACGAGATGTATCGCCTTTAAATTTCATTTCAATTGGACGATTGGCGTAGGCAAACTGCATGATATATATTAATAAATCATATTTTATATTAATTAATCACTGTCCTCAAATATTGAAGTATGTATTTTGATAAAAACTATGGTTTCTTTTGGGTTTCCGTGCTACGAGATTAAAAATCTTATTATTATCGCACATAATTATTTCATTATAGATTACAATAATTTTTTTATTTTTAATTTTTAATTTTTAGTTTTTAATTTTTGATATACATATAATTTTAATTTTTAGTTTATAATAAGAGCATCAGAAATATTGATACATTAAAATAAAAAAATTAGAAATTAAAAATTAAAAATTAAAAACTAAAAATTAAAAATTAAAAATTAATAATTAGAAATTAAAAATTAAAAATTAAAAATTAAAAATTAAAAATTAAAAATTAAAAATTAAAAATTAAAAATTAAAAATTAAAAATTAAAAATTAAAAATTAAAAAGTTAAAAATTAAAAATTAAAAATTAAAAATTAAAAATTAAAAATTAAAAATTAAAAATTAAAAATTAAAAATTAAAAATTAAAAATTAAAAATTAAAAATTAAAAATTAAAAATTAAAAATTAAAAATTAAAAATTAAAAATTAAAAATTAAAAATTAAAAATTAAAAATTAAAAATTAAAAATTAAAAATTAAAAATTAAAATTAAAAATTAAAAATTAAAATTAAAAATTAAAAATTAAAAATTAAAAATTAAAAATTAAAAATTAAAAATTAAAAATTAATAATTAATAATTAATAATTAATAATTAATAATTAATAATTAAAAATTAAAAATTAAAAGTTAAAAATTAAAAATTAAAATTAAAAATATAAAATTAATAATTAAAAATTAAAAATTAAAAATTAAAAATTAAAAATTAAGAATTAAAAATTAAAAATTAAAAATTAAAAATTAAAAATTAAAAACTAAAGATTAAAAATTAAAAATTAAAAATTAAAAATTAAAAATTAAAAACTAAAAATTAAAAATTAAAAATTAAAAATTAAAATTAAAAATTAAAAATTAAAAATTAAAAAATAAAATTGAAAATTAAAAATTAAAAATTAAAAATTAAAAATTAAAAATTAAAAATTAAAAATTAAAAATTAAAAATTAAAAATTAAAAATTAAAAAATAAAAATTAATAATTAATAATTAATAATTAAAAATTAAAAATTAAAAATTAAAAATTAAAAGTTAAAAATTAAAAATTAAAATAAAAAATTAATAATTAAAAATTAAAAATTAAAAATTAAGAATTAAAAATTAAAAATTAAAAATTAAAAATTAAAAATTAAAAACTAAAAATTAAAAATTAAAAATTAATAATTAAAAATTTAAAATTAAAAATTAAAAATTAAAAATTAAAAATTAAAAATTAAAAATTAAAAATTAAAAATTAAAAATTAAAAATTAAAATTAAAAATTAAAATTAAAAATTAAAAATTAAAAATTAAAAACTAAAAATCAAAAATTAAAAATT